>JAHDVF020000292.1:0-32368 GCA_022606425.2 Lepidostoma basale | reverse complement strand
TTAATTAGGAATTAGGAATTAGGAATTAGGAATAAAGGGTAGCATTTTTAATGCTTAATCCTAATTCCTAATTTCTAATTCCTAATTTTTTCTTCGTTCTACTTCTTTGCTTACCAATAAAAATTCTCGGCTACTTTGCCCTGCAATAGATGTATTTTCTTCGGCTCTTCTGAATAAATAAGGCATTACGGCTTCAACGGGGCCATAAGGCACATATTTTGCTACATTATAGCCTGCATTAGCTAAATTATACGAAATATTATCGCTCATGCCCAATAGTTGAGCAAACCAAATATGCTCATCATTAGCAGCAATATGCTTTTCTTTCATTAAATTAGCACAAAGCAACGAACTTTCCTCGTTATGCGTACCTAGGCAAATAGATAAAACAGCACGATTTTCAAGGCTAAATTCAAGGGCTTTGTTGTAATCAATGTCGGTGGCTTCTTTGGTTGAATGAATAGGGTCTTGGTAATTCATTTCGTGAGATCTGCGACGTTCTTTTTCGATATACGCTCCACGCACCAATTTTGCCCCTACCTGATAACCTTTTGAGCTGGCTTGGAAACAAGCCTTTTTTAAATTTTCTAAACTTTCGGTGCGATACAATTGATAGGTATTATAAACGATAACTTTGCCATTTATATTATATTTTGCCATCATTTCATAGCTCAAATCATCAATTATATCTTGAATCCACGTTTCTTCGGCATCTAAAAAAATTCTAACATTTGCTTCATTTGCTTTTTTACAAAGTGCCTCAACACGTTGTTTTATTTTTTCAAAATCAGCTTTTTCATTGGCGGTTAATTGTGTTGAGTCTTCTTGTATTTTTTCTAGTAATTCTACCGAACCTATGCCCGATACTTTAAAAACTGAAAAAGGAATATAATTGGTATTTGTGGCTGCCTTTTCAATAGTTTTGGCTATTTCTTTGGTAGTTTCTTCAAAGGCCTTTTCGTTGTCTTCGCCTTCTACCGAATAATCTAGAATAGTGCCTATCTTTGCTTTTCCTAAATGTTGGATTGTTTTTTCACATTCACTAATGGTTTCTCCGCCACAAAATTGCTGAAAAATAGTGTTTTTTATTAGAAAATTTACAGGTAATCTTAATTTTAGTGATAATTTTATAAAAAAAGTTCCTAACTTTACGAGACTATTTTGATTCATTAAGGCATAAATCCAATAGGTTTTGCGTAATTTGCTATCGGATTGACTGGCAAATGCAATCAACGTATCATCAAAACTCAACGTATTGACCGATGCCTTAGCATTTTTTGTAGAATGAGAAGCCATTTTGTAAGTGGTTAAAGTGTAGATTCGTTCTATGAAATATTCCGCAAATATATCATAATAATTTTAATGAGGTAATAATTAAATAATTTACATAGTAGTATTGTATAGATAAAGATTAATAATAATGAAAGCGAATTTAGAAGTAGAGCCGATGAGCAGTTGGATAAACACCAACGGAAAACCATTAATAATTGCAGGCCCGTGTAGTGCTGAAACAGAAGAGCAAGTATTGCAAACTGTTAGAGAAATTGCCAAAGAAGGCTATGCTAATGTAATTCGTGCAGGAGTTTGGAAACCTCGTACACGTCCAGGTAGTTTTGAAGGAATGGGCGAAGCGGCTTTGCCTTGGTTGATGCAAGCCAAAAAAGAAACTGGGCTACCAATTGCCATTGAAGTTGCTACACCACAACACGTGGAATTGGCATTGAAATATGGTGTGGATATTTTATGGATTGGGGCAAGAACAACCGTAAACCCCTTTAATGTTCAGGATTTAGCCGATTCATTAAAAGGTGTTGATGTTCCAGTATTAATTAAAAACCCTGTAAACCCCGATTTAGCCCTTTGGGTTGGTGCTTTTGAGCGTATTGCAGGAGCGGGTATCAAGAAATTAGGAGCAATTCACCGTGGGTTTTCTAATGCCCAAGAAACTAAGTTTCGTAACTCGCCAATGTGGCAGTTGGCAGTAGAATTAAAAACATTATTTCCACAATTACCCATGATTGGCGACCCGTCGCACATGGCAGGAAAACGTGCTTATTTATTTGAATTAGCACAACGTGCCTTAGACTTAAATTATGATGGGTTAATTATTGAATCGCACAGAAACCCAGATGAAGCATGGTCTGATGCTTCGCAACAATTAACGCCAGCAGCATTGGGCGAAATGTTGAATAAATTAGAAATTCGTAAGGCATCTTATGGAGCAGATTTTCAGAATGAATTAGAAAATATGCGTCAAAAAATTGATAACATCGACCGTGAATTGCTAGAAGTTTTAGCCACTCGTATGGCAGTGGTAGAAAAATTAGGCGAATATAAAAGAGATAATAATGTAGCCGTTCTTCAACTTGACCGTTGGAAACAAGTACATAATAACCGTGCAGAATTAGGTCAAAAATTAAATCTTCACCCAGAAATTGTAGAAGAATTATTCAAACTAATTCACATGGAGTCTATCCGTAAACAAACAGAAGTGATGAACGTACAAAATGCTTAAGTTAGTAATAAGATTTGGACTGCAATAGTCAATAAAGTATTGATTTTTGCAGTTCAAATCTTTGGTTAAAATCAGATCAATACTTCTTGAAAAAGTTCATGACTTTTGTTGGTAACTATTTCACTCCAATTAAACAAATCATTTCCTGAGTCTGTTATTATCGCCTGATAAGTATTATCATAAAGATAAATAATATCATCCATTTTAGAATCCATAAATTGGTCAACCATTTCTGCGAATGATTTTTTCTCATAAATATTCCCAATTTTAAAATGCTTCGAGCAACCATGAGCAATTGGGAGAATATTGCCAATTTCGTCAATAATTATTTCTTTGAATATATCTGAAAAATATTTAGATTCAAACGAAGGTTGAATATTTTGATGAAAAATAAAATTAGGGTTTCCAATAATATTGTCTCTGTGTAATAAATCCAACTGAATATAAAGTTTATCCTTATACTTTGCTTGCAAAAAATTATGTAGAATATAAATTTTGTGCAGTTCAAGTGCATCGAAAGTTTTGTGGTGAAGAGCATCTTTAGCTCTTCCTGAATTTTCTAAGGGGTGTAATTGTAATAATTGAGCTTTATGACTATATGCAAATTCCGATAACCACTGCATTGTCTTCCATTTTTCGGGAAATAACGTATGAATAAAGCCATAATTGGCTATATTCATTTTTACGATTTCTAAGCCTTCCAACATTTTATTGAATGCTCCATTGAAATCCCTAAGAAAATCGTGGTGTGGCTGATCTCCATCAATGCTAATCGCGATTAAATCAGCAAATTTAAGAACATTTTGAGCCTTAGTGCTACCAATAAGCATTGCATTCGTTGTTATAGAATTGAAATAGCCAATAGATTTGCTGAACTGTAAAAGTTCACCCAAAGGTTGATAAATGAAAGGTTCGCCTCCTGATATACTAGTAACATTATAACCCATAAAGGCAAATTGCTCCAAAAATAACTTCAAACGATTCACGTCTAACGAATTTTTGTATATGGGAGCAGAGTTGGAATAACAGTGCTTACAGGTAAGGTTACACTGCAAGGTTGGGTGAATCTGTATGATTTTAGACACTCTTGCTTGTTTACTACAAGGAAGAGTGTCTAAAACTTCGGATTTTTGATTTTCCATGTAATTAACCTTTTTTTATGTTTTCAACGGTAACCCGAATATCAAGAAAGTCTGGTTTTGGTATCCCTTTTTTGAAAACACGAATTTCTTTTAATATCTCATTTTTTACGAGATTTTGAAGGATATCTCCCCCCTTTTCAATTGAGCTTTGCCCTTGAAGAATAAAATGTTCAAAAGCAGGTTGCCCAATCCACCACCAATCAATGACTTTAAAACCCAATGAGTTAGCATGAGCAATAGACTTAGACAAACTGCTGAGATGGTTAGAGCTTAGGTTAGATTTTGAGAGTTGCGACATGATCATTTCTTCAACTTCTATAGTTTTCATAGTTTTAAAGTTTTATGTTTTTTCCTACTCTTTACAAGGATTTTCGGTTACTCCTTAAAGCACAGTAAAATAAATCCTATTTTTTTGTATATCTTAGCGTATAAATGCTGAATTTTTAGCGTATAAATACTTTATTTTCTGAAAATTAATGATATGTTCCAATATAATACGATGAAACGTTTAAAGTATCTTGAAATAACCTTTGAATTGCGTAATGACTGATTTACAAAAAAAACTAAAAAATATTCTATTTCTAGATATAGAAACAGTGGCACAATTGCCTGATTATGAGCTACTTAATGATAGAATAAAACCTCTTTGGGATAAAAAAGCTAATTTCTTAAAAAATGAAAAAGAACTTTCATCGGCAGAAATGTATAACGACAGAGCTGCCATTTATGCCGAATTTGGAAAAGTAGTTTGCATAGGTTTTGGAGGTGTTTATTTCGATGAAAACGAAGAACTATTTTTTCGAGTAAAAACAATTTATGGGCATGACGAAGCTGAAGTTTTACAACAATTTAAGCAAGTTTTAGAAAAACATAAAGCAGGAAATGCCTTGATATTGGCAGCTCATAATGGTAAAGAATTTGATTTTCCCTATCTTTGCAGAAGAATGTTGGTTGATGATATTTCTTTGCCAAATGCGTTACAATTATCAGGCAAAAAACCTTGGGAAATTCCGCATATTGATACGATGGATTTATGGAAATTTGGCGATGGAAAACAATTTTCTTCCCTAGAATTATTAGCCGCTATTTTTGATATTCCGAGTAGTAAATCAGAAATAGATGGTTCAGAAGTAAATAATGCTTATCATGTGGCACATGATTTAGAGAAAATTCAGCGTTATTGTAAGCAAGATGTTATTGTGCTGGCTCAATTGTATTTAAGATTGAATAATCAGCCATTGATTAAAGAAGAAAATATTAAATTTGTGTAAAAACGTAGAGCAGATTTTTAATCTGCTTTTTCACTAAAAAAAGTTAGATTAGAAATCTGACGTACAAAAAAATGCCCTTAGACCAATCAGCTCATATAAATTACGACGAAGAAGACGAAGAAACAGAAGGTGCAGAAATGACCTTTATTGAACACCTAGAAGAATTACGCTGGCATATTTTACGCTCCGTAATTGCTATTTTAGTTTTTATGGTGGGTTCGTTTATTTTTATGGGAACAATTTACCATAACGTAATTCTTGCTCCTGCTCGACCCGATTTTTGGACCTATAAAATGTTCTGCAAACTAGGCGAAATTGTACATATTGATAGCCTTTGCGTAAAAGTGCTAAACTTTGAAATGACCAGCCGAGAATTGTCTGGGCAATTTATGATGTCGATGACTTCGGCAGCAATTATCGGTTTACTTTTTGCCTTTCCGTATGTATTTTGGGAAATTTGGCGATTTATTTTGCCAGGCTTAAAAACTACCGAACGAAAAGCCGCCAACGGAGCCGTTTTTTATGTAACAGTGCTATTTTTTATGGGTATTTTATTTGGCTATTACATTGTTTCGCCTTTGGCAATAAACTTTTTAGCTAATTATCAAATCGACCCAAGTATCAAAAATTTGTTTGATATTACCTCTTATATCTCTGTTTTGGCAACACTTACACTGGCTTGCGGACTTACTTTTCAGTTACCCATTGCTATTTATGTGCTTACAAAAGTGGGCATTGTTGGCCCTAAATTTTTGAGAGAATATCGCAAACACGCCTTTGTGGTTATTTTAATTGTGGCGGCAATTATTACGCCATCGCCCGATATGTATAGTCAAATGTTGGTAGCTTTGCCATTGTATTTACTATATGAGGTAAGTATTTTAGTATCGGCAAGAGTAGAAAAAACGCGATTGAAAAGTTTAAATGGTTAGCTTTTATTTAAAATTATTATCAACAAAAGCCAATAAATAGGCAACAGAAAAACCAATAATCCAAACAATACTGAATCATAAAAAACGGTATTTTGGGTAAGTTTTTTAGCCATTAATTTACAAAGAAAGTATAACGGAAAGTTTACTAAAATACCCGTATAAAAAATAATTTTTCGCCAAAAAAATGTCTCTGAAAAAGTATAATTGTAGAGTTTTTTTAATTGTTCCGAAAGTTTTTTATTAAATTCAACAAAAAATAAACCATTTACATTTTCGGATGAGTTGCTGGAAATATTCTCTAAAACTGTTCCAAAATTTATAGAAATAGTTTTGCCAAATTTAGTAAACGAATCATAACTTATGCCAACAGGCAAAACCTGTATAGCAATTCCTTCATTTAGGGCCTTTTGAACTAATCTTGCCGTGCCTTTTTTGAGCGGCAAAATAGTAGTTTGATGCGTGCAAATACCCTCCGAAAATATTAATACAATTTCTCCTTTTTTAAATAATTCGAGGCATTGATTAAAAGTTGTTTCATTTTCTGATAAAAATTCTTTTCCTTCCGATAGTCGGTGAATAGGCAACATTTTTATGTTATAAAAGAACTTATTGATTCCTTTTTTTCTAAACGCATCGCCCCGAGCCAATGACCATACAGGTCGGTCGAGAACACACGCCAATAAAATTGCATCGAAAAATGAATTTGGGTGATTAGATGCCAATAGCACCGCTCCTGACGCTGGAATATTATTTAATCCATTGATAGTCAGGTTTTTAATAAAAAAGTGTAGAATAAATTTTACGAAAGGTTTTAGGATTGAATAGAGCAAAATGAGTATAATTATATGTTGTCATATATGGGTAGAGACGTTGCATTGCAACGTCTCTACGTGTAAAATTTAATTCAAAATTAAACTATTTTTACTATACTTTTCCAAAGAAATTTCTCAAAAATAAAAATTCCTATTACGGCACAAAAAATACCACATAAAACATCAATTACATAATGATGCCCTGAATAAACGGCTGAAAACCAAATGCCTAAACAAATAATGGTAAAATAAATATTGGCTAATGCCATGCGTTTTTTTACGCCATAATACAACACAATTAATGGATAAGCCGAATGCAAAGAAGGCATAGCAGCAAACACATTCGAACTTTTTTCGTAGATGCCTTTGAAGATTGGCGAACCTACCATTTCGTCAAAATACTTTAAATTGGCAATATTTCCTTTGGTATTAAAATGAGTTTCAAAGCCATAAAGTGCCACATACCAAGGCGGTGCGGCTGGATATAAATAATAAATGGCAAAACCAATAAAATTTACAAATACAAAACAATATGCCAAGCGATAAAAAGTTGGTAAATCTTTGATGAATAAATAAAGGGCAAAACCCAAAGGCAAGGGAATCCAGTGAAGATAAAAAATGCCTGATAAAAAATCTAAGATTTTGGTGTGGTTTTTTACAAAATATTCATTCAGCGTTACTCGAATATTATTTTCAAAAATACCAAAATACTGTTTTTCAATTTCGTAAGGTTCTTGAATATGAATGGGGTTTACCCTATAATTTGGCAATAGTTTCATGGAATCAAAAATAATCCAATAAACGATAAAAATAGCAAACGCCTTGATAAATAAACGAGTTTTAGGCGTGCCAAAATAGGTAAATAAGGCAAGAAAATATAAAAAAATATGCTCCGAACGTAAGCCTAAAAAAATGATAAACCAATAAAAATAAAGAACACTTAAAAATAGAATAACGCCGATATTGGCAGTAGAAAAACGAGTAAAAGTAGCATTATTGGTCAAGCCATTAGAGCTTGATTTTTTCATAAACATCATTTTTTGTGGTTAAATCTTTGCCAAAAATTTCGATATAAAGTACCGTTGGTTTTATGTTGCTGCCTTCTATTTTAACAAAAATATGTTCGAGCTTGGCAGGTTTTTGATTAATTTCGAGTAGGGCATAAGGTTTTTTATTGGCATCAAGCATCACTTTGAGTTTCTTTTTTTTATACGAAACAATCCATGCTTCAAAATTATTTGTGCTAAGTGCCTTAGTATCAATGCCGTAAGCTAAAATATTTTGAATCCAAGATAATTCTTTTCGTTTTCCATCTTCTTGGTAGCGAAGCCAATAAACATCTACTGGGTTTTTAGGGTTTATGTTGCCATTGGCTAATAAATTGGCATCATAAACAATGGTATTTATATTAGAACTTCGCTGAATATAAAATAATCGGCGAGGAGAATCTGGCACTTTTGGGAAATCTATTCCTAAAAAGCCAGAAGAAATGACAAAAATTGTTGATACTAAAAGTAATAATTTTTTTTTCCATAGCGATGGGGTTGCAACCCCATCGCTACGAAGTTTTTTATTGCATAAAGTTTTATTTTTCATTTTCCTGTAATGCTTTTTCAGTGTGGCGAATTCGCTGAATGGCGGTAAGATTTGATAAAATGGCTACAATTGCCAACGGCAATGTGAAGATTGAAATTGTTTCAAACCAAGGAAAATTTGGAGAAAATCCTTCAATTTTATAATCGTTGCCAATAATTGTTGCTATAAAACCGCATAAAACTGCCGAACCGCCAATAATTACAATTCTTTCGGGGCGTTGCATCAAGCCTATGTCGCATTTTATGCCTAAACCTTCGGCTCTTGCTCTTGTGTAGCTTACCATTGATGAGCCAATGAGGGCTAAAAATGCAAAAAATGAGCTTATTAAATAGTTTTGAGCTACTAAATAATAGCAAATGCCAAGAAACATAAACATTTCGCTGTATCTATCTAAAACGGAGTCATAGAAAGCACCAAATTTTGTGGACATATTTCCTAAGCGTGCCAAACGCCCATCTATCATATCAAAAACGCCTGCGAATAATATCATTGCTCCGCCCCAACCTACGTATCGCATATCGCCACGCATGGATTCTTCGGCTGCGAAAATAAAAATTCCTGCTGCTACCATATTTAATACTAAGCCAACGGAAGTAATAATATTGGGCGTTATTTTTAAGGCAATTAATACTTTTATGAAAGGATTAATGAGCTTATAAATCAATTGCTGACCTGCACTTTTTAGGATATACATAATTGTAAATATTTGATTATTAGTGGTTTAAGCAAAATTTAGTTTTAAAAATCAAATTTTACTCGTCCTCGAATACCGTATTCGGAAACATTTGGATTATCTAAATATGATAATCGTTTTACGACATCAATTCTCAAAATTTTAAAAATATTTGAAATGCCCACGCTGGCTTCCATGTAAGGTTCTTTGCGTAATGAATTTGTTAAAATTACACCATTGCTTTCTGGAAAACGATATAAATTTGTGTTGTTTTGTGGTAAATTTTTATCACTAATGTCGCCAAAAAGCCCTTTAAAGGTAATTATTTCTCGTAATTTTAGTTTTTTTAATAACGGAATTTTATTAAAAAAGAAGCCATTAAAATAATGGTCAATAAAAATAGCGGCGTATTTATCACTCGAAAATTCCATAAAATTCATCAAATTATAGGCTTCCAGTTGGTAAGAATACGACTGGTTTGCTCTATGAATCATTAATAATGGAAACGGAACTGTACCAAATATTTTGCCTCCTTCGGCAGTAATATCCGTGTAACCCATTGGCGAAACATAAAAACGTTTGTTGGCTCTTAGCGTAATATTTTGATATATTGTTTGCTTATCTTTTATAAAGTTACTCATACCTAAGGTATAACGCAACTGAAAAATAGGATATTTATTAATAATAGGAACACGATAATTTTTGCCTTGCACAAATTGTTCGTTTGGAGCAAATTTAAAATTTGCTGTAATTTCTGAACTTGTTAAAGTATTGCTTTTCAGCGAATTAGTATCAGAAATGCCATTTTTGTAAGGTACAAAAAGCAATGAACCTGTGGCTTCTTGGGTAAGGTTTCGATACCCAATTTCGTAGGCTATGCCGCTTCGTGCTTCATGGCGGTAATCTATGCGGAAGGTTTTATTATAGGTCATTTTGTCGTTTATCCCTCTTTTAAAGGATAGCAAAATATTGTCTTCTTGCACAAACTGTAAATCTTGACCAGGAATTCTTACTTCATTTTGGTAAGATGCTCGTATATAATGGTTTGGAAATTGATAAATAGAATTTTTGCCCAAATTATACGTCGACCCTAAATAACCTTTCCAGCGTTCATCTTTAAAACCGTAAGCGACGTAGGTTTCTAGGTATAATTTGGGATTTAATTTTGCCATCGTTCTACCACCAAAACGCAACCGAAAACCTTCGATTGGATTAAAACTATAAAACGCATTGGCGGGTCCAACTTCAAATGTGCCAAAATCTTTATAGCCAAACAATACGATGCCCGTAATAGACATAATTCGCTTGAAACGAGGAACGGTTTGAATGGTATCAGCCAATTTATAAATGCCCGACTCGACTCTTGACAGTTGCTCGTGCCGAGAATTTCTCCAAAAATCTTCGTCTCTTGATAAGGCATTATCTACCAAAACATCTTTTTGAATAGGTTTAAAAACGCCATCGGCAATAAATTGGTTTAAGACATAATTTTTATAAGAAACGCTCCGTTTGCCTAAAACTCCTTTTTTTGCTTCATTTTTTGTTAGTCCGAAATCAATCATAATTTCGTCTTTTACCAACATTAATTTCCCTTCGTTGTTTACTTTATCAAATTCTTGTTCGATTAATAAATCTTTTACAAAGTTTAAATTGATGTTTTTGGGAACAGTTAAATGTACTTTTCTAACCGAATACATCGAATCTAAGGAAATGTACATATTGCCTGTAAAGGCAAAATCGGAGGTATTTCTTGGCGAAAAGCCTAAATTTACGCATTTAATTTGCTGAAATTGAAGCGTATCAAGAATGACAAAACGATAAAATGTTGGCGATAAGTTAGAAATTGGACTAATAAATTGTTGGGTCAATAAACTAATATTACCGTCATAAATATTAATTTCTTCATAAAGGCGGTCGATATATCCAGCAATACCATTATTATCGAAATATTGGTCTAAGCCAACTTTTTTCTCGCCTTTTATATAATCTTTTGTTTGCGATGGATTTTTGCGGTAATAAACATCGGCAATGGTTTCTTTTAAATAAAGTGGCAGCGAAACATTGCCTGTAACTTTTGAGGTATCGAGGTTATCAAAGATAAATTCAAACTTTTTGAACATCTTTTTATTCTTATAATTATCATCAACGTTGCTGATATTTAACTGAATTTTCTCGTATTTTTCGTACTGATAAAAATTCAAGCCTTCCTTGCGATTTTCGTCTCGGTGGTCGATAACTTTTTTAATTAGCACCACCGCAGGATTATCTTTGTTGCGGTACTTATCTTTTTTCGATTTTACGGTAACTTCTCCTAAATTTTGTGCATCAGCATAATCGAGGCGTAAATTTAGGGTTTGACTCGTGCCTTTTTTAAAGCTACGAGTTTCGGGTTTATAGCCCACCGAAGTAAATTGAATTTTTGAAGATTCAATATTCTCGGGAATTTCTAAGGAATAGCTTCCGTCCATATTCGATTGCATACCTTGTTTGGTATCTACAATTTTTATATTCACGAATGGAATTGCCTCGTGCGTTCGGCTATCAATAATTTTTCCTTTAATTTTTGTTTGCGAAAAAACAGGTAAGGAACCTAAAATTATGAAGGTAAAAAGGGCAAAGGTTGTGCTAGAAAGTAGTTTATTTTTGTATAACTTTTTCATTATTTTTTGGTCTAAAAACGAACCATTTATTTAACCCATAGCTATATATAAGAAAAACAAAAAGCCCGACAAATGCTCGTATAAAAAGGTAATTTATGTTGATGAAATGACTTACTAAGCCAACGCCAGCAGTATTTAAAACTGAATTTCCAGCCGAAACGGCTATGTATTTTATTGCTTGTTGGTATTTTTGGTTGCGTTCATAATTTTGAAAAACCCAGTATTTTGTAAAAAAAAATCCAACGATTCCGCCTGCAAAATTTCCTGTAATAGTTGCTCCCATATAAGAGAAACTCAAAAAGTGAACCGCCAAATAAGAAACCCCAAAATCTACTACTGTGGCTGTGCTTGATGCTGGTAAAAAACGAAGAAAATCTTTTGACGGTTTTAGCATAATTAAAGAAAAAATAGCAACACTTGTAAGGTTGCATTTGCCCAAATACCTGCCATTACATCATCAAGCATTACGCCCCAACCTTGCGAATATTTTTCAAAACTTCGGATATTAAAAGGTTTGTAAATATCATAAAATCGAAATAAAATGAAGGCTATTATAAGGTTTTGCCAAGAAAATGGCACAAACCAAAGCGTTAGCCACATTCCTATAACTTCGTCAATTACTATTTTGGAGGAATCTTCACCCCAAATTTCTTCCATTTTATTAGCCGACCAGCGACCAATAAGTGTAAAAATTATGGTAGCAATTAGTAGAATTCCTTGCAAATAAAATGGTGTAACAAATTGTACTAAACCAAGATATAACAAGCAAGCCAACAATGCCCCAACCGTGCCAGAACCCTTAGGAATATAACCAATGCCAAAGGCAGAAGCGATAGTTTTGTGTAAATTAAGCATAATAAAAAAAGAGACCCCACCCCAGCCCTCCCCGAAAGGGAGGGAGCTAAAATTTGAACTTGTTTTAGTAACTCCCTCCCCTTCGGGGCGGTCAGACGATTCTGGGGTTGGGGAGGGGTTGCTTTTTTACGCTTCTATTTCTTCATAATAATCTTGCCCTAAATTAGTTATCAATTCTTCGCCCATAATATAGCGAAGCGTGTTTTCAAGTTTTTCTAATTGCTTAAATAAATCATGAACTGGCTCTAAATTTGGCAATGTTTGCGGAGCTTTTAAGTAAAATGATAACCATTCTTGAATACCGCCCATGTTGGCACGTTGAGCAACATCTAAGAACAAAGCTAAGTCTAAAACAATAGGAGCTGCCAAGATAGAATCACGGCAAAGGAAATTAATTTTGATTTGCATTTGGTAGCCCATCCAACCAAAAATATCAATGTTATCCCAACCTTCTTTGTTGTCGCCAAGTGGAGGATAATACTCAATTCTTACCTTGTGGTGCATATCGCCGTATAACTCTGGGTTTAGATTTGCATCTAAAATACCATCTAACACATTGCCTTTTGAAACTTCTTTTGTCTTGAAGTTTTCAGGAGCATCTAATACTAAACCATCTCTATTGCCCAAAATATTTGTCGAAAACCAACCTCTTACGCCCAAGGCTCTTGCACGTAAACCTGGTGCTACGATGGTTTTCATAAGGGTTTGCCCTGTTTTGAAGTCTTTTCCTGCAATTGGTGTATTTGTTAGAATAGATAATTCGAGCATGGCAGGAATATCTAAACAAAGGTTTGGAGCTCCCATCGCAAAAGGTACACCAGATTTAAGTGCCGCATACGCATACATCATTGATGGTGCAATATCGGGGTCATTTGCTAAAAGCCCTGCTTCAAATTTTGCAACCGTTGAATGAACCTCTTTTGCTTCGTGGTAAATTTCTGTCGAACCGCACCATACCATTACTAGGCGGTCGCAGTCGTTGGCAACTTTAAAGTTTTCAATATCTTCTAATAACGCATCAACTAATTCTCTTTTTGTTGCCGCTGTTTTTACATTCGAGCCGTCCAAATTCATTACATAACGTTTATCAAAAACGGCTTTCATCGGTCTGATGGTTTCCATTTCATCACGAATTTGGTCGAGCATTCCTTTTTCTAAAACGCCGGCATTTAAAGCCGCTTCATACATATTGTCAGAATACACGTCCCAACCGCCAAAAACTAAGTCTTCTAGTTTTGCAATTGAAACAAAATCTTTAATTTTAGGATTTCTGTTTTCAGTTCTTTTTCCTAAACGAATGGTAGCCGTTTGCGTTAAAGAACCTGTTGGTTGTGCCAAACCTTTTCGGCTTGCCAATACGCCAGCCACAAATGTAGTAGCTACGGCACCCATGCCAGGCATTAAGATTCCTAATTTTCCTGTTGCTGGTTTTAAGATAATTTCTTTCATATTTTATAAATTTTTATGCGGTTACTTCTACGGATTCAAATAAATAAGTAATAAGCATATTTTTTACGAGTTGCTTATGTTGCTCGGCAAAATGTTCAAAATCTTCTTCGGTCATTTTCCAAATTTGTGAAGTCATTATTTTGTTCTGAAAAACACATTGAATGTTCGATATTAATAAAGCCATCAAGTGTTTTAGCTCAATTTCCCTTATTTCGCCAGCCTCAATAGCTTCTTTTAATTGCTTATTAAATAATGAATTATTCAATAATAAAGTTGGTTGAATGGTATCTAAAATTCTATCGGGATTTCTTTGTACTTCACTAATAATAAAGGTAGCTAAGCAACTATTATCTTTAAACATTCGAAAATCATTGTCGATTTTTTCTGAAATTTTTTCCTTTAAAGTAGTGCTAGTATTATTAAAAATTTCAAAGGTATTTTTAAAAGACAATTTCAGCATTTCCTGAAAAATGGTTGAAAATAATTTTTCTTTGCTTCTAAAATAATAATTCATCAAGGCACTATTTACGCCTGCTTCCTTGGCAATATCTCGAATCGTTGCTCCATCAAATCCTTTTTCAAGAAATATTTTTATAGCCGCTTTTTTAATTTGCTCTTCTTTTGATAAACTTGGACAAACCATGATTTTGTTAAGAAATTATAAAATTATTTTGTGTGTTCTTAACTAAACAATAATTTTAACCAAATGGTTTAAACAAATGATTAATTATTTTTAATTATAGATAAATAAGAGATTGAAAATGACTTTTGAAAGAAATCTAGTAGTAAAAATGGCAAGTTTAAACGTAAAAATTTTTATGAAGAAGTAAGTCGGAAATCTTCCCATGCTATTTCCAAAATTAAAGTTTGAAACTAAAACTTGCTACAAAACTTCTACCGTCCGAACTCTAAATACCTACTCTTGGATAGCCTGTTGGCCGTTTCGTGAAATATTGTTCGTTTGTCAAATTATTGATTCCGAATTTTAATGCATAATGTTGTGAAAAACGCAATGAAAAGGTTAAAACCATTTTGACTGTGGTTTTAAGTGGGTAGCTTTTCAAACAAAAGCTACTCTTACTTAGATAATGTTTTGCGATTATAAACGATTGATTATAAGGAAAATAAACGCTATTTGCAGCATTGCCTCGGAGGCATTATCTGATAACTTCTTTTTGCAAAATCCATGCGAGATTTTTAACTTTTTAGTGATAAATCTTTCAGTAATTCAATCCAAGTAGGAGAGTCGTTTAGGCTTTCTACCAAATCCCATTGTTGTCCGCCATTTTCGATGAATAATTCTTTGTATTCTTCGCCAACTTCGATGGTGGTTTCTAGGCAATCTGCCACAAAAGCAGGCGATAGTGCCAATACTTTTTTGATGCCTTTTGCGGCTATTTCTTTAATTGTATCGTCGGTATAAGGTTTAATCCAAGGCGTTTTTCCTAATCTCGATTGAAAAGAGGTAACATAAGTGCCTTCTTTTAAGCCTAATTCTTTTACTAATAAACGAGTGGTTTTAAAACATTGAGCTCTATAACAATGCTGATTCATGGCATGAATAGTATCGCAACAGGTATTAAATTGGCAGGTTTTTCCTGTGCAATCGCCTTTGAGCATTTGGCGTTCGGGCAAGCCGTGATAACTAAAAACTATGTGGTCATAATTGGTAGTTGCCATTTTTTTACGGGCATTATCGGCAAATTGTTTTATGTATAATGGGTGGTTATAAAAATAATTGACAATTTTAAGTTCGGGAACAATTTGCCAATTTTTCATAATATCCATTACTTTTTCATAAACCGACCCCGTGGAAGCGGAAGCATATTGCGGAAAAAATGGTATGACTACAATTTTGCTCAAACCCATTTTACGAAATGCCTCTAAGCCTGTATCAATGCTTGGGCTTTGGTAACGCATCGCCAATTTTACGATGTATTTATCGCCCAAAACTTCTTGTAATGCTACTTCGTTTTTTTCGCCATAAATTTTTAGGGGCGAGCCATAGGGCGTACTTTTTTCTTCCCAAAGTTCTTTATAAACCTTTGCCGATTTTGGAGCTCGAAAAGGAGCAATAATGCAATTTATGAGAAACCAACGAGATATTACTGGAATGTCAATTACTCGTCCGTCCATCAAAAATTCTCTTAAATATTTGCGAACATCAGGCACTGATGGGCTATCTGGTGTTCCTAGATTTACTAATAAAATGCCTGTGGTTGGTGTTCCTGTTTTTTCTAGTGTATTCATTGAAAGTATTAAATTTTTTCTCCAAAAGCTAAATCTCCTGCATCTCCCAAACCTGGAATTATATAGGCTTTATTATTCATTTCTTCGTCAATATCGCCCACCCAAAGGCGGCATTCGGGCATTCGGGCTTGGATAAATTTTACGCCTCTTCTGCTAGCAATGGCAGCCACAATGTGTGTTTTTGCAGGAATTCCGAAGCGAAGCATGGCATGATACGCCTTTTCGATGGATTGCCCCGTGGCGAGCATGGGGTCGGAAATGATAATGGTTTTGCCTTGAATATCAGGACTTGTGATGTAATCCATTTCTATTTCAAAGCTATTTTTTTCGTCTTGTTTTCCTCTATATGCTCCAATAAAAGCACTTTGTGATTTATCAAAATAATTTAAAAGCCCTTGGTGCATGGGCAACCCTGCTCGAAGAATAGTAATTAACGTAGGGTGTTGCGGCAGTAATTGTGTTTCTTTTAAGCCAAAAGGCGTTTCTATTTTGGTATGCTGAAAAGGCAATGATTTAGAAATTTCATAGGCAAAAATTTCGCCAATTCGTTCTAAATTTCTTCTAAACCGCATGGGGTCTTGTTGTATATTCTTATCTCGTAATTCTGCCAAAAAATGGTTGGCGATGGTTGATTTTTCGGAAAGAACTACCATAGAAGCTAATTTTGAAGGATTTGAATAAGTATATTTTCGTTTTTGCAAAGATATGCAATATTTGTACTTCTAAAATTCTTTATGGCTTCTTTTTTTACACACTCGGAGGTAATAATTTATACATCACAGGCGTAACAATTCTGGTTAAAATTAAGGAAGAAATTAACCCGCCCACAATTACTAACGCCAACGGAGAATACAAAGGCGAATGCTCCAAAATTAAAGGAATCATGCCGCCAATGGCTGTTAAAGTAGTTAAAACGATGGGAATAAATCTTGTTTCACCTGCTTCTTCAATGGCGTCATCAATGCTCATGCCTTTTTCTTTTCGTAGATAATTTGTATAATCTACTAATAAAATGGAGTTTTTTACTTCAATTCCTGCCAAGGCAATGATGCCCACAATGGCTGTAAATGATAATGAATTTCCTGTAAATAATAATATTAAAATAGCTCCAATAATGCCCAACGGAATGACCGAAAGTACAATAAAAGTACTTTTGAAGGTTCTAAATTCAAGAATTAAAATGGCAATAATACCAAAAATTGCGATGATAATAATAGTGCCTAAGCCACCAAAAGTTTCTGCCGAACGTTCTACTTCGCCTGCCATGACGAGCTTATAATTTTTGGGTAATTTAATGGCGTCCAGTTTTTCTTTGGCTTCTTTGGTAACATTTGGCGTAAGAAAACCCGATTGAACAAAGGCAGAAACCGTCGAATATCTATCTCTGTCATAATGGTTAATTTGGTTGGGCGAAGTTTCAAAACCTACCGTTGCCAACTGGTTTAAAGGCACTAAATTGCCCAATTGATTTGCCACAAACATCTTAGAAAATACGTCCATATTGGGGTAGTTTTCTCTTGGTAAACTTACATTAATATTCATTTCTTCGCCATCGGTTTCCTTGTATGTGCCAAGGTTTATGCCCGAAATTCCCATTCGTACAGTTCTGTCAATATCTACCGTAGGAATGCCCAGCATTCCTGCTTTATCTTTATTGATTTTTACTCGAAAATCTACATTTTGAGCTGAAAGTAAGTTGTTTACATATAATGTGCCTTTGGTTTCTTTGAATGCTTTTTCAATTTTTGAGGAAATTACTCGTAAAGAATCTAAGTTTTCGCCAAAAATACGTACTGCCAAAGGTGCTTCTACAGGCGGCCCTTGCTCAAATTGAATTACCCTAATTTTTGCTCCTGCATAGGAATCAAATTTTGCTCGTAATTCATCAATAAATTGCTCTCTTTCTGGTACTTCTACGTCGGTTTGCAGTTGTACAAATAGTTGGGCAAAATTAGCTTTTGAGCCACCAATTGGTAAAACATTATAATAAATTCTTGGGTTCGATTTGCCTACATTGGTGGCATACGTTTTTACAATTTTATGTTTCCCTAATTCATTTTCTACGAACCTTGCTGCTTGGTTGGTGGTGCTTAAATTTGTGCCTAGCGGGGTTTCAATATTGATTAAAAATTGGGGTTTTTCGGAACGAGGAAAAACGCTCATGCCTACCATCGGAATTAAGGCTAAACTTCCTCCAAAAATCAAAAAAGCAATTAATAACGTAATAATGGGGTGGTTGAGGGCTTTGTGCAAAATTACTCGATACGAGCCTTGAATGCCTTTTTTCATTAATCGTAAAACAATATTCTCGCCATGTTCTTCTCGTGGCATTAGCTGACTTGCTAAAAAAGGAACAATTGTTAGGGAAACAAAAAGCGAAGAAATAATGGTTACGATAACCGCAATTGGTAAACTTCTAATAAAATCTCCTGCCGATTCTGGCAAGAAACATAAGGGCAAAAAAGCAAAAATTAAGGTAGCCGTACAGCCCATAACTGCCATGCCAATTTGCTTGGTAGCCTCAATGGCGGCTTCTCTACGGGGCATTCCTTGTTGCAGAAAACGAGCAATGTTTTCAACCACCACAATCGAATCATCAACCAATAAACCTAAGGCAATTACTAAACCTACCACACTTAATTGATTAATACCAAAACCTGCTAAATCGAGCATTGTTAAACCCATTGCTAAGGACAACGGAATGGAAATCATGACGATAATGGCTGGGCGAAAACCCAATGGAATCAAGGTAATTAGCACCAAAAGAATGGCAATACCAAAATCACGAGCCAAGCCTAATAATCTATTAGAAACACTTTTTACTTGGTCGAAACTTTGCTCAAAGTGCATGTTTTTTGGTAATTCCTTAGCAAAATCATCAATAATTGGGCGTATTTTCTTGCCTGTATCAAAAATATTGCTTCTTGCTTTCATGGTGGCGGTTATAAAAATGGCTCGTTTCCCATTTAATCGAGCAGTATAATTTTCATCTTCATAATCAAATTTTATATCGGCAATATCTCTTAAATACGTAATTGTTGTGCCTGATGAACTTACAACAGTGTTCTTTATTTCATCTAAATTTTCATAGCTTCCCGACGTTTTTACGCTAAATTTTCGACTTCCAATTTCAATATTTCCCGCAGGAATATTGGCATTTTCTGATTGAATTGCCCCCAAAACTCTATTCAACGGAATCTTGAATTGAGCCATTTTATCTAAATTTATCGAAACCCGCACTTGCTGTTCTGGATAAGCAAATACTTCGGCAGTTTTAATGCTTTTTACTTTCAGTAAATTATCTTTTAGGCGGTCGGCTTCTTTTTGTAAATCCTTAAAAGGAGCTGTTTCTGATAGCACAGCACATTGAATAATGTTTACGCCCTCGGGCGAAAATCGTACAATATCAACACTATAAATATCGCTAGGAAGTTTGCCACGAATGGCGTTTACTTCCCGCACAACTTCATTGTATTTTTCATCAGTATTAATACTATGTTGAAATTCTATACGAATAACTGCCACGCCTTCGTCGGCAGTTGAAACTACTTTTTTAATATCGTCAATTTCTGCCATTTTATCTTCGATAGGGTTCACAATAAGTTTTTCCATATCGGCAGGCGATGTGCCAGGATATACCACCACAATACTATTGAAAGTTGCCTTCATGGTAGGATCTTCGGCTTTGGGCATATTCAGCAAAGAATTGATGCCAATTGCCATAATCATGATAAAAATGATGATGGTAAATTGATAGTTTTTGACAGAAAATTCGACTAATTTCATATTCTAAACTTCTAAAAGAGTTGTTAAATTAAAAAAACAAGTATATTCGTAAAAACTTCGTAACAGATGGAAGCATTAGCAATAAGAAAAACAGATAAAACGGTAATTATTGAACTTGAAAAATCGAGTTTTAGCAATCAATCGGGCGGCGAACCGCATATTACTAATTTACTTACACAAATTCGTACTGAATATTTGATTCATAAAGCTGATTTTCATGAATCAATTGAGGAACTTGGTGATGAAATAAAACGAGATTGGTGGAACAAAAATAAAACTGAAATCATGGAAAAGATTGAAAATTTCGAGAAAAATGACTAAAATTGTTATTGATACTAACATTATTTTTTTCTATTCTTCGTTCTGGTAGTTTTAATAAAAGGCAAGTATTATTTGATACTTCGTATGAAATTTATGCTCCTCAATTTATTATGGTTGAGTTGTTTCATCATAAGGAAAGGATAATTAAAAAAGCTAAACTTTCTGAGCCTGAAATTTATGATTTGTTAGACAATATTTTGCAACGCATACGATTTGTGAATAATGATTTTATTTCTAATAAAAGCTACTTTCAAGCATTTCATTATTGCAAAAATGTTGATGAAAAAGATATTCCTTTTGTGGCTCTCGCTTTTTGTGGCTCTTGCTCTTGACTTCAATGCAAACTTTGGACGAATGATGATAAACTTAAAGTTGGTTTAGAAGCCAATGGGTTTGGAAGTTTTCTCAATTTTTAATTATTTTAACCTTTGCTTTATCGCTCAAAAAAACAGTTCCTTTCACAATAATTTGCGTATTTTCCTCTACGCCTGAAATTAAGGCTACATCATTTCCAAAAATTTTTCCAATAATTACAGGCGTTTTACTGACCGTTTGATTCGATAAAAGCGTATAAACAAACGCATGATTCTTATCTGCTTCCACCAAGGCTTCAATAGGAACGGCTAGTGAAGAAACGCCATTGCCCGAAGAAATCATTGCCTTAGCCACAAAGCCCGAAATAAGTTTTTTGCCGTTCGGCTGAATCTGTAATTCAACCTCAAAAGTACCTGTGGCGGGGTTTACTGTTTGGGCAATTTGCGTGATATGTGCCTGAAAAATCTCCTCAGGATAGGCATCTAAATAAATACTGGCAGGGTCGCCAATTTTTGTTTTTATTATATCTCTATCTGTTACGCCAACATTCACGCTATATGCCGAGTCGCCTGTGCCAAGAATAAAAACGGGCGAAAAGGGTGTAATTAATTCGCCTTGTTCAGCAATTTTTCGGAGAATTTTACCACTTGTTGGGGCATAAATTCTGGAAAGTTTTTGGTTAAATTCGGCAACATTTACCGTTTGTTTGGCGGCTTCGTAGCTCGTGGTGGCATCTTGCACATTGGTAAGGGTTGCGGCAGTGTCGGCAAAAAGTTTTTTTACTCGTTCCAAATCTCGGTTTGCTTTTTCTAAACCAATTTTTGTTTGGTTTACTTGGGCATCAATTTCTGATAAATCTAGCTCCGCCAAAAGTTGTCCTTGTTTCACAAATTGCCCTTCCGAAACATATACTTTTTTAATCATTCCTCCTGTTTTGAAGGCTAATTTTAATTCTGATTTTGACGATAAAATGCCACTTGCTATAATTGGTTCATTAAATATTTTTCTAGTAACGGGCTGTGTTTCAACCGTTAAAATTTCTTCTGTTTCAGTTTTTTTTGTTGCTACTTTTTTATTGCAACTTATTGATAATAAGGATATTGCAATAAATAATTTTATATTTTTCATAGATGTATGCCGTTTTTTATAGTAGTGCAATTATTTTGTCTGCTTCTCTAATGCCACTCAAATAGGCTCCGTGTGCTGTTGAAAAATAATCAGCTTCGGTGTGTTCACCTCCAAAAAATAATTTGTCGTTTACTTCTTCTGCCAAGTCGTCAAAATGTTGCATTTCTGTTCCAACGGCTGTATAAGAGTAAGATCCAAATGAATTTTCATTGGTTTGCCATTTGGTTCTAATCATATTTGTAGGATTTGGGGTGTTGTTTCCATAAATATCTTTTAAGTGGAACATTATTTCATTTATAACTTGTGCATCGGACATTGTTTCGGTTTGTCGGGCATAATCTGCGTAGGCAAAAGTCATTAATGCGTTTACATTTGGGTTGATTTTATTGATATTTACAAAATAATTGAATTTGTCTTTTATGATTGACGTATAGGAAAAATGTATTGCTCATTGTCCCAAAATTTCGTATTCCAAGTTAATAGAAATTTGTTCACACAATTCATTCCTACTTTTTGAATGGCTGTTTGTTTTGCTGTTGGCAGTGCTGGTATAAACTGAATGGTATTGGCTTTTAGAACGCCTAATGGAACGGTAACCAAAACATAATCGGCTTCACTTTCAGCTCCGTTATGGGTAATTTTTATTTTTGCATTTGAATAATCTATTTTTGAAACTCGTTGATTGAGTTGGATATTTAATCCAGTTGCCAAATAAGTTGGAATAGTGTCATAGCCATTGGTTGCAATGCGTTCTTCGCCGTCAAATTCTTCTCCTTCGTTGTAAAGTGTTGACGATAATTTGTCTAAATCACCTGTGTCAAAAGTTACATACGTTGAAAGTAAAAATCGCCAAAGTCGGTCGTTTATTTTAGTTGGGTACAAGTCGCTAAAAACGGTTTCAAAACTTTGATTGGCACTGCCACTGTTCATCATAGAATTCAAAATAGCATACAATTCGGTTTCGGCATCATCATAGGTTGTAGCACCTTTTAGCACGCCACCTATATCATAAGAAATCCTACTGTCATCATCTGTAAATGCTGTGGTCATTCCTGCTTCCCCAGCAAGTGCGGTTATTGGGTTTCCATTTGTTCCGTGAATCCAACTAGCTCCTTCGTCAAATGCTACACCTAAAGTTCTGTTGGTTCGTAATCGTCCGCCAACTTTGTTTTGGGCTTCTAAAACTAGTACATTAAATCCTTTTACTTTCAATTTTTTGGCTGCTGCAAGTCCTGAAATTCCTGCACCTATAACAAATACTGTTTTGTCATTTGGGTTAATTTCTTCTTTTCTACATGAACTGGCAATGATGGTTGGTGAAATTGCCAAAATGGACAAGCCTTTAATTGTTTCATTAATAAATTTTCTTCTCATTTTTTAATTGTTACTTTAATTACGCCAGTAGTTAAATAAAAATTACTGAATAGCAGCCACTTTATCCAACATTGCCAACTTTACTAAAATATCATATTTTGCCAAAGATTCTTGCAATTGAGCCGTAATTAAATCGTTTTGAGCCTTTAAATATTCTACCAAAATTGCTTGATTATTTTTATAGCGACTTTCTACTACCTTAAAATATTTTTCCGTTTTTAACACGCCATCTTTCGAGGTTTCAAGGTTTTTTTTTGCGGCATCTACTTCAAAATATGCCTGTGAAACTTGCAACTGAATTTGCTGTTTTAGCTCTTCTAATTTATTTTCTAGCTGATTTTTCTGAATTTTGGCAAGCTGAATTTTATGCTTTTTTTCATAACCATGAAAAATATCCCACGATAAACCCGCCTGTGCTACATAATACGATTGCCCACTAAATTTATAACCAGTTCCCTGAAAACCCGTGTTGCCACCTATAAAAATTTGCGGATATTTTGAGTTTTTTTCTTGCAATTTTATAGCATTTTCAGCCACTGAAATACTGCCAGATAATTGCTTAATTTCTTGACGATTTTTTAAAGAATTTGTTAAAAAAATATTTATATTTTCGCTTGAAATAGTAGCTGTTTTTATCAAAATACTATCCACTATAATATCAGAATCGAGCGGCTTATTTAATAAAAAATTAAAATATGCTTTTGCTGTTTTTGTGTTTTTTTCGTTCACTGCCGCTTGCTGGTCGAGCTTACTCACTTCATATTCTGCCGAATAAATAACATCTTTTGTAGCTAGGTTATTATTCACTAATTTTTGGTTAAAGCGTACAAAATCTAACAAAATTCTTCTTGAATTTTCAAAGATTTTATTGCCTTCTAAACTTTGTAAATACTGCAAATATGTAGTGCTAATGGTATAACGAAGTTCATTTTCTAACACTCTTTTTTTTGCTTCTTCTACTGTTAATAACTGCTTTGTTATCAAATAGTTATAATGAATATCTGTATTAAAAACAGGATAAGAAATGCTTATTTTTGTATCCTGAAAATTATTCGGAGCAAGCAACTGATGCACATTTTCAATCTGCGGAAAATTGTTGCTTTGTGTTAATTTATTTAATGTAGTATAAACAGGATTTAGTAAATCTCCGACAGGAAAATCGAGTGAACGCCCACCGCCAGCCAACGAATAAGTAGGCGTAAAAGCTATTTTTGGCGAAAACATTGCTTTGGCAATGGTTATGTTTTCGATGGCTTTTTGAAGTTCAAAATTTTGTTGTTTCAACGATAAATTACTTGCTAATCCTTCGTGAATATAGTTGCCAAGAATTACCGAATTTTGGGCAACACTTTTTAAAGAAATTAGTAAGAAAAGTAGGGCTATTTTTTTCATAATTTTGCGTAAAAAATAGGTTTTATAACCGCTCTATTTTTACCATATTGGTAGTGCAATGCGAAAGTATTTTACCATCAGCATTTAGCAATTGGCAAGTCATATTTACGATAGAATCGCCCGAACGAACTACTTGTGATTTAGCAACAATTACATCGCCTATTTTTGCCGAACGCAAATAATCAATCGATAAATTTACGGTAACATACGGATTTTTTTTGCCTAAGCTAAAAATTGTCATGCCCACCAAATCGTCCATCATCGAAGCCGACACGCCACCGTGCAAAATGCCCAACGGATTTGTCATTTCTTCACGCACCACAAATTCTACGCTAAGGCTGTCTTCTTCAACCGCAATTAATTTACCATTTAACCAACGCCCCAATGGCGATAAACTCATTTCGGACGCATACGTTCCGATGGATTCTCTAAAAAATTCAATCATGTTATAGTTGTTTTAATAATTCAGTAAAAATTAAAAAGGCTTTTTCTTGGCGTTCATGTTGGCGGTCGTCAAAAATTTTTAAACGTTGCCTACTTTTCAATGTCAATAAGCCATGCACAAAACTCCAAATCATAAGCGATACATCGGTAATATCTTTCTTTTGAAAATAGCCTGCTTTTTGGCAATCATCTACCAATTGTACCAATAAATTAAAGGCAGTTTTGCCATCGTCCCAAACTTCTTGTCGGCATTCGATGGTTTCCATGGGAGCTTCTAGCACAAACATTAAATCGTAAAGTTCGGGGTTTGTATCGCCAAATTTTAAATAACTTCTACCTGTTGCAATGAGCCTGTCAAAGGGGTCGGGTAGGGGCGGAATTTCTTGCAAAAACTCAATAAGTGTTTCAAAAGCCTCACAATGAAGGTCGTGGAATAATTCGTTTTTGTCTTTATAATACAAATAAATGGTGCTTGGGCTATATTCTATGGCATCGGCAATATTTCGGATACTTGTTTTCTCGAAACCTTGTTCTAAAAAAAGTTTACGAGCGGCATCTAAAATTAATTGCTTTTTTTCGGTCTTTTCTCTTTTTTTTCGTTCAAATACGCCCATTTTTGATGTTTATTAAATTAGTGATGTAAATAAAATGAACAGTGTTTATAATTCCAAATAATTAATTATTTTTATTTTTATAAATGCGGCACTTTTGTTTTTTCTTGCATAATATTAAAAGAAAAAATAAAAAATTTCTTAGTTCTAAAATAAAACTCCATTTTTGTAAATAAAAAATCAATTCCCTATCCAATCTATGAACAAACGAAAATACTCCCTCTTAGCTGTTGGCGAATTATTAGCCGATTTTATTAGCACCACTTATACCGCAGATTTATTAACTGCTGAGACTTTTCAACGTTTTCAAGGAGGAAGCCCATCAAATTTGGCAGCAAATATTGCTCGCTTGGGTGGGAAAGCTGCCATCGTTTCGTGTGTTGGAAATGATAATTTAGGAAAATATTTAGTAGAAAAAGTAAGAGAAACAGGTGTAGATGTAAGCTATATTGCCACCGATAATGAAAATCCTACGAGTATTGTGGTGGTTTCACGGACGCAAGGCACACCCGATTTTATCGCCTACCGAGAAGCAGATAAAATGATACAATCGAGCCATATTTCTGATGAATTATTAGCCGAAACTTCCATTTTTCATACCACTTGTTTTGCATTAAGCAAAAAACCAGCCCAACAAAGTATTATAGAAGCAGCCGACAGAGCCGCAAAATTGGGTTGTAAATTAAGCATAGATTTGAACTATGCTCCGCAAATTTGGGAAGATAGAAAAAATGCTTATTCAGTAGTAAAAGCCTATATTAAAAATAATGCTTTCGTGAAAATTAGCGAAGATGATGCCGAACGTTTTTATGGAGAACCCGTTGAGCCAGATAAAGTTATTGCTGATTTTCATAAATGGGGAGCTGATTTAATTTGTTTTACGTTGGGTGGAAAAGGCAGTATTATTTCAGCCGAAAATGGGAAATCTCGTATTGAAATGGCAGGCAAAAAAATAGAAGTGGTAGATGTTACAGGAGCAGGCGACTCTTATTGGTCGGGTTTTCTGACGGCCTATCTTGATGGGCATTCGCCAGAAATTTGTGCCAAAGCAGGAGCAAATATTGCTACCCTAAAACTTACAACGTTGGGGCCTTTGCCCGCACGAGTAGATAAATCAATTTTGTATAAATAGTTTATTATCAGCGTGATATACAATAAGTAAATGTAAAATTTTAAATGTAGAATGAAAAATGCAAAATATTTGTGATAAGTTATTGATAATAAGGTACTTATAGATAAATTTTGCTTTTTAAATATTGCTAAATAAATACTTTTCTTTACTTATTTTAAATTAATTACCAACCCTACCACAAATAAAAAATGCAGACATCAACATTTATGGGCGAATTAATGGGAACATTAATACTCGTTTTATTAGGCAACGGAGTGGTTGCCAATGTATTATTAAAAGGCTCGAAAGGCGAAAATAGCGGTTGGCTAGTAATTACAACGGGCTGGGCTTTTGCCGTTACGATAGGCATTTTTGTATCTCAAAAATTTGGAAGCTCAGCGGCACATTTAAACCCTGCCGTAACAATAGCCATGGCTATACAAAGCAGCGATTGGAGCAATGTATTATCCTTTATTGCAGCTCAATTATTAGGAGCTTTTTTTGGGGCTTGCTTAGTTTGGCTGATGTACCTACCTCACTGGATAATTACAGAAGATAAAGCAACCAAATTAGCCGTTTTTGCTACTGCTCCTGCTATCAGAAGTAATGCGAGCAATGTTATTTCGGAGATTATAGGCACAATGGTTTTAATTATTGGCGTGGTATCGCTTTATGCTACGGCAGGCTCGGGCATTAGTCCTTTTTTGGTAGGTATTTTGGTTTGGGCAATTGGCTTATCGTTGGGCGGTCCAACGGGTTATGCTATTAATCCTGCCCGAGATTTAGGCCCGAGAATTGCTCATGCTATTTTGCCAATTTCTGGCAAAGGCAATTCAGATTGGGGTTATGCTTGGATTCCTGTGATTGCCCCTATAATTGGTGCTGTATTGGCTGCTTTTCTCTTAAAAAGTGTTGGAATTTAAAATGTTATTTGCTGGAAATAAGTCAAACTATTCATTAACAAACAATTAAATCCTGTTAATGAGTTGTTAAAAATTTGCTTACTAAAAATAATTAAGAAAACTTTGTGTTAGTCTTAATAGTTTAAGTAAGCAAAATATATTTTTAAAACCTAAATTTCACGTAAAACAATGAAAAAGATTTTTTCAACATTCGTAGTAGTATTCGCTTTTATAGCGGCAGTTCAAGCACAAGGAACACTTAAATTTGGTGCTGAATCGCATGATTTTGGTAAATTAGAAGAAGGGCCAGTAGCAACTTATAATTTTGAAGTTACTAATACAGGTACAGCACCTGTAGTTATTTCAAATGCACAAGCATCATGCGGTTGCACTACGCCAGAATGGTCAAAAGAACCAATTATGCCGGGTGCAAAAAGTACCATTAAAGTTGGTTATAACACATCAGGTCGTCCAGGTGTATTTACAAAAACGATTACTGTAACAAGTAATGCCGAAAATGCAAGTACAGTTTTAACCATCAAAGGAGAAGTTAATCCTAAGGGAGCTGCTGCACCAGTTCAAGCGGTGCAAAATGCTGCAACAACAACTACTACGGCGGTAAAAACTGCTGCTGATAAATCTGCTACGGCGGTTAAAAAAGCGGTAGATAATACTAAAAAAGCAGCAAGAAAAGTTGTTAAATAAGTAAAAAAATAGATAAAAACCCTTGCAAAAAAACCTTTTGCAAGGGTTTTGTATTATAATAAAGCCAGATTATTAAAACCAAACTTATGAAAATTCGCCCAGCAATTTTAGTAGTTAAGGAAGATGAAATCTTAACAATGCAGTACCGATACGGTAATAAAAATGTATTTAATTTGCCTGGCGGAAATATAGAACTAGGAGAAACTTTAACAGAAGTTTTGGAACGAGAATTAGTAGAAGAATTAATGCTAAAAGTTGCTGTTGAAGAATTAGTAATTATTGGAGATGTATATTTTGAAGAACAAAAACAGCAAACGCTTCACTGTATTTTTAAAGGAAAAATTGTAGCAGGAGAACCAACATTAAATCCAAAAGAAACATCTTCGTTGGCTATTAAGTGGCTGAAAGTAAGTGAGTTACATAAAATAAATATGTACCCAAATATTGGAAAAGAAATTCAAAAACTACTGGCAGGAGAATTGATAGATAAATATATTGGAAGGGTTTTCCAGCAATGGTTTTAATGAAAACAACCAATAACTAGATTTTTTTCTCAATAATTTATTTATTGCCTGATAAACTCTACAAATTCAAAATTATATTCATTTCTCTCATCTGCGTGATGAGCAATTCGGCTAATTTCTTTCCATTTTTTTTTATCCAAAGCCGAAAAAAAAGTATCTCCTTCTACAACCGTTTTTACTTCGGTTAAATAAATTTTATCAGTTTTTGGCAAGGCTTGTTCATAAATTTCTCCGCCACCAATCACAAAATATTCTTCGTTTGGTTTTAGCTTTTTTGCAAGATTCATAGCGTCATCTAAGGAACTTACTAAATAACAATTTTCGGGCAAAAAATAATTTTCTTGTCGAGAAATAACAATCGAAATTCTATTAGGCAAAGGCTTACCGATGGATTCAAACGTTTTGCGTCCCATAATTACTACACGATTGGTAGTGAGGGTTTTAAATTGTTTTAAATCTGCCGAAAGTTTCCATAAAAGTTGGTTGTTTTTGCCAATAACATTATTTTCGGAAACGGCTACAAGTAAGGAAAGCATTTTTTAGTTTTTTAGTTTTTATCTTCATTAATGAGTTTGTAGAATAACTACACGTGGATAACTCACTACTAATTTTGCAAAGTTATTAAACTTTCATAAATTTATGCACGCATACTAATTTTTATCAACAAAACCCACTTATGAAAATTGTAAAATTTTTGGCAAGCCTCATCGTAGCAGCAGGCTTGGTTTACTTTCTCGACCGCCCCATTGGCACATTGCCTGCCTTAGGAAAATTATTTAGTCCATTCGATGGATTTTGGCAAAATGGCGAATCAAAAACACCAACCGAAGCAGAAACTACCTTAAAATTAGCTGGGCTAAAAGGCAATGTTACGGTAAAGTTTGATGAAAATCATGTGCCACATATTTTTGCCGAAAACGACGAAGATTTGTATTACACGCAAGGCTATTTAATAGCCAAAGATAGGCTTTGGCAAATGCAGTTTTATACCATGGTTGCAGCAGGGAGATTAACCGAAGCTGTTGGCGAAAAAGCCTTAGATTTCGACCGTTATAACCGCCGTTTGGGCATGGCAGAAACCGCTAAGAAAATTGCCGTAGAATTTGAAAAAGACCCCATTTGCAAAAGCATGATGAACGCTTATACGAAGGGCGTAAATGATTATATCAAGCAATTGAGCTATAAAGATTTGCCAATTGAATACAAAATTTTAGGCTATATGCCCGAAGAATGGTCGCCCGAAAAATCGGCACTTTTGCTTCAACAAATGCGAAATACCTTAAATGGTGGCAGTGATGATTATAAAATGAGCAATATTTTAGCCAAATATGGCAGTGATGTAGTAAAAGATTTATTCCCAAATTATCCTATCGAAGAATCGCCCATTATTCCTGTGGGTACAAAATGGGATTTTACGCCTGTTAAAATTCCTGTTGCTCCAACTACGGCAAAACTTGAAAAAGTTGCCTATAATTCAGCCGAAGGTTTTAACCTTGCTATTCCTTCTCCGAGAAACGAAATTGGTAGTAATAACTGGGCAGTTGGCGGAGCAAAATCGGCAACGGGTTTGCCCATTTTAGCGAACGACCCGCACCTTCAACTTACCTTACCTTCGATTTGGTATCAAATGCAATTGGTTTCGCCGAATATGAATGTTTATGGCGTTTGTTTGCCTGGGGCTCCTGGCATTACGATTGGTTTTAATAAAGATATTGCTTGGGGCGTTACCAATGTTGGCTCTGATGTGATGGATTTTTACCAAATAAAATTCAAGGATAAAACCATGAAAGAATATTGGTATAATAATGCTTGGAAACCAACCACCATGCGAATTGAAGAATTTAAGGTAAAAGGCAAAAAAGAATCGGTGAAAGATACGGTTTATTTTACGCATCAAGGACCAATTGTATATAATCAAGGACAAAAAGCCTTTAAAAATAATGTTCCCACAGGTTGTGCCATGCGGTGGGCAGCACAAGAAACGTCGGGCAATGATTTAATGACGTTTTATTATTTAAACCGAGCAAAAAATTATGCCGATTATAGAAAAGCCTTAACTTTTTATACGGCTCCTGCACAAAATTTTATTTTTGCGTCGAATGAAAATGATATTGCCATTACGCCAAATGGAAAACTTCCGTTGAAATGGAAAGAACAAGGGAAATTTATCATGGACGGCTCAAATCCTGCGAACGATTGGCAAGGTTGGATTCCTACGGAACAAAATCCTACGGTAAAAAATCCGCCACGAGGTTTTGTGAGTTCGGCAAATCAGTTTTCTACCGACCCCACTTATCCGTATTATTTAGGTTGGAGATTTTCCGCTCCTGATAGAGCCATTCGTATTAATGAACGCCTAGCCGCCATGCAAAAAGCTACGCCAGATAGCCTAAGAAGCATTCAGAATGATAATTTTAATGTTGCCGCTCGTAGAATTTTACCAGAATTATTGAAAGTTTTAACCGAAGATTCGACCATGAAACAAAATGCTCAATATAAAATTTTAGCTTCGTGGAATATGAGAAATAATAAAGATGAACTAGGAGCAACAATTTTTGAACGTTGGGAAAAAGAATTATTACGCAGCATTTGGGAAGATGATTTTGTTTCTACCGACGAAAAAGCTCCGATGCTTTACCCAACAGTTGATAAAACCTTTGACATTATCAAGAAAAACCCCAAAGCAAAATGGTTTGATGATGTAAAAACAGCCAACAAAGTAGAAACCTTGCACGATATTGTAACCCTAAGTTTTAAAGCAAGTATTGATAGTTTAATCAAAAATAATGGTCCAATGACTCCTACAACATGGGCTTGGGGCAAAGTAAAAAGTACTGATATTAAACACTTAGTGCCACAATTTTCGGCATTCAGTAGAATGGATATTGACAACGGTGGCGGTGCTGGAATTGTGAATGCCACTACACCAGCAGGTACTGGCCCATCATGGAGAATGATTGTGCAACTGGGCAAAGGAAATATTCCGATGAAGGCCTATGGGCTTTACCCAGGTGGACAATCGGGCAACCCAGCAAGTCAGTTTTATGATAATATGATTGACAAATGGTCGAAAGGAGAATTAAACGAATTGCTTTTTTTAACTTCAAAAGAAGAGAAAAGTAGTAGAGTTGTTTCAACCATAAAAATTAGTAAATAACTTAATAAATGCTAAATTGTTAATGCTTGAATGCTAAATTAAATGTTTAGGTTCATTCAGAATTAAAAACTAAAAATTAAAACTAAAAACTCAATGCTATACATACTCATAATTATCTTATCAGCCCTCGGTTCATTTTTTCTTCCATGGTGGATTATTGCCCCAGTTAGTTTTTTATTATGTGCTTGGAAAGCCGAAACAGGCGGCAAAGCTTTTGTCATTTCAGCATTAGCCATTACTACACTTTGGGTAGGTTATGCCCTTTTTCTGAATTTTTCAACGGGAGGAATTATGTCTTCACGCATTGCTGGATTATTTACGGCTGGAAGCCCAACTTTATCAAAATTTCCGCAAACTGCTCTTTTAGTTGTTGTTATGACACTTATTGGAGCAAATGTAGCGGGTTTTGCAGGAACAGCAGGCTATCATTTTCGACAATTATT
>JAHDVF020000029.1:0-516891 GCA_022606425.2 Lepidostoma basale | reverse complement strand
AATCGATGTAAAGGGTATTATAGCTATCATAGTGATTCTCGTGACATGTGATAGGTAGCTTATTGTGAATTCTACACCAGACCAAAGACAGTGTGACAATCACACTGCTCCCGCCGGGGATCGAACCCGGAACCTTCGCGGTGGCAGTCAATGCACTTCAACTATTAAAAAAAAAGTGGTAGCGAAAGCGTTTGGTTCAACCAAACAAAATATAATAATGTAAAAACAATATACCTATATTGTATTTATTTCTATTTTTATTTTTTATACACTTTGTATATACAACACTTTATTAAAAAATAAATTTATGTAGACATGTTTCGGACCAACAGTCCTTCTTCAGTAAAGATACATATTTATAAAAATATTACAAAATTGTTGTTTTTTACATGATCTGACAGATGTTATAACTGAATATCCCAATATCCCTCTCCTTTCGCCCATCTTTTGTAAACATACTACCTAAATACACGTACTCATCTACTTTCTTCAAATTTTCACTATTCTCTCGAATGTTGCAGACTAATAATAATAATAATGATCATAATAATTATTATTATTATTATTATCATCTTCTTCTTCTTCTTTTAATAGATCTGACGATCTGTGACACAGAAATCATATCTCGTCGGATGATGAGATCCAGCTGTCCCTCCATCTCTTAGGCGGTCTTCCAGGTGGGCGGTGTCCGGAGGGGATTTCATAAACGGCTGTATATGCAAGTCTGTCACCATCCATTCGGGCTACATGGTCTTCAGTATCTTCTTCTGGATCTACTCCACTGAACAATATCCTCTATTTCGAAGGTTTTTCTTATGTCTCGTTGCGGACACGATCTCAGAGGGTTTTTCCAGTAATTGATCTTAGGACCTTCATCTCCGATGTTCTTAGTAGTCCCTTGGTTCTCACAGTGTCAGCCCGCGTCTCTACAGCGTACGTCATGATAGGTCGCACGCATGTTTTATAGATTCTGATCTTGCTGTCGATACGCATGTGCTTGTTCTTCCAGACCAGATTCTTCAGGCATCCTGACAAGGCAGAGGCTTTACTGACTTGTTCACGTACTTCGGTATAAAGGTCACTTTGGCTGCAGATCTCCCTTCACTCCCAAATACCTGAAACTCATCACCTGCTCCACAGGTATATCATCAACAGTCAGCTTACATCTTGCAGGTTGCCTAATAATAATTATTATTATTATTATTATTATTATTATCACAAAATTAATAATAATAATAATAATAATAATATTTATTATAATAATAAAAATAACAAACAAATTTTAAAAATATATATCTTTTCTGAAGAATGACTGTTTTTTGCGAAACATACTCGTATCTACATAATTTTATTTTTTAATAATGTGTTGTACTCGTATATACAAAGTGTATAAAAAAGAAAAATAGAAATAAACCATCATAACAACACAAAGTATGACGTATATAGAAGAAATTTATATTTTATATATATTTTTAATTATTTTTAATAACACCACACCACAAATTAAACGCTTCATACGAAAATATTTTTATTTAACAGTTTAATTAAAGCAAATATCTAGATTTCCCAAAATGCACATTTTCACATTCAAATTTGTGTTTTAGGCCGTTCGCAAAATTATGTGAGGGATTTTTTTTACCGGAAAATTCGTTAATTAGTTTCATTTTCCTGAAAATTTTCACCGGGAGTTCACCCGCAATAATTGTTTCAGAACTGCACTCGGTAACTTTTCCCGAAAAATTTTGTAAAACACAACTGAAATGTGAAACTCTTTCACAGAACTGAAACTAACATAAAGCTGAAATGAATAAAAGTTATTTTAGGGTTTATTCGCTGCCCTATTTGAATATGTGTTGTACCCTAAAATGTAACCCCTATAGTGCGACTGACTTCATTTGCAGTCCAACGGATCCTACGGATCACTACATTTGCAGCTCAAATATTAATGACGACTTGAGAGAGAGGAAGAGTCACAGAGAAGGTGTAAAGATACACGGGCAAAAGGTAGATATGATAAGGTTTGCTGACGATATTGCTATGGTTGCTGAAAGTGAAGAAGAACAACTGCAAGAGGCCTTAACAACTATGCAAAGCATTCTTCAAAATAACTACAACATGAAGATAAATAAAGACAAAACAAAGCTGCTGACTGTAGGCCGAACGCAGCATCAGATGAGAGTAGTGATGTCAGGAGTTCCACTAAAGAACACCAAGGAGTTTGTCTACCTCGGGAGCAAAATAACATGGGACGGTCGGTCTAAGAGCGAGGTCGATAGCCGTATACATCAGGCTAGGCTTGCATTTAATAAAAGGTCGAAAATAATATAATCGAATAATATAGACCTAAAACTGAGAATACTCCTCATCAAGACCTATGTATGGAGTATCTTGATGTACGGCTGCGAGACATGGTGCCTATCCGAAAGAAATAAGCAGAGACTAGAGGCTTTTGAGATGTGGTCCTATAGAAGACTATTAGGAATTATTTGTAAGCATTAAGCATTAAATCTTTATTAATGCAATGTGAAAGGCTTATGCAATTATCATATTACTAGACAACGCCTGAATATCCAATCTATCTGAATAGATGGCGCTAGTGTAGATTGACCTAAAAAGTGTCTTAACATAGTAGCATATATACATCATTCAAAAAAATTGTCAGACGTGGTGGTCGTAAGAAGGGAGGAATGGGGTATGTTATTAACATAAAACGATTGCGTCTGTAAACGCCTCGACTACCATATTCTGTTTCCAAAAAAAAACAATTGACATCTTCGTCTCTATTGAGATACAATTAATCCTTATAAACAAAGTTATTTTCAATTTCCTAAATATAACTAACTAACTAACTAACCATCACGCCGTCTCCCCGAAAGGGTAGGCAGAAAGAATGAACTGTCACACTTTTACTGGTGCGGCACTCCATCCTTCTCTTTTCGCTCCGCGGGAGACGCGCTGTGATGGGTTGCGAACTTCATCGCCACCAATAGGCATCTCCCGCAGATATTTATCTCCTAAATATTTAATCAAATATTAAATATCGGTCACATGAGAAGTCGGAGAAATCGACATGTGGGCATGACAAGATGTATAAATTTAGAGGAAGCGAGAGGAGTATGTCAGGACAGAACAGTGTGGCGGTCCATTCTTTCTGTTGAGTTTCTGCCTACCACTCTGGAGAGACTGCGTGATAGTTTGTTAGACATGATTTCTGATCGTCAGATGTATTAAAAGAAGAAGAAGAAATTTGATGTCCGGTTCAATCTCTGTTTATTTTCTCGTCTTAACGTTTAATTTGAGATGTAAAAAGATAACTTTGAGAGGGTTTATCAAGTTGGCTCCCTGGAAGGTAATGATGTACTGGGATTGAATTTTTTTCAGCTTTTTATTTGCGAATTCCCGAGCGCTTAGAAGAATTTCGCATTAATTACTTGGTGCTTTACATAAAAGATTACTCGAATGCAAATTCGGCGCCGGCGAATTTAACGACAGAATTAACATAATTGTGTATTATAAAAAATTTTCCCCAAGGACCCGGAGAGATTGTCCGATTCTCCTGTTGTTATTCCCGTTTAACTCTTTCTTTCCTCTGAAACTTCCTTTAAAAAATCTAATATCTTTCTTCTATACTCGCCATCACTTTGTGTTGCACTTTTCACAAACACATTTCGGGACGCAGAAACCCTTTCACAGTGTGAATTTTTTTAACAAACTAACTAACTAACCATCACGCCGTCTCCCCGAAGGGGTTGGCTTCTGCCAATGGACCGCCACACATTTCTTTCCTGACATATTTCTCTATTCATACATCGTGTCATGCACGATGTATGAATGTTGAGTCAGTTATTGTAATGGATCTTATGTATGGAAGCGAAGCATGGAACTGGTAAATGAAAGTTGAAATTAGAATAAATGTAGTAGAAATGAAATACAAAATAATGAAAGGATCATTAAGATGGTTTGGACATATGGAAAGAATGAATGAAGAAAAAATGGTAAAAAAATTATATGTTAATGATGTAAATGATGTAAATGGTACTAGAAATAGAGGAAGACCAAGGAAAACGTGGCACGATCAAATAAATCAAATATTGAATGTCGGCCATGTGAGGAGTCAGGGAAATCGACACGCGTGCATGACACGATGTATGAATGTTGAGGAAGCGAGAGAAATATGTCAGGAAAGAAAGGTGTGGCAGTCCATTCTTTCTGCCTACCCCTTCGGGGAGACGGCGTGATGGTTAGTTAGTTAGTTAGTTAGAAATGAAATATCTTAGACGAATGTAAGAGTATTTAATTTTTTTTTATTGTGTTTTTACAACTTTTTTTGCATTATTTGCAAATCTTTCCCTTAGAATTAATTATTCCCTCCCTTTTTTATTTAAAAATGTTTAAAATGATTATATTTAACTTAACTAGATTTTCCATTGTTTGGCTAAAACACTATGATACTTTAACATTTAACATGAAAAAACTTTGTTTTTATATCACAATTGTATTTTATTTTATTAAAGCTGTTGCATCAACCAATCAGGTGTTACGATAATTTTTACATTATTGTAACACCTGATGATGTCAACATTAGTTGATGAAAAAGCTGTTGTAAAAAAAAATACAATTGTAATACAAAAACAAAGTTTTATCATTAACAGTTATAACTAGAAAATATAAAACCTGCGTAAGGTCAGAATATATAAAACCTGCGTAAGGCCTATACTGACATATAGCATTGAGACCAGAGCGGATACCACAAGAACGAAGGCTAAAGTACGGGTGACAGAGATAAGGACGCTGAGGATGATAGCAGGAAAGACTATTCGCGATAGGGTGAGGAACACGGCCATCCGCGAGATCTGCAAGGTGGAGGATGTCGTGAGATGGGGCAGACAACGCAGAAGATACTGGAATGCGCACGTGCAGAGGATGGATCCCACCAGAATCCCACACGCTGTGGCGCATCAGATTCCTGCCGGCTGCCGTCCCCCCGGAAGACCGCCGAAGAGATGGAGAGATAGTTGGGAGTCAACCTCCCAAGAGAGGCCAGCCTGATTTCAGGAACAGACCAAAAGTCTATAAGGAGAAGAAGAAGAAGAAGAAGAAGAAGAAGTTATAGCTAGATTTAGTTTTGAATGTATACAAATACTGGATTTTACCCATTGCTTACAAATAATCTTAATGGATGGCGCTAGTGTAGATTGACCTACAAAATGTGAAGTTATTTAAAAATAGAAGCATATATACAAGTTCCAAAAATTTGTCAGACGTGGTGGTCGTAAGAAGGGAGGAATGGGGAATGTTGTTAACATAAAGCGATCGCTTAACCCAACCAATGACAGGTCATAAGTCCTGTAAACGCCTCGACCACCATATTCTGTTTCCAAAAAAACAATTTCCATCTTCGTCTTTATTGAGATACAATCAATCCTTAAATGATTAACCCGCAATGGGTAAAATCCAGTATTTATCTACAAGTGCTGCAACTTGCTACCATCAGCTTGGAACAATCTCCCTTCACACCTCAGATGCATAAATGATCCAACAGATTTCAGATCTAAATTGAAAACCCATATTTTTCATATTTCATACACGTACTCCGTCACGCAGAACCAACCTGCCTTTGGTGATGCCAGTAGGAAGAGCAATTCGGACGCTGAATCTAATCATCTCGGATTTGGACATTTTCAGTACCAGTGAGGCAGTATTCATAAAAAAAATATTGCAAATTCTGGAAAGAGTACTGCCTCACTGACGTCGACATATTTGGATTTCTTCTGATATGTATGATTTTTTGGTCTCATGTTGTTTTGTTTTATTTTATCTTTGTAATACCGTTTTGTGTCCAAATGAGTCGCCTAAATGTTTTATCGTTTGTAATGTCTCATTTGTGTATCATGTATAAATAAATAAATAAAGTATTTGTATATGGTGTTCTTCTACCGACCCTTATGTATGGAAGCGAAGCATGGAACTGGCAAAAGAAGGATGAAAGTAGAATAAATGCAGTAGAAATGAGATCTCTTAGATGAATGTGTAGATACTCTGTGTATGATAGAGTGTCGAATGAAAATATAAGAAGTGAATGCGGTGCGAATGATGGTGTCATGAACAAAATAATGAAATGATCATTAAGATGGTTTGGACATATGGAAAGAATGAATGAAGAAAGAATGGTAAAAAAATTACATGTTAATGATGTAAATGGAACCAGAAATAGAGGAAGACCGAGGAAAACGTGGCATGATCAAATAAATCAAATATTGAATGTCGGCCATCTGAGGAGTCGGAGAAATCGACGCGCGTGCATGACACGATGTATGAATGTTGAGGAATCGAGAGAAATATGTCAGGAAAGAAAATTGTGGCGGTCCATTCTTTCTGCCTACCCCTTCGGGGAGACGGCGTGATGGTTAGTTAGTTAGTTAGTTATGTATTGGTAACATTCAAGACAGAAGTAATCTATTCATCAGAATTTAATTTTCATTATCAATTCTCTTGACATTCTAGAATATTAAGATTCACCGCACATTCGTCTAAGTGATCTCATTTAATTTACTATCACCCCCACTACAAATTATATGAAAGCCTATCCCGTGTGTGGATACATTATGCCCATACATTAGTTTCGCCCCTAGCGCGGGGCGTTCCACCTGTAAAGGGGTGACAAATGACCTTTTTATTAAACCTCCCTTCTGATATATCCACCCATTAACGATCTTTTAAAAGGGAGCATTATTTATTTGAAATGCTTCTTGAAAAATTACTTGGATCCGAGCACAAAAGATCTTTTCTTGGAACAAATCTTGAGCTAAATGCCATTCTAGTATGAAGCGCCATCTAGCAACGGTTTCATTATCTCTTTACAATAGCCTCCGAAAGATTTTAGAGTATTCAATGCAATAAATTAAAAAGCTTACTTATTTCTACAATCTCTGTTAACTCTTCTGCGCGTTTGTCAATATGTACTTACCTACTTCCTATGGCCATACAACTCTTGAAGAGTTTTAGCCTCTTGATGATTTTTCCATTTTTTGTTGATGATAATTTATTTTGGAACGTTTATGCTTTTGTTATAACAAATAATATGATTCAATTTTAAATAATAATTTAAAGTTCTTATTGGAATTCAGGTAATTACTTATGTCGGGGTTAAATGCATAACCCAAATAGGCGGACTTCGACTGCTGAATCAGCATATTTCACGATAAAATATATTACACGAATAACCTAAAACGCCTGACTTAGGACCTACTTATCAAAACTGATGAGTCGGGGCCCAGATTTATTCAGTTTGGTCACTAGGTCACTAGAGCAAAGCATCGTGTGAAAATGGATGCAAAGCATATAAAAGCGGTACATCCGACCACCATGGACAGTATTCCTTCTTGACTTCTAACCGACACGAGTCTACGCCGTCAAGTCTACGTACGAGAAACCTCCGACCCTCCTATCGAGCTACGCAACTATCTACACTGCTACGCCGCGTAACTTCCGACGAGTCTTCGCTCCCGCCGACCGACACTACTGCCCAGTGAGCCGTCAGCCCCAGCTGCTATCGACGTCCAGGCGCACGCTCCATCACGAGCACATAATACTGTTAACGTATGGATACTTGTGACCTGCAATTAACGCTGAAACCTCCACTGCCTTTAACTCTCACCACATCCCCCAAACTTATAACAAAGGAAATATATCAATATTCGTTCATTTCATAAAGATAATCACGTTGAAATTCGGAATGTTAATAATAGAAATATAACTTTGAGCAATCTCGAAATTTTAGAAATTAAAAAAGCAATTAAAAATAAAGAAAATATTATAAATAGTCAAATAAATGTAACGTCATGTCCAATCTTTGATTTATTTCCTTTGTTAAAAGTAATTACAAGAACCCCAATAATAACTTTAGTTTATTATTTTAATTTTTTTATTTATTCATAATATAAGTTATAATAATAGCACAAGCGTTCCAAAATATTGTTTTTAACATCTTCTGTAAAAACTGATCTTATTTGTAAACAGTTTTATAATATTTTGTTTTATTGAATGTATATAAATACTTGTAGACAAATACTAGATTTTATTCCAGTATTTGTCTACAAGTATTTGTATACATTTAATAAAACAAAATGTTGTTTAAAAACTGGTCAAAATTAAAAAGCATATAAAATTGGAGAGCTTTCTCCAGGCGTTATCTAGTAATATAATTGGGTTGATAGCCTTTCAAATAACATGAATAAAGATTTACTGCTTAATGCTTACATCTAGTCTCAATAGATGGCGCTAGTGTAGATTGAACTAAAATATGTGAAATATTTTTCAACATGGTAGTATATATACAACTTTCAAATAATTGTCAGACGTGTTTGTAGAAATGGAATGTTGTATTACATAAAGCGATCGCTTAACCCAACCGATGACAGGTCATAAGTCCTGTAAACGCCTCGACCACCATATTCTGTTTCCAAATAATTTACATATTCGTCTCTATTGAGATACAATTAATTCTTAATGAATTTTATAATATTTTAAATATCTTTATAATATCACTGAAGGAGTACCGGGTTGTTCGAAACATGTTTGATATTTTATTTTTAATTTGTTTATAAAGTGAGTGTTGCATACAAAGTATATAAAAAAGAAAAAGAAAATTTTTCAAGTCCTTAAAGTGCAAGAAACTGGAATACTTCAGGCCCATTATGAGAAACAATAAGTACTACTTGTATCTCAATAGAGACGAAGATGCAAATTGGAAACAGAATATGGTGGTCGAGGTATTTACAGGACTTATGACCTTTCATTGGTTGGGTCAAGCAATCGCTTAATGTTTAACAACATTCCACATTCCACCTTGGAAGTTGTATATATGGTGTAAAGAAACACCGCACTTTACATTTTTTAGTTCAATCTACACACTAGCGCCATCTATGAAGATTGGATTAAGGCATTAAACGCAATGTAAAAGGCTTCCGCCATTAACGTATTGCTAGATAACGCCTGGAGATGTCACTCCAATTTATATGCTAACTTGTACCAGTTTTTGTTTTTACAACATTTTAAATGTAAACAAATACTTGTAGACGAATACTGGATTGTCTCTATTGAGATACAATTAATCCTTGAAATAATAACCCGCAATGGGTAAAATCCAGTATTCGTCTACATTCATCTACAGCCGTCTGTCATCCACTGCTGAATGTAGGCCTCTCCCAAAACCCGCCACCGCCCCCTATCCATTGCCGCTCCCATCCATCCATGTCCAGCAATCCTCTTCAGATCGTCGGTCCAGCGGGCAGGGGGACGTCCAACTCTACGGAATCCTGTACGCGGTCTCCACTCCAGAACCCGTCTTCCCCATCGGCTGTCGGTTCTCCGACAGATATGGCCAGCCCACCGCCACTTCAGTCCGCCTATCCGTAGAGCCACCTCAGTCTCCTTGGTTTGTTGTCGAATAAATTCGTTTCTAAATCTGTCCCTCAAGGTTATTCCAAGCATGGCTCTTTCCATGGCGTCTACATTCAAAATGTTGTAATAAGTACTACAACTGATTGTCCAAGGTAAAATAAAGGAAAATCCTCCCTAGAAAACCTTGGAGAATGATTCAGTTCCAACACAACATCCCTGTTTAGAGCTGCTGAATCAAGGGTAGAAATAGCCCTGATCCTGTCTAACCTGTGATAGGAGAGGAACAACAAGAAGAAAGAACTATCGAAGTTAACAGTATTAATCCAAATATCAGCGATAGCCGTTAATATTGATATTTCCTTAACCCGTGGATGGCTCCCAAAGCGGAAATTTTTCTTTTATATTACCTCATTAATTACGCTTACGAAATGTTAATTAGAAAATACCTGTATTTGGTTTTTCTACCTGTTCACACCTTAAGACTCCTACACATATTATTTTCTTCCCTTTAGATAAATAATTATAAAAAATTTAATAAAATTAAGGCGTGTTCAAATGTTTTAGTATAAAATATAAACTGTCCCCTTACTTAACCCTTAACGTACCGTGTTCAAAACAAAACGCTCGCTCCCATGTGGTCAATTCAGTTTACCGCTAACTTTATCTAAATATCAAGCATATGACTCGATGAATCAAAATTTAATTTATGTCATCTTGTAGGGAATTTCATTAGGAATAGATCGATATCTATAACTTACATGGATTATTTGAAAAACATATCATTATTAATTTTTTTCTGGAACCATGCGATTTCTGATATAGAATGCCGAGACAGCATATGAACAACTGACACCAAGTATGAACTTGTCTCGCCCCGCCGCGCCGTGGCGCTATAATTTTACGTATGATAAAGGCACCTAGGCAAAATGTATACTGCGTTCAAGACAACGAGTACGTATTAATATTTGTCCCTTTTGGTAAAGTGTTAATATTTTCACAGTTCTGATATTATTAAGTTGCGTGCTGCGTTTCCGTCCACAGTCGGTATTATTACGTACCTATGAGAAAAGGCCAAACATATAATTTATAATACGTTCAAAACAGCGAGTAAGTATTTTTCACTTTTGATAAAGTTGTAAATATTAGCAAAACAAATTCTACCTTAACACGAATGAAGGTGAGGGCAGTCTTAAAAAATATTTTTTTTTGGGATGAAGGAAGTAATTTTTTGCGTTTTTTTATTACGAAATATTGAGAACACTTCAATGGAGGATTACAATTTTTTTTATAATATTAGGGTCCATAGGTTTTAAGAAAATTAACTTTAAATTGGCAGTGGAAGCTCAATTGACCACATGGCAACGCGACGGTTAATCAATAGACTTAGAGCAATAAAATACCCTCAACTCAATACTTCCATCTAAAAATCATTTTAAAATTTAACCCATTGATATGCCTATTATTATCTCCCTAGTACTAGCCATTTCGAAAAAAAAATACTCATCGTACGCTATGGCGTCAAAAAATTAACCACTCCCCCTTTTCGCGAAAATTTAACAGCTGCCAGCGATTCGGGGAAATTTACCCACTGCCCTCTTTTTGGAAAATAAAAATACTCATCGCCCGCTATGCCGGGAAAAAATTATCCACCGCCCCTTTTCGGGGAATTTTATCCACTTCCCACTTTTCGGTAAAAAATACTCGTCGCCCGCTATTCAGGAAAATAATTACCCACAGCCTCATACACATAGCATGGGTTTCCACCACATGCCCGAGGATGTTAAAGGACGCAGTGGCGCACTTTCGTTAGCATCGTTCATGCACTTCCTGGGCCTGTTCCCCGTCCATTCAGGGCTTACATTTAATATTGTAATCAACCAGTTGAATTTCACCAACAGCCCCCTTTTCGGGGAAATTCACCCACTTCCCCCTTTTCGGAAAAAATACCCATCGCCCACTATGCAGGAAAAAAATTACCCACCGCCTAGTTTTCGGGGATTTTTGACAACATATAATGGATTTCCACCACCCAAGGATGTAAAAGAACGCAGCTGTGCCCTTTCGTAAGCATCGCTCATACACTTTCTAGGCCTATTCCCCGTCCATGCAGGGCTTATATTAAATATTATAATTGACCTGTTGAATTTTACCCACTTCCCACTTTTCGGAAAAAATACCCATCGCCCGCTATGCAGGAATAAAATTACCCACCACCTTCTTTTCGGAAGTAGTAAAATTATCCACCACCTCTTTTCGTGGTAAATTTACCCACAACCCCTTTTTCGGAAAAATCTCCAAATATCTATCATCATATAATATATAGATGTACAGTTTTCCATCTCTGAAAAGGAAAGTAATTTTTCTAAACAGTAACCTTTTAAATTGTTTGATTTGATCCTTAATCGTTTCCGATGGCTCTTCTCTGGATCCATGAGAAAGAAAACCTCTTCCAGGGGTTTCGCCAGTGCGGTCTGTAAATCTCATCCTAATTGCGGGCGAATAAATACCGGTCTGAGATTCCAGTCCGTATCTGTGGACACAAATCACTTTCCTCCGCTTCGCTTATCTCCTGCACCCCCTAGCCTTGCACCCCAACCACCCTCTCTCCCTCCCCTCCTTCTTCTTATTGATCACGTCACTATCCTACCAGGGTGCAGGGGAAGAAAATTACTTACGAAGTCATACAAACATTTTTGAGGCAAAGTGGCGTAACTAGCTAATGAACCGTCGCACCGTCTTCGCGAAAGGGATTTTCAAAGGACTTCCCTCGCTTCCTCATCATTCATACATCGTTTCATGCACGCTCGCTTATCCGATGTTCAATATTTGAATCATTTGATCGTACCCCGTTTTTCTACATCATCAGCCGTCTGTCATCCACTGCTGAACGTAGGCCTCTCCCAAAGCACACCACCGCCACCTATCCATTGTTGCTCCCATCCATCCATGTCCAGCAATCCTCTTCAGATCGTCGGTCCAGCGGGCAAGGGGACGTCCAACTCTGCGGAATCCTGTACGTGGTCATCGGACATCGGTTCTCCGACAGACATGGCTAGCCCATTGCCACTTCAGCCCGCCCATCCTCAGAGCCACCTCAGTCACCTTGGTTTGTTGTCGAATAAATTCGTTTTCTAAATCTGTCCCTCAAGGTTATTCCAAACATGGCTCTTTCCATGGCGTGTTGAGCGACCTTGAATCTGTAGACTAGATCTTTTGTCAATGTCCACGTGTCGGCTCCGTACGTCATGTTTTTCTACGTCTTCCTCTATTTCTAGGTTCATTTACATCGTTTATATATAATTTTTTCACCATTCTTTCTTCATTTATTATTTTTATTTGTTCAAACCATCTTAGTGATCCTTTTAATATTTTGTTCATTACACTTTCATTTTCATTTCATTCGCTTCTTATATTTTAATTCGACACTCTATCATACACAGATTTTCACACATTGGTCTAAGTCTAAGAGATTTCATTTATACTGCATTTATTCTGCTTTCATCCTTCTTTTGCCAGTTCCGTGATTCACTTCATAAGGGTCGGCACAAAAACACCATTTTGCACTGCCATCTAAGATTTTGGATAGGCTTTTGTTTGCGATGACAACTTTTAGTGCACTCTTTTGCCTGCCCCAACACTTTTTTCAATATCCTTCTCCACTCTCCCATCCTTTGTTAACATACTTCCTAAATAAACAAATTCATCCACTTGTTCCAGATTTTTACCGTTCACACTAATGTTACAGACTGTCGTGTTTTCTTCTTTTTCGAAAATCATTACCTTGGACTTATTCACATTCATCATCAAATTGTATCGCTTGCATACCTCATACATACTAGACACCGGGGATTGTAGTTCATGTTCGTTGCCTGTATCTTCGTGGACGACCTTCGTGGCCAAATGGTAAGTGCATTGACTGCCACCCCGAAAGTTCCGGGTTCGATTCCCGGCGAGGGCAGTGTGATTGTCACACTGTCTTTGGTCTGGTGTAGAATTCACGTTACAATAAAATGGCGATAGATTAACTACCTATCACATGTTACGAGAATCACTATGATAGCCATAAAACCCTTTACATCGATTTGGCTCATGCTGTCATGGTGTAAAGAGCGATTCAACAAAATAATAATAATAATAATATCTGTTTTTTAAAATGAATAAAATATTTTTTTTGTATCTTCTACCTATGGTTTCGTATCCCTGTTCGTGCGAGATTTGTTGAAAAACAGGAGTTATCAGAAGAAGGCGCAATTTACAGGGGAAAGGAGAAAGTTTTGGAGATTAGAATACATTTCCCATTGCTCGCCGGGTAGGGCACACTGCGGTACCTACTTTGAGGGTGTAAAATACCGAATTTTGTAGAAAATAATTTCCCTTAATGTGCGATTACAAAAATTCACTGGGAAAACAATTATTTTATTGTTTCTTGAACTTCTTCTTCTTCTTCTTCTCTTTATAGACCTTTGGTCTGTTCCTGAAATCAGGCTGGCCTCTCCTGGGAGGTTGACTCCCAGCTATCTCTCCATCTCTTCGGCGGTCTTCCGGGGGGACGGCAGCCGGCAGGAATCTGATGCGCCACAGCGTGTGGGATTCTGGTGGATCCATCCTCTGCACGTGCGCATTCCAGTATCTCCTGCGTTGTCTGTCCCATCTCACGACATCCTCCACCTTGCAGATCTCGCGGATGGCCGTATTCCTCACCCTATAGCGAATAGTCTTTCCTGCTATCATCATCAGCGTCCTCATCTCTGCCACCCGTACTTTAGCCTTCATTCTTGTGGTATCCGCTCTGGTCTCAATGCTATATGTCAGTATAGGCCTTACGCAGGTTTTATATATTCTGACCTTACTGTCAGTTCTCATAGACTTGTTTTTCCATATTATATCCTTGAGACAACCTGATACTGCCGAAGCCTTGTTGACTTGTCCTGTTGTTTCACTGACAAGATCATTTTGACTTAGCAGATCCACTCCCAGATATCTAAACTTTGCAACCTGTTCTAGCATATGATGCTCACTACATCCTTCCCTATGCAGTATCCCAAACCAAGTCATGTGATATCTCCTATTATTTCATCCATAATGAGGTTGAAAAGAAATGGGCTCAAACTGTCTCCTTGTCTTATCCCTGTTGAAGTTTTATTCATTTTTCTTTAACTGAGGACGCATTTATATGCCTCAAATTCTACTTCTATCTTCGGTATTCTATCATACGCCGTTTTTATGGAGTTTTTTGCATCATCAGCACAAATACCGACACTCTTGTTCTGGCTCGAATAGTGGTTTTTCTCACCCTGTCTGCTATACTGATCCCTTGTTGATTATTTAGTATTTTTAAATTTAATATTGTTTTTTTGTTGCAGGAGAAATAACAACAACAGAGCTGGACGCTGAGAGTGGTCCAGTCGTGACGAACACTATTCAATTGGTCCTCACCAGAGCCGAACTGGGCGCCGTTCTGCAATGCGAGATCGTCTCCGACGCCTTAGACGCCCCTGTCGTCATTCTTATGGACATTGACGTCAACGGTAAGCCATTTCCTTGATTTACATCGAAATCCAAAACATAATGGATTAAGTGCCAGCAAGTGAACGTTGTTTTTTTTTTTTTTTTAAGACTGACATCAAGGATTTACATCAATGATATTAGAATTTATTTTACAATCTTCAATGTGAGCAGAAAATAGCTCATTATTATGAAGAAGGAATCTGGTCGTGTCCAGGCTTGAATCCATGTTCCCTGGATCAGGAGCCAAGCGTTCTATCCCCTAGACCACCACCCGAATAAAAATTGTTGCTGGTAAAAAAACTAATAAATCTACTACTCCTCCTTTAGCTTATTCCCATACACTACTGGACAAAGGCCTCCTCCATTCGCTTCCACCCGAACTTGTTTGTGCAGACTGCATCTAGAGTATTCCGACGTGTCTGTTCAGATCATCCTTCCACCGTAGTTGCGGTCGCCCTGCACTTCTCTTTGCTGTCCACGGTCTCCATGTCAGCAGTCTTCTTGTCCATTTTTCGTCCGAGCTTCTGGCTATGTGACCTGCCCATTGCCATTTTAGAGTCGCTACCCGGTGGATGATGTCAGTGACCTTTGATTTTTCTCTCGCCGTATCGTTTCTGACTCGGTCTCTAAGGCTTATTCCTATCATGGCTCTTTGGGTCACTCGTAGTTTCTCGGCAAACTAATACAATGAATTTATTGCTTCTTGAATAATGATGTAACTAACTAACCATCACAAAATTTCCCCGGAGGGATAGGCAGAGAGGATGGACCGCCATACTTCTATTTACTGGCATATGTCTCGAGCTTCCTCTATACGTGACGACCTTTATGGCCGGGTAGCACATGCTACGACTACCACACCGATGGTCACGGGTTCGATTCCGGGGTATGCCAGTGTGATTGTCATTCTGTCTTTGGTCCGGTGTAGAATTCACGTGACAATAAAATGAAGATAGATTAGCTACTTATCACATGTCATGAGGATCAATATGATAGCTATACCCTTTACATCGATTTGGCTCGCGCTGTAATGATGTAAAGAGCGATTCAACAAAATAATAAAAATAATTTTCGTACATCGTAACATGCATGCGAGAAAGAAGCCGATCGAAGAATTCAGTTGGGTTGGACGGCCTTTCGAAAATTACGTCATTTTCTCACCTCTAAAATACCACAATGCCTCAAGACTAAAGTCTTCAACAAATGCGTCTTGCCAGTCATGACGTACGGTGCCGAGACGTGGACACTGACAAAAGGTCTAGTCTACATATTCAAGGTCGCCTAACGCGCCATGGAGAGAGTCATGCTTGGAATAACCTTGAGGGACAGATTCAGAAACGAATTTATTCGACAGCAAACCAAGGTGACTGAGGTGGCTCTGAGGATAGGCGGGCTGAAGTGGCGGTGGGCTGGACATATCTGTTGGAGAACCGACAGCCGATGGGGAAGACGGGTTCTGGAGTGTAGACCGCGTACAGGATTCCATAGAGTTGGACGTCCCCCTGCCCGCTGGACTGACGATCTGAAGAGGATTCCTGGACATTGATGGATGGGAGCGGCAATGGATAGGAGGCGATGACGTGCTTTGGGAGAGGGCCTACGTTCAGCAGTGGATGACAGACGGCTTATGATGGTGATGTAATTTATAGTGACAAAACAGTGTGGCGATCAATCCTCTTTGCCTACCCCTCCGAAGAAACGGCGTGACGGTTATTTAGTTAGTTAGAGTTTTATATAATTGTTCTAGAAACAATAAATATGATATTTAGTTTCATTATGAGTTTAGCAGTTTTTTTGTAAGATTACATAATTGTACCTATCCCAAAGGGCGTATTCTTGTCTCTGGTGTGAGCCTGTGAAATTGATATGTAGGGCACACAAGAGCAGAAAGCAATTAGGCCCTATGTAAATTAGGGGTTGTGTGTTAACTAAATGAATAAAAAAGGCCTTGTTAACATTACATTTTGTAACGAAGCATTTTGCCTTTTCACGGCGGTAAAAACGCTGTGGGAATATTTCTATTTTGTTGGTTAATGTACGCAAGGTAGCCAAATGTATAATATATTAAAACAAACACGTTCCGTGATGTCAAACAAATAAAATAAATGTATTTTTATTACCATTATATACGCGAAATGATTTGATGATGAATTCGAATTGAAAGTGTCTAAAAAAGTCATACTAATGATTGAAGAAATCAGCTGGGTACAGCCAGGATTAATAACCGTTTTATTTGAGGTACAAAAAACGCAGCAACTTTTTCTATACCTTCTCAATCAACAGACAATATTTTGTAAAATAATAATACACTTTTAGTATTTGTATCTAAACCACTTCATTTGGTAACGCTATGAGGTATGAGAAAGTGTGTGTGAGGACGAATAGAATGTTAGAACGGTGAGTCATGATCATTAGGAAAAAATTATGGGAAATTTCTAATTAAGATTTTAGTAGCGGACAGGGGAGTTCAATTAAAAATATATATATTTTGTTTCATGCGGTGTCCACACCAGTGTACTAAATTCCAGACGTCTTTCGACAATAATTTCAGGACTTTTGATTTAGTGAAATTCTTTCCATTCCTAAGGAAAAATCCTAAAATATTATGCGAGCTATTACATACTGATATAATATATCCAGTTCTTCTTTTTCTTCTTCGATGGCCCTACAGCCCATATCGAGCCTTAGCCTCCAGTATTCTTCGCCTCCAACTCCTCCTGTCCTCCGCTTCGACCCTCCAATCTGACACTCTTGTTCCAATCTTGTTCCATCTCTCCCAACTTCATCCTCCCATCGCAGCCTTGGTCGTCCAATTGGTGTTCTACCACCTGGGTGCCACTCCAGCAATCTTTTTGGGGTTCGCGATGACGGAATCCTCTGCACGTGACCGGCCCATCTCAGTCTATTCAGTCTGACCTGTGTGGAGAGACTGGGAGCTTTGTAAATATTGTGCAGCTCGTCATTATGCCGCACTCTCCAGCCTTCACCGTCATTCACAGGCCCCAGAATTCTGCGCAGCACCCTTCTCTCAGAAGTATAATATATCCAGTTCTGCCTAAGACAAATATACCGGAGTATGATTATGATATGAGCGATATTCATCTCTTATTGAGCGAAAAGTAATAGGGGAAGATGACGCATTTTACCAGAAGCATAAGAACAATGGCCAGACATTAAGAATGCAGTACTTATTCACATGAAAGATATCCATGTTTGGTCAAGAATTATGAATAAAGAACTTAAGTAGTCCATGAAATGGAGATGTTTCTTTCGACATTGCTCCATTCATGTATAAGATGTCTTAAATTCAAATCAATAATAAGAACAATTAAAAGAACAGTTGTAATAAAACAATGTAGCGCAATTATAAAAACAAAAATGCTTTTTGAGGTTAGCCCCACTATTGTGAAAAGATACACAATGAACAACCAGCAACTGGCACATGTATCTACGATGAAGGATCTCGGAATCGTCTATGAGAGTAGGCTGACTTTTCGTGCACATATCGAGAGGATTTGTGGCATTGCACTGAGGATGTTGGGGTTCATTGTCCGGACCGGAAGAGTTTTCAGGGATCCCAATGTGCTCAGAGTCCTATACAACGCATTGGTTCGGAGCAGGCTCGGAAGTGGTTCTGTGATATGGAGTCCTCACGAGGCGAGATATTCCGTTATGCTGGAGAGGGTTCAGAAAAAATTTCTGAGGTATCTCTACTTGAGGGAGTATGGTAGCTATCCGTGGCTCTATCCCACGGCATTTCTTCTGGGAATGCTCGGAACCAATTCTTTACAGCTTCGAAGAGATGGACATCTAATAACCCATTTCTTCAGATTAATTAGGGGATACTTCGAGAACTCGGCCGTACTGGAGGATGTTGGTCTTTTTGTCCCCGATAGATATCTCCGACAGCGACAGCACGGATTGTTTTACCTACCGGTCGCCAGAACCAATCTGCCTCTGGTGACACCGGTGGGAAGAGCAATTAGTCTGCTGAACGCGGTCTCCTCGGAGATCGACGTCTTTCATGTTAGTGAAAGTACGTTCAGGGGGCAAATACTATTGACTTTAGAAAGTATCTTGTCTTCCTAATGTCGAACCATCTCTAATGCGTTCCTGGTACTTTGTTGTAATATTTTTATGATATTTTACCTGTACTTAATAGATGCCTTAAACATTTTCCTGTTTGTAATGTCTTTTAATTTAATAAACTGATTTGATTTGAAAATGTCCACATCCGAAGAGATGCGGTTTAGAAGGATCATTGCCCTGCCCACGGGCATTTCCTAAGGTGAATTGCTTCTACACAGTGGCAGGTGAAATAATCTATGTTGATATTGTCCAAGAGCCAAACCCGCTTGTTTCTATGGAATATTGTGCATTCTTATTGTCTAGCCCATTGCTCCTGATATAATGTATTATCTTTCTTCGTTTTTTCATTACTGAGGGTCGTGATCCAAGGATCTGCCCGTGGCTAATACAAAACCCATCCAATCCTCTTTGTTTTCAGTCATCTCCTTAATCAGGTCACACCACCGCACAGGAGATCTGCCTCTACTTCTGGAACACTTCTTTCCTCTCGGGCAAATTTGGACTTATTTCATACAAATGGAACAATGTCCAATGTCCTTGATTTTACTGCGTATTTTGCCACTTTAACCCTTAACGTACCGTGTTCAAAACAAAACGCTCGCTCCCATGTGGTCAATTCAGTTTACCGCTAACTTTATCTAAATATCAAGCATATGACTCGATGAATCAAAATTTAATTGTAGGGAATTTTATTAGGAATAGATCGATATCTATAACATACATGGATTATTTGAAAAACATATCATTATTAATTTTTTTCTGGAACCGTGCGATTTCTGATATGGAATGCGTCACAGCATATGAGCAACTGACACCAAGTATGAACTTGTCTCGCCCCGCCGCGCTGCGCCGCGGCCGTGGCGCTATAATTTTACGTATGATAAAGGCACCTAGGCAAAATGTATACTACGTTCAAGACAACGAGTACGTAATAATATTTGTCCCTTTTGGTAAAGTTTTAATATTTTCACAGTTCTGCTATTATTAAGTTGCGTGCTGCGTTTCCATCCACAGTCGGTATTATTACGTACCTATGAGAAAAGGCCAAACATATAATTTATAATACGTTCAAAACAGCGAGTAAGTATTTTTCACTTTTGATAAAGTTGTAAATATTAGCAAAACAAATTCTACCTTAACACGAATGAAGGTGAGGGCAGTCTTAAAATTTTTTTTTTTTTTTGGGATGAAGGAAGTAATTTTTTGCTTTTTTTTATTACGAAATATTGAGAACACTTCAAGGATTTACATTTTTTTTTATAATATTAGGGTCCATAGGTTTTAAGAAAATCAACTTTAAATTGGCAGTGGAAACTCAATTGACCACATGGCAACGCGACGGTTAACGTCGGAACATTGATCTTGTGCTCCTGGTATAATATGTCATCTATCCCACTGCATTCCTCTTGGGTAGAAGTTGACATCTTTCATACGAATAGAGCAATGTCCACTCTTGATTCTATGGAGTATTCTGCATTCTTAGTGTCTGACCATTGATCTTGTGCTCCTGGTATAATATGTCATCTATCCCACTGCATTCCTCTTGGGTAGAAGTGGACATCTTTCATACGAATAGAGCAATGTCCACTCTTGATTCTATGGAGTATTCTGCATTCTTAGTGTCTGACCATTGATCTTGTGCTCCTGGTATAGTGTGTCATCTATCCCACTGCGTCCCTCTTGGGTAGAGGTAGACATCTTTCATACGAATAGAGCAATGTCCTCTCTTGATTCTATGGATCTGCATTCTTAGTGTCTGACCATTGCTTTTGTGCTCTTGGTAGACACAAGAGCAAAGGTCAGTCATGACATCTTTCATATGTATGTAGAGTAGAAGTAAGTACTCTTGATACAAGGAGTATTAAGCCTTTTGAATATTTAATCTCTGTTATTGATGTTCTTGTACTGACCCTTCATATGAAAGTGAAGCATGGAACTGGCAAAAGAAAGATGAAGTAGAATAAATACAGTAGAAATGAGATATCGCAATAGAGTGTTGAATTATAATATAAGAAGTGAATGCAGAGCGAATGAAAGTGATATGAACAAAATAATGAAAAGATCATTACGATGATTTGGACACTTTGGATAGAATGAATGTAGGAATAGTGATAAAGAAAGTAAATGTTAACGATGTAAACAGAGCTAGAAAAAGAGGAAGACCGTTTTTATTGATTCTATGAAATATTCTACTAACTAACCCTCCCGCCGTTTCCCCGGAGGGGTAGGCAGAGAGGATGGATCGCCACAATGTTCTATCCTGACATAACTCTCGCGCCCTGTTCTACATTCACACATTGTGACATGCACGCTCGTCGATTATTCCTACTTCGAACATGGCCATCTTTCAGTAATTGATTAGTTTGGTCATGCCATGTCTTCCTTGGCCTTGTTCGAATTATTTTTCTATTCACACGACTTATATATATATTTTTTTAACTATTCTTCCCCCATCCATTTGTTCCAAATGCCCAAACCTTATTATTATTATTATTATTCTGATGACTTGTATTTTAAGTGCGCCGTTTTGTAAAATCAATTACTCCAAGGGCGCACTAGGAAATGACTGACCGAACAGTGCAGTCTTCAGAAGTTTCTTAAATTTAACGTCACTATCCTCTTACTTAATACTAACATGGAGGCTATTCCACACCAACGGACCCGCAACGCTGAAAGCACGATCATAGAAACATGCTTTATTGACTCTGACTGGAATTGTTACGTTGTTTGCACTTGTTTCTACTGATCGGAGTGAACGTTGCCTTTCCGTTGGCATGGGTGTCACGCAGAGGTCCGATATATACGCTGGCGCTCTCTGGTGTCGAGCCTTAAACACTGTCAAACACAATTTATATATTTATTCGCTCTCGGATTTTAAGCCAATGAAGGTCCTTCAGGAGCGGCGTGATATGACAGTGTTGCCCCATAATCAATCGGGCAGCAGCATTGAATACGCTTTGTATTCTGCTTAATTGATTATTTGGCAATCCAGCGTACATTCCGTTGCAATAATCTAACCGTGACACTACAAAAGAATTTACGAGGGTCCTAGCTTCACCAATAGGTAAATATTTCCTTATATGTTTTAGCTGTCTCAGTTGGAAGAAACCAGACTTAACAAGCCCTGATATGTGCGTATTGTAAGATAGATTGCCATCCAAATGAACACCTAGAAACTTTAAACTCTTTGAAGGAGATATTTCTATCCCATCTTAGTGACCCTTTCTTAATTTTATTTATCACGCATTCACCTGCCTTACTTTCCTTTCTAATCTATTTTATATTAGACCATTGCTGTTATATTCTTGATATTATGATGTGTAGTCCAAATCAATGTGTCCAATTTTATTTTTATTTTGAAAGACTTGTAAAGGTTGAAATTTAATACGATAAAATAGTTTCCGAATTACAATTAAATTACTGTCCAAACAACACAAAATGGACAATTCTTTTACAATTTCATTTGTCCGCGTGGAGAAAAATAAATTAAATAAGAAATCAATTCAATCAGTAAGGGGCAGAGGTATAAAAAAGGTTAATGTAATTTGCAATCCTCGCTCTCTGCTCCCGCGCCTGATCCGCAAACAAGCGAGGTCATCATTAATTCAACAATGCTTCGCGTACAGTCAACCTAATTGTGAACGCACGAGCAATTACAAAACTAATTTTAAAATTATAAGTAATTTTTTTTTTTTAATACATATATCTAAGACTCAAACCAAAACACATACGCATATTACTGACATCTATGAATGTTTTGAAAACGACATACGTTTCTGTCGTGGCTCTATCCCACAGCTTTTTATTTGAGAATGCTTGGGGCCAACTCTCATCTCATAACCCATTTCTCTAGTTTACTCAGGGGATATTTCGAGAACTCGCCCGTGCTAGAGGGTGTTCGGCTTTTTGTCCCTGATAGATATCTCCGACAGCGACAGCATAGATTGTTTTACCTACCGGCCGCCAGAGCCAACCTGCCTCTGGTGACACCGGTAGAAAGAGCAATTAGTCTGCTGAAAGCGGTCTCCTCGGAGATCGACGTCTTTCATATTAGTGAAAGTATGTTCAGAAGGCAAATACTCTTAATTCAGGAGAGTATTCTGTCTTCCTAATGTTGAACCATCTCTCATACGTTTCTGGTAGTATACTATACACAATATATTATTTTACCTGTTCTCAATAGATGCCTTATAAATTAATTTTGTAATGTCTGTTGATGAAATAAACTGATTTGATTTGATTTGATTTGAAAATATTATAAAGTTTCTAACATACTAACCATCACACCATTTACTGGTGGGATAGGCAGATATGATGGGTCGCTAAATATCTTGTCACCATCTTCGAGCTTCCTCTATTTTCATACTTCTTCTTCTTTTTCTTCCTTGTTGAATTCTTATTTTCTTCTTACCTATATTAAAATGGAATTTTTATTTATTATTTTTTTTATGGCGATGATGATATTTTATCTTCGGGTCAATTCTTGGCCGATTTGATAAATCTGATGCCACTTAAAATGCAATATAATATTTAAATTTATAAACAAAAGATTATCATAAGTTTCAAAATATTTTTTTTTATATTCGGGTATTAATTATTACTATTAATAATGAAATAAAATAAATATGATGCCACGTAAAATGCATAAAAATACACATGTTTATAATTATTAACAAAAGATTATCATATGTTTCAAAATAATAAATTTTTTTCTTTGGGTATTAATTATTATTATTGGTAATACAGTACAAGTGAACATAACAATTGTGGTCATAACATAAGCTGTGTATGTGGCCTGTTCTCCAGAGTGTTGTTCATTTATCTAAATGTGTAAGGGCAAAATATTAACACGAATGTAATGTGTATAAACAGATAAACCGGCAAAACGCGTAGTGTAAGTCCGTACTGCAAAGCAAGACTGAACTTGCTTCAAACGTACAAACGGAGATGAGAGCGACTGCACACGAGACACAAGTGAGCGACACGTGAGTGATCGTTTATCGAACAAAAAACGACGGTCGAAAAATGTGCGAAATAGCGAATTGTGCGAAAGTCGAGGGCCGCCTGTACTATTTTACCATTGCGATAAATGCCATTAATAATTCAAATTTTTGAACGCTAAGGCACTGTAGAATTCCATAGTAATATACTTAGGAAATTAAAAATAACTTTGTTTAATCCACATAATATTTTAAAAATATTTTTAAAAAAACGACATGTTTCGGAGGATACCTCCATCTTCAGGTGTAAAAATATAATAAAAACTAAACAAAGAGAGACTAATATAAAAACGCATTTAAAATTCGATACAATAAATATTTTTGTGAATGTATACTTATACTTGTATACGAAATTCTGGATTTTCACCAAAGGGTGGTCAATTCAAATTTAATTGTATCTCAATAGAGACGAAGACGCAAACTGAATATGGATTGATTGAATTGAATTGGATTGATACTGATTGAAACTGACACGTGAAGATAGGTATGGATTTTGAAGTATATATACATCTTCCAAAAATTTGTCATGCGTGATCATAACAAAGGTGGAATGGGGAATATTGTAATTACATAAAGCGTGCGCTTAACCCAACCAATGACAGTTCATAAGTCCTGTAAACACCTTGATCATCCATATTCAGTTTGCGTCTTCGTCTCTATTGAGATACAATTAAATTCGATATAATAATTCAAATTTAAAAATTAACCTGGGCTATTTGTTATAAGTACTAAAAAAAATTGTATCAGTAAGAACTAATAAATAATATTAAATAATAATAATACATGATGATAATATAAAAAATATATAAAAAATTGTAATTTAAAAAAACGTACATTTGAAAAGACATAATTTATATAGAAATCCGATTATTTATAATCAGATTCCTCCTTTTACTCCTTTCTCCTTAAATACTTTGTCTACATTCAATCTCCCAAGCTCCCATTCCCAATCAAATGCAAATTAATCATTTATTAATTTAAATGGTGTTCTTCAACTGACCCTTATGTATGGAAGCGAAGCATGGAACTGGCAAAAAGGATGAAAGCAGAATAAATGCAGTAGAAATGAGATATCTTAGACGAATGTGTGGATACTCTCTCTATGATAGAGTGTCGAATGAAAATATAATATGTGAATGCGGTGCAAATGATGGTGCTATGAACAAAATAATAAAAGGATCATTAACATGGTTTGGACATTTGGAAAGAATATATGAAGAAATTATGGGAAAAAAAATTATATGTTAACGATGTAAATGGAACCAGAAATAGAGGCAGACCTAAGAAAACGTGACACGATCAAATAAATCAAATATTGAATGTCGGCTATGTGAGGAGTCAGAGAAATCGACGCGCGTGCATGACACGATGTATGAATGTTGAGGAAGCGAGAGAAATACGTCAGGAAAGAAAAGTGTGGCAGTCCATTCTTTCTGCCTACCCCTTCGGCGAGACGGCGTGATGGTAATTTAGTTAGTTGGTTAGTTATACAATAATTCTAATTTAAAAATCGACATGCTCTATTTGTTATGAGTTCTAATAATATTTTTTTATCAGTAAGAAGTAATAAATCAGGTTTCTATATAAATTATGTCTTTTCAAATGTACGTTTTTTTCTAAATTACATTTTTTTTTAGATTATCATCATGCATTATTATTATTTATATATTTTTTTTTTTATGGATACAACAGATCGTTTGAACCCAATTACTGTATACAATTTATTTTTTAAGCTATTATATTGATTCTCGTGACATGACATGTGATGTCATGATAGGTGGCCAATCTATCACCATTTTATTGTCACGTGAATTCTGAAAAATTGATAGGTGGCCAATCTATCACCATTTTATTGTCACGTGAATTCTACACCAGACCAAAGACAGTGTGACAATCACACTGCCATCGGGACCTTCGGTGTGGAAGTCCGAGCTCTTACCACTCTGCCACGAAGGTCGTCTTACTGATAAAAAAAAAAATATTAGTACTTATACCAAGTAGCCCAGGTTAATTATTAAATTTGTATTATTGTATCGAATTTTAAATGCGTTTTTAAATTAGTCTTTCTTTGTTTAGTTTTTATTATATTTTTAGACCTGAAGACGGAGGTATCCTCCGAAACATGTCGTTTTTTTTTATATTTTGTGGATTAAACAAAGTTATTATCAATTTCATGAGTATAATAATTCAAATCATGTTAAGCTTTTGATCGGATATTTAACCCTAGAGTTCATGGGGCGTTTTAGCGCCTCGAAAGCCGCCCATGGCCCGCACTTTGTGTGATTCCTGGATAATGGAATAATGGGTAATCACACGCTGTGTATGTGTGTACTGTGTGTGAGGGTTTCCCGAAGTGAAATGATTGAATCCTTGAAGGATTAATTTAGCCCGGCGAAGCGGACTGTTATCCTGATCAATCAACCGATATAATACAGGCTTACTCGCAAAACTTACAATCGTCTGGGGTTCAGTGGTGGCTCTAAGAACGGAACACATTTCTACAAACACAAAACTAAAATTAAAAAATATATAAATTAGAAAACTGGGTTTCATCGGTCTATGGCTTTCATAAAATGTTTTTAATTATAATAACATTTTGGTTTTTTGAATGTATACAAATACTTGCAGACAAATATTGGATTTTACCCATTACGGGTTAATCATTAAGAATTTGTCGGGGTTAAATGCATGACCCACATAAGTGGACTTCGACTGCTAAACCAGCATATTTCATGATGAAATATATGACACGAATAACCGAAAACGCCTGACTTAGGACCTACTTATCGCAATGATGACATATATTGCACTAGGTCACTAGAGCAGGGCATCTTATGCAAAGGGAAGCAAAGCATATAAAAGCGGTACTTCCGACCGACCAAGACATCAGTCAGTATTACGGCTTCTAACAGACACGAGTCTACGTAAATAAGTCCACGCCATGAGGGATCTTGGACTCCCTCCGCGCCGACGCGGAGGGAGTCCGTCACGCTACTACGTCGTTTCTTCTTGCGACTCCTAACCGACACGAATCTACGACGTCAAGTCTACGTACAAAGAACCTCCGACTCTCCCACCGAGCTACGCTACTGTCTGATGATAGTGTCGAATGAAAATATAAGAAGTGATTGCGGTGCGAATGATGGTGATATGAACATAATAATGAAAGGATCATTAAGATGGTCCTTAGTTAAAGAGAAAATAAATGCGTCCTTAGTTAAATAGAAAAAATAGTATATTAGAGAGTTTGGACATTTCGAACGAACAAAAGATATAAAAATAGGTTTGGACACATGGAAAGAATGAATGAAGGAAGAATGGTTAAAAATATATGTATTAACGATGTTAATGGAACTATAAATAGAGAAAGACCGATAAAAACGTGGCACGATCAAATGTTGAATGTCGACTACGTGAGGAGACAGAGAAATCGACGCGCGTGCATGACACGATGTATAAATGTTGAGGAAGCGAGAGAAATATGCCAACAAAGAAAAGTGTGGCAGTCCATTCTTTCTACCTACCCCTTCGGGAGACGGCGTGATGGTTAATTAGTTAGTTTTTAATATTATTATGCTTGCTAAGGTCAATATGGTAAGTTGACTATTTACTCTGTTTAAGCTCCTTACAGCATACTGGCTCATATATGATCCAAAATAATATTTCGCCATAAAAAACATCAAAATAAAAAATATGTCTTGCTTCTAGCAATAATACTAAAGTTTTATCTATGATCCGCGTTACTAGTTGTCAAACTTCTTGCTAGATGTCTCTGGTTGTACTAGATGTGCGTTCGACTGTTTCCAACTGTCGGTTTATGATTTTCTGTACAAACGTGATATTCAAAAGTGTTTATTTTTTTGTTTGTAAAACGCTATAAATAATTATATTACACTGGTTTACTATTATTTTCATTAAGTAAGTAATAAAATTATCACTTTTATATAAAATTATGGATAATATTGTGTAAAATGTAGGGATAAAAAGAAGAAGACCTAGAAATATTTTTTTGTATTTTATATAAGAAAAAAAATTTTTTTTTTAAATAAAAAAATACGTGTCTTTTTTTTCATCTTTTACACGTCACATGTTTTTTTTTACAAATTTAAAAAAAATCATGCAGTAAGGGGTTAATGATATGGTAAGTTCACTATGTACTCTGTTTTCTGAAGATATCCGCTTCACGTGCCGCCTCTGGTGCAGCCCTACTATTGTTGGTTTATAATGCTTATCTTCTTAGTACAGAACTATCCGATATAATGCTATCATAAACACATCCTTCCGGCAAACAGAATTCTACGAAAAAACGTTTAAAAGCGATAAAGAGGTGATTTGAAAACTGATATTCGCATTATTAACAAATAACTAACTTACTATCTGACCGTCTCCCCGATGGGGTAGTCAGAAAGAATGTTTTCACAACATTTTGAATGTATACAAATACTTGTAAACGAATACTGGATTTTACCCATTGCGGGTTATCAATTCATTCATTTGGGTGGGAAGAGCAATTAGTCTGCTGAACGCGGTCTCTTCGGAGATCGACGTCTTTCATCTTAGTGAAAGAACGTTCAGAGGACAAATACTCTTAATTCTGGAGAGTATCCTGTCTTCTTAATGTTGAACCATCTCTCATGCGTTTCTGGTAGTATACAATACACAATATATTATTTTACCTGTTCTCAATAGATGCCTTAAACATTTATGCTGTTTGTAATGTCTTTTGAGTAAATAAACTGATTTGATTTGATCAATTCCCTTGAATTGATAACCCGCAATGGGTAAAATCCAGTATTCGTCTACAAGTATTTGTATACATTCAAAATGTTGTAAAAACAAAAACTGGTCAAGTTATAGGTGGTTTCGCCAGGCTCGCTGGCATCGACAGACTGGTCTGGCGATGCCAGCGAGCCTGGCGAAACCAGTCGCTGTCGAAGTAAAGACAAAAGTCAAAGCAGTTAAAAAAAATATCGTTTTATTTCATTAAAATATATTTACAATACCAACGTCACGCGTATTCTATGTGAAAATAACAAAAAACAAACCATCCCGCCGTTTCTCCGAAAGGGTAGGCAGATAAATTGAACCGCCACACCTCTATATAATCTTGACACATCCATCAAGGTTATTCCAAGCATGGCTCTTTCCATGGCGCGTTGGACGACCTTGAATCTGTAGACTTGACCTTTTGTCAGTGTCCACGTCTCGGCTCCGTACGTCATGACTGGCAAGACGCACTGGTTGAAGACTTTAGTCTTGAGGCATTGTGGTATTTTAGAAGTGAGAACATGACGTAATTTTCCAATTAATTTTTCGTCTATTCATATAAACTTTGTTCTATTATAAGCTACTAATTTACCCCTGTTAGAATAGTACCACTAACTATCCTGTTTACCAAGCAAGTAACACTCGGCAATTCCGTGTTGTCTGACTGCCGGATTAAACTGAAGCAAAAGTTTGTCAATTACATTATTTGGTGTGAAAGTGTGTGCGGTAAAGTACCTGCCTATGTATACGCAAGAATGTGTGGGTTATTACTAAATTAACAATGTATCAAAGTAATTATTCCACAGAAAATCTCATCCTTGTGGTTCTCAACTGTAATAAAAATAAAGACGGCTTTCGTGGTCGAGTGGCAAATACTATGATTGAAGGTCCCGGGTGTTAAATTCTAAGCGATAACAGTGTGATTGTCATGGGATTTTTAATCAAAGTCGTTTACATTGTGGAATTCCATATAAATTAAAATATCGTTTTTTCCATTTTTGAATTTATTTTTCCCGGCATTTTTCGAAGGTTTTACACCTTCATCATCGGAAGAACCTTTTAAACTCAGTCTCGCATGAAGTGTGACGGGCCTATTGAGTGCATTAACAAAGCTGAAACGGCGCCGCTGTGTCCTATAACAGCTTCTGGCGTGCGGCGTGCTTTCTCATATGGTGTATATTAATGTTCATCTATTATGTATTTTGCTTATTTATTTAATGAAGTACATAGAAGTAAGATGAGGTAGATTAAATGTGGTCTGGCACCCCCTTGCTGTTGCCGTCTTTAAATGTTAGTCCCGGATGGACCGGGGACAGGCCCAGGGAGTGTACGAGCGAGGCTGACACAAGGGCGCCGCTACGCCCTATAACAGCCTCGGGTATGTGGCGGGAACTTCTTCTTCTCTTCTCCGGTCTCAATCTAATGATTGGCAAGGCGAGGCATCTTCTTTACCACTCCGCTCGGTCCTCGGCAACTCTCTTCAACTCTGCACAAGAGGTGTAGCCCATATCTCGACAAATTTCGACCATTCCCTCCTACACATCATGCAGGAAACATTCGTGTCGCAACACATGACCAATCCATCTTGCGCGCCTCTCCGCTATGGTGTTCAACATGTGCCTATTATCTTCAACTCTGCTGAGAACCTCTTCATTTGCAATGTGGTCCCTCCATGAAACATGGGCAACTCGTCGGTAGGTCCACAACTCAAATGCCTCCAGCCTCTCTTTCGCCCAGGCACCAAGTGTCGCAGCCGTACAGTAAAACACTCCACACCAATGTTTTTATAAGTTGTTTTCGGAAGTTCAGGTATATGTTGTTGGACTCGAATATTTTAGACTTTTCGTTGAAGGCAAGTTTAACCTGGTGGATTCGACTATCGACGTCTTTCTTGGATCGACCATCCCTTTTAATGCTGCTCCCCAGGTGAACATTCTTGATCGCAGTTCCAGCCATCTCCACATTTATTTGGCGCTCATCTCTACCCACGGCCATTACCGTAGTTTTACCTTTGTTTCTTCTATGGGAACTTCTATGTTTCTTTCAATTTTTTACAGCTTCGAAGAGATGGGCATCTCATAACCTATTTCTTTAAATTAATTAGGGGATATTTCGAGAACTCGGCCGTGCTAGAGGTGTTGGTATTTTTGTCCCTGATAGATTTCTCCGACAGCGACAGCACATATTGTTTTACCAACCGGCCACCAGAACCAATCTGCCTCTGGTGACACCGGTAGGAAGAGCAATTAGTCTGCTGAACGCGGTCTCTTCGGAGATCGACGTCTTTTATATTAGTGAAGGTACGTTCAGGGGACAAATACTCTTGACTTTAGAAAGTATCTTGTCTCTAATGCGTTCCTGGTACTTTGTTGTATTTTTATAATATTTTACCTTTACTTAATAGATGCCTTAAATATTTTCCTGTTTGTAATGTCTTTTGAGTTAATAAACTGATTTGATTTGATTGATTGATGTTCCTTTAAAAAAAATGATCAGTAGCTAATTTTCTTCCCTAGATCACCACGTCAGCACTTATTCATATGCATGTTTTTACCTTTAGGAGACTTGTTTTATTAGTAATGTTCCTAGTTTGCGAAGGTGCGGTAAGGGAATGCTATTAGAAACACATAATTCCCGCAGTTTGGGAGAGATTACGAGATTTATTGTTCAAGCGGACCAGATAGCGGGGCAAGCAAAACCAGTTACTACAAATACTATCGATAGATGGCGCCTCATGAATTATAATTCTGAATTTAAATAAACATATTTCAAAACGATCAGAAGGCATTACAACACTTAGATTTTCTAAATAGTCCATTGTTTTGGCCCAAATATATAATACTTCAACATAATTAACTGTATATTCTGATTTTGAAAATTTGGTTTGGTTCATGTGGTGCTCCTGTAAATTTGGAGATATTTCGCGTATAAGTTAATTGTTTTGGTCAATTTAACTGTTGCCGCACTTTATAATAGTTAATTGTGACACGCAATATTTTTGTATTGTTTTGCTGTTAAAATTACATTAGTTTTATCGTTTTTATAAAGAATTTTGACAGGTATAAAAATAATTTTTTCATTTGTTCCAATGACAATTTGAAAATCTTCAATATTATTTTTAAGTTCCTGCTGGTTAAATGCCTAATTACAGATAATTTAAAAAACGGTGGATACGTGTAACATAAATTAAATAAACACAAAAGTCCGGATCGTCCATGTCAACATGTGCAACATCGAAAAAAACATTATGTGCTAAATTAAAAAAACGGTGGATACGTGGAACATAAATTAAATAGACAATATATGCACCGTCTAAAGAGAACATTTTGTGTTAAATTATTTTTATTTTGTTATTTTATTTTATATCATTGCATTTTATATTATTTGTTTTAGATTTATTTTGTGGGTGTTGGACGATCGAAGTGTGCGCGGGAGATGCCTATTGGTGGCGATGAGGTTCGCAACCCATCACACAGCGTCTCCCGCGGGGCGAAAAGAGAAGGATGGAGTGCCACATCAATAAAAGTGTGACAGTCCATTCTTTCTGCCTACCCTTTCGGGGAGACGGCGTGATGGTTAGTTAGTAGTTAGTTAGTTAATTAACTGTTAAATTATAAAACTCTGCTTATAGTATTACAATTTTTATTTTATTTATTTTTCGAGACAGTTGTTTCGTCAACCTATGTTGACATCATCAGGTGTTACAATAATTTATTTCAACTGTTAAAATAAATTTTCGTGATTTTTCAAACCTTTAATTTTTGTAATATCAAAACTTCGATTTCTCAACAACAACAAACCATCACGCCGTTTCCACGCAGGGGTAGGCAGAGAGAAAGGCCGCCACACTACTCTATCCTGGCACACCTCTCTAGATTCCTCCACATTCATACATCGAGTCATACACGCACGTCGATTCTTCCGGCTTCTGACATGACCAACCTTTAATATTTGATTAATTTGGTCATGCCATGATTTCCTCGGTCTACCTCGACTCCTTACTCCATTTACATCGTTAACGTATACTTTTTTAACCATTCTTTCTTCACCCACGCGCTCCATATGCTCGAACCAACGCAGCTAACCTTTCAAAATTTTGTTCATAATACCTTCTCTCGCTCTACATTCCTTCCTAATATCAGCATTTGAGATTCTGTCGTACATCGTTCTACCACACATACGTCTTAGGGACCTCATCTCTACCGCATTTATTCTGCTCTCATCTTTCTCGATTTCTCTGTAATCTGAAAACCAATGTTTATTTTAGATACCTCGTTTAAAAACTAAAAAAAGTAGATATATTTAATATAATCTGCACGTATAAGTGATTTTTTTTAAATATTTGTGAAATGTATACTTACATCTGTATACGAATCCTGGATTTTCACCTGTGGGTGGTTAATTTAAATTTTTAATTGTATCTCAATAGAGACGAAGAAACAAACTGGAAACTGAATATGGATGATCAAGGTGTTTACAGGACTTATGACCTGTCATTGGTTGGGTTAAGCGCACGCTTTATGTAATTACTTTATGTAACTGCCACGTGAAGATAAGTATGAATTTGGAGTATATATACAACTTCCAAAAAATGTATCATACATGATCATAATAACAATGGTGGAATGGGGAATGTTGTAATTACATAAAGCGTGCGCTTAACCCAACCAATGACAGGTCATAAGTCCTGTAAACACCTTGATCATCCATATTCAGTTTCCAGTTTGTTTCTTCGTCTCTATTGAGATACAATTAAAGATTTTTTTTAAATCGCCTTTCTTTTAGAATTTGTAAACAAAAATAATTAAAAATGTATGATATTTCCGTCTGGTATTTTCTAATGAAGGGGGACAGTTCTAAGTTTTGTATTGATAATAAATGCTTGTTTTGTTCACTAAATAATAAAAAATTAAAAGTTTGTTTATGACCAACAGATATTTTTTAATAAATTTTTAAAACACTTGAATTCAACTAACTTACCATCACGCCGTCTCCCCGAAGGGATAGACAGAAATAATGGACTGCCACACTTTTCTTTCCTGACATATTTCTCAATTCGCTTCCTCAACATTCATACATCGTGTCATGCACGCGCGTCGATTTCTCTGACTCCTCACATGGCCGACATTCAATATTTGATTTATTTGATCGTGCCACGTTTTCCTTGGTCTTCCTCTATTTCTGGTTCCATTTACATCATTAACATATAATTTTTTTACCATTCTTTCTTCATTCATTCTTTCCATATGTCCAAACCATCCTTTCATTATTTTGTTCATGACACCATCATTCGCACCGCATTCACTTCTTATATTTTCATTCGACACTTTATCATACACAGAGTATCCACACATTCGTCTAAGAGATCTCATTTCTACTGCATTTATTCTACTTTCATACTTCTTTTGCCAGTTCCATGCTTCACTTCCATTCATAAGGGTCGGTAGAAGAACACCATTGTGCACTGCCATTCTAGCTTTTGTTGGATAGGTTTTTGTTTGCGATGACAATTTTAAGTGCACCATTCACTTTGTTGCCTGCCCCAACCCTTCTTTCAATATCCCTCTCCACCCATCTCTAGTAAACATACTACCTAAATACACTTCAATTCATTTTATTTCAAAAATGGTTACATGACATAAATTATCTGAAATAACCTCCCCTATAACCTCCTAGAAGGAATGTACTCTATAACCAATAACCTTGTATATATATAATTATTTAAAATATTATTTAAAAAAAAATACAAATGTGGTCAGTTTTAACAGATGTTAAAAAGACTTAGTTTGGAACGTTTATGCTTCTATTATAACAAATATTATGAATAAATTTAATAAAAATTTAAAGATCTTATTGGGGTTCAGGTATTATCTTACACCAAAGGAAATAAATCAAAGATTGGAATTTATTTTAATATTTATAATATTTATAATATGGCAGTGCACAATGGTGTTCTTCTACCGACCCTTATGTATGGAAGCGAAGCATGGATTTGGCAAAAGAAGGATGAAAGTAGAATAAACGCAGTAGAAATGAGATCTCTTAGACGAATGTGTTGATACTCTGTGTATGATAGAGTGTCGAATGAAAATATAAGAAGTGAATGCGGTGCGAATGATGGTGTCATGAACAAAATAATGAAAGGATCATTAAGATGGTTTGGACATATGGAAAGAATGACTGATGAAAGAATGGTTATAACAATTATATGCTAATGATTTAAATGGAACCAGAAATAGAGGAAGACCAAGGAAAATGTGGCACGATCAAATAAATCAAATATTGAATGTCGGCCATGTGAGGAGTCAGAGAAATCGACGCGCGTGCATGACACGATGTATGAATGTTGAGAAAGCGAGAGAAATATGTAAAGAAAGGTGTGGCAGTCCATTATTTCTGCCTACCCCTTCGGGGAACCGGTGTGATGGTTAGTTAGTTAGTTAGTTTTTTATAAATTTTCTTCAAATTTAATTGCTTTTATAATGTCTAAAATTTCGAGTTTGTTCAAAGTTATATTTCTATTATTAACATGCAAAATTTCAACGCCATTATCTTTATTTAATGAATTATCTTTTTATTAATAAATGTTTTTGTTCCTGATGGTGACAGCGCCGGCATCAATTGTTCATTGCTCCGTCTTGCAGAACCAACCTGCCTGGAGATACTAGTAGGAAGAGCAATTCGGACGTTGAATTTAATCGTCTCGGATTTGGACATTTTTAGTGTCAGTGCGACGGTGTTTTTAAAAATATATTATCAATTCTGGAAAGAGTACTGCCTCACTGACGTCGACATATTTGGGATCCTTCTAGGATATGTGTTTTTAGTCCAAATGAATCCTGTAAATGTTTTTCGTTTAAATGTTTCATTTGTGTATAATAGAAATAAATAAATGAAATAGTGTGGCGGTCCATTCTCTCGCCCTACGCCTTCGGGGGAAAGGCGCGATGGTTTTGTTGTTGTTGTTTTTGTTATTATTGTTTTCGATCACTGTCGCTAATTTTAATTCGAAAAATGTTTTTGTTTCAGTACGGCCAACGAAGATTTCTGTCTCAGGGGTGGAAGGCCACGCTGTCCAGGGTAGCAAGGTTACCCTGGAGTGCCTCGTCCAGGGTGCAAGACCTGCGGCTAACCTGACCTGGTACAACGGCTCCCGTCCCATCGAACCGGAGCAGACGACAGCAGTAGCCAAACTACAGGTCAGAATCATTACATTTCCATGGACCTCCTTGTTTCGAAGTTTTTTGTATTTATTTATATGTTTATTTACTAATTTTATTAATTTATATACATATTTAGTTATATATTTATTTAACTTATAGAACGCTAAGGCATTAACACTATGAAATTCCATAGTAATATACTTAGGAAATAAATAATATAATAAAAACTAAACAAAGAAAGGAATAATATAATAATAATATAATAAAAACTAAACAAAGAAAGACTAATATAAAAACGCATTTGAATATAGAATGGTGAAGAAGGTATATGTAAACGACGTGAACGGAACTAGAAATAAAAGAAGACCTAGGAAAACGTGACCCGATCAAATCAATCAAATATTAAATATCAGTCACGTGAGGAGTGTGAGAAATCGACGTGCGTGCATGACAAGATGTATGAATGTAGAGGAAGCGAGAGAAATATGTCAGGAAAGAAAAGTGTGGCAGTCCATTATTTCTGCGTACCCCTTCGGGAAGACGGTGTGATGGTTAGTTAGTTAGTTCTCTCTCTCTGGTTTCAATCCTGGGATTGGTTTGCAGCAATTTCCTCTATTCTTCTCTTCCATTCTTCCCTGTCTTGTGCGGGTCTTTTGAAATGTGCATATGATGAGCAGCGCACGTCCACCAACAGGTCCTGCAGGTACTCTCGGCGTGAGCGTCCCCTAGAGTTTGACCCCTCGGTCATACCCTCCATTATGGCATGCAAGAGGCCTTCTTTCCGTATTACATGGCCAATCCATCTTGCACGCCTTTCGGACAAGGTCCTGAGCAGGTGGCTTGCTCCCTCGATTATTTGGAGAACCTCCTCATTTGTAATGTGGTCACTCCAGGAAATTCCTAATAGTCTTCTATAGGACCACATCTCAAAAGCCTCTAGTCTCCGTTTATCTCTTTCGGATAGGCACCATGTCTCGCAGCCGTACATCAAGATACTCCATACATAGGTCTTGATGAGGAATATTCTCAGTTTTAGGTCTATATTATTCAAAATTATTAATTAGTTAGTTGTTTATACATAAAAACAGTAAATATTTTAACTTCAGAAATCCAAAGAGACAGTTTATTGTTATAGTTGCGTGAAATATCTTTCCTTCAGAAATTCAATAAGACAGTTTAGTGTTATAGTTGTGGAAAAGGAAGAATTTTTATTGCCGATCATATAAGAGTCGATGGTTCTCTTATTCCCCGAGAGCAATGCTCTCGAGATGTTCATATGAATTTACTATGGTTCGCGTGAGAGCTCTCTCGCCGCCCTAGCTTCCTTCGCATCCAATAACCGTCAGTGCGCACCGCTTAAAAGGCGACAAACTATAGAATCATTTTGTTATATCCAAAACAAAATGATTTTACTGAAATCTCTTGATGGAAGTCCATTTTAAATAATAATTAAATAAAACGATATTTTTCAGTCGCTGTCGAAATAAAGACAAAAGTGGAAGTAGTTAAAAAACATCGTTTTTTTATTATTATTCAAAGCTTCTTCTTCTTCTTCTCCTTATAGACCTTTGGTCTGTTCCTGAAATCAGGCTGGTCTCTCTTGGGAGGTTGACTCCCAACTATCTCTCCATCTCTTCGGCGGTCTTCCGGGGGGACGGCAGCCGGCAGGAATCCGATGCGCCACAGCGTGTGGGATTCTGGTAGGATCCATCCTCTGCACGTGCGCATTCCAGTATCTTCTGCGTTGTCTGCCCCATCTCACGACATTCTCCACCTTGCAGATCTCGCGGATGGCCGTGTTCCTCACCCTATCTCGAATAGTCCTTCCTGCTATCATCCTCAGCGTCCTCATCTCTGCCACCCGTACTTTAGCCTTCGTTCTTGTGGTATCCGCTCTGGTCTCAATGCTATATGTCAGTATAGGCCTTACGCAGGTTTTATATATTCTGACCTTACTGTCAGTTCTCATAGACTTGTTTTTCCATATTATATCCTTGAGACAACCTGATACCGCCGAAGCCTTGTTGACTTGTCCTATTGTTTCACTGACAAGATCATTTTGACTGAGCAGATCCACTCCCAGATATCTAAACTTTGCAACCTGTTCTAGCATTCTGTCATTTTAGGATAACCTGCATCCTAAGGGTTCTTTTGAGAATGTCATGTTTTTTATTTTCAACTGAGATCATCATATTGAATTATAAAAAGCAATATATTTTAATTTATTAAAATACTAATTTAATTATTTGTCTTTTTTTTATATAATTTTCATAGTGGATGAATTTGTTTATTTAGGAAGTATGTTTACAAAGGATGGGAGGGTGGAGAAGGATATTGAAAGAAGGGTTGGGGCAGGCAACAGAATAAATGGTGCATTTAAAGTTGTCATCGCAAACAAAAGCCTATCCAAAAAAGCCAAGATGGCAGTGCACAATGGTGTTCTTGTGCCGACCCTTATGTATGAAAGTGAAGCATGGAACTGGCAAAAGAAGGATGAAAGTAGAATAAATGCAGTAGAAATGAGATCTCTAAGACGAATGTGTGCCAAATCTGTATATGATAGAGTGACAAATGCAAGTATAAGAAGTGAATGTGGTGCGAATGAAAGTGTTATGAACAAAATAAGGAAAGGGTCATTAAGATGGTTTGGACACATGGAAAGAATGAGTGAAGACAGAATGGTAAAGAAGGTATATGTAAACGGCGTGAATGGAGCTAGAAATAGAGGAAGGCCGAGGAAAACGTGGCACGATCAAATCAATCAAATATTGAATGTCGGACACGTGAGGAGTCGGAGAAATCGACGTGCGTGCATGACAAGATGTATGAATGTAGAGGAATCCAGAGAAGTATGTCAGGACAGAACAGTGTGGCGTTCCATTCTTTCTGCCTACCCCTCCCGGGAGACGGCGTGATGGTTAGTTAGTTTTTTTAAATACTTTTCATATACAACACTCACTTTTAAAATTTTTTAATTAAATATCAGATATGTTTCGTATAACCCGGTCCTTCCTTAGTGATAATATAAAGAAACATATTAAAAATATTATAAAATTGTTTACAAATATGATAAGTTTTGACCGATGTTATAAAGATTTATATTCATATTTGTTAACAATTTTATAATATTTTTAATATCTTTATAATATTACTGAGGAAGGACTGGGTTGTCCGAAACATGTCTGATAGATATATATATATATATATATATATATATATATATATATATATATATATATATATATATATATATATATATATATATATATATATATATATATATATATATATATATATATATATATATATATATATATATACACACACACATTTTTTTTAAGTAATTGTTGTATATACAAAGTATATAAAAAAGAAAAAGACAAATAAAACATCTACAACACAAAGTATGGCGAACATAGAAGAAACTTATTTAATTTACGCAATTTATGAAATTATCTTTAAATTTCCTGTTTATTTCTCTTAATTTTGTTTGACACCTCAATACAGTAAAATCTAGATATAATGGACTAATTTGGGGGAGGGGATACCCATTAAAGCCGAAAGTTTGTTATATAAAAAGGGTTAATCTGGAACATAAAGATGGATAGCCTCCAAGATAACGGAGTTCTCAAAGAATCCCCTGATAAGTCTGAAGAAATGGGTAAGTATGCACCCATCCCTTCTTATCTGACAACTATTGGTCCCCAGCATGCCCAAGAGGAATGCAGTGAGATAAAGCCACGGATAGCTACCAAACTCCCTCATGTAGAGATATCTCTGAATTCTTTTCTGAACCCTCTCTAACATGAGCGAGTATCTCGCCTCGTGGGGACTCCATATCACCGAATCACACTCGAACCGATGAGTTGTACAAAATTCGCAAAACATAGGGATTCCTGAAAACTCTACAAGTTCGGAGAATAAATCCCAACATTCTCAGTGCAACTCCACATATTCTTTCGATGGGAGCATGAAAAGTCAGCCTACTTTCTTAAAACTAATGTTGCAATAACCTGGATGCAATCTGCACAATACAGAATGACGTGGAAACAATTAGAGGAGGCCTTTGTCCAGGAGTGGATAGAAATATGTTGTGAAAAAAGTAAAAATAAAGTTAGGTTAAGTTAGGTTAGGTTATGCAATATGCCCAAGAGATCTTGGCCTACTCGCAGCGTCTGTATCGCCGCAAAGGATGTTTTTAAATATTGAAATATCCCCACGTGTCTCCGGGAGGGGGCGACCATTAATAACGCCCCCGCACCGGGGGGCGGGGGACATAAATCAGAGGTGTTAAAATGGCGGCCGCAAACTGTTCCGCGGGAAAGTTCAATTTGAGCGGGAGACGGCACCACGCCCACACCCGGACGGGCTTGCCGTACCTACCGCCACACCATCTGACTAGGTACCTACCCACGAGTACCTACCCACAAGTACCTACCCTCAAGAGATATGGTCGAGCATCGGGCCCCGCCTATAAACGCAAGAGGATTATTGTTTTGCGAAAAGAAAAAAACAAATTATGAAATTGTACCCTAGTGATAACAAGTGTATCCAAAAAAGTTAATATGTGAGAGCAAAATGGATTTCTCTTTTTAATTCACAACATGTAGACAATAAAGAAATCACTCTTCTGCAATGATAACGTAAACTTGAAACTCCGCCAAAGAATGATCAAACTTGAAAGTTAACTCAATGAACAGACTGGAAGCATTTGAAATGTGGCTCCATCGCCGAATGCTCAAAGTTCCCTGAACAGACATGGTTACCAATACCGAAGTCCTAAGGCGAGGTAGAGTTGACAGGGAATTGTTATCAACTATCAAGGTTCGAAAGATCTCACATCTGGGTCATATACTGCGTGGGGAAAAGTACCACCTTCTCCAACTGATATTGGAGGGGAAAATTGAGGGATGCCGAGGGCCCGGTAGGAGACAGATGTCCTGGCTGCAAAACGTGAGGGAGTGGACCGGCATCCGAAGTGTGGAGGAGCTGTTCCGAGCAGCGCAGGACAGGGACAGGTTCGCCGAGGTGATCGCCAACGTTGGGGGGACCCGACAGGACACTTGAAGAAGAAGAAAAAGAAATACACAATAGAGAAGGTGGTTCCCACCACACACCCGAGGCTGTTATAGGGCGCAGCGTCGCTCTTTCGTCAGCCTCGCTCATGCACTTCCTAGGCCTGTTCCCCATCCGTCCGGGATTAAAATTTAATATATATCAATCGCAAGGGGGTGCCATCGACGGAAATCGAACCCGGGATCTTCGGTATCGCGTTCAGTGCTCTTACCACTCTGCCACGAAGGTCGTCATAGTGGCAAGAGTCATGACTACCACGCCGAAAGTCCCGGATTCAATTTCCTTCAATGGCAACGTGATTGTCACACTGTCTTTGGTCTGGTATAGAATTCACGTAACGATTTTTTTTTTAGATATTATAATAATATGCTAACTTTTAAAGCGCCGTTTTTGTGATGAAATCACCTCAAGGGCGCATTAAAACATGTTTTAAATCTATAAATCTAAATATGAAGGCTGCATCTGATATTCGCGATCGGTTAGAAAGTATAATAGAACAAAATTCATGTTTGTTTCAAACTTTCACTTCACGTACATGGCGCTCTTTCAATTTTGAAAAATTTGAAAGAGACTTGATGAACTCACATGTTTGTGAAAAATATAACAATACCCTCGAGATGTCATTAGATGAATTAGTTCAAACCTACTACAATGTTTTTACTTCTCTTCTCGACAAGCATGCTCCACATTCGACAAAAACACTCCGGGTGCGAGTGTCTAATGCATGGTTTGATGAAGAATGTCGTAGAAACAAGAGACTAATGCGTAGGTTTGAACGTATGTACCGAAACACAGGCCTAAGCTCTTCAAGAGAAGCCTGGGTGAGATCGCAGAATTCTTTTAGAGACCTGATCAAGAAGAAAAGATCGGAGTACTGGAAATGTAAATTGAATCGGAAAAGGAAAATCCCCGACATCTATGGAATTCCGTTAAATCAGTACTCGGAAATAATCAACAAGAAAAGGCCTCTACCAAGTTATCTCCTCAGGACTTCGCCCAATTCTTTGAAAATAAAATCGCTGTGATTCGTGCAACGACTTCATCTTCAACACCACCAACTTTCACGACATATGAGGGAAAACTTCTAACTAAATTTAATATCACAACACCTCAAGAAGTGATTAAACTTATCTTAAACGCACCTAATAAACAGTGTTCGCTTGATCCGATTCCGACATGGCTTCTCAAGAGATGCTGTCACCATGTTGCTCCATTTTTAGTCAAAATTTTTAACAAATCTCTTCTAACAGGACAAGTCCCCTTTTTGCTCAAGAAAGCTATTGTTTCTCCCATATTAAAAAAACCTCAACTAGATTCCGAAAATCTTAGTAACTTCCGACCCGTCTCAAATCTACCTTTCATCTCTAAAGTTCTTGAAAAAATTGTAGCCTCCCAAATTTCTAATCACCTTTCGACAAATAATATTTTGTCTAAATTACAATCCGCCTACAGACGTTTCCATTCAACGGAGACGGGATTGCTCAGAGTCATGTCAGATTTAGTACTGGCAAACGAATCGGGCAAATTGGCACTGCTCTCCCTTCTGGACATGAGCGCTGCGTTTGACACAATTGATCACTCATATCTTATCCAACGATTAGCGATCACGTATGGTTTTAGAGGTAATGCCATAGACTGGCTAAATTCATATCTGTCGGATCGTTCACAAGCTGTGCAGCTAGCAGGTAAAAAATCCTCATTTACTAATATCCAATCTGGTGTGCCACAAGGCTCTGTTTTAGGACCCCTTTTATTTATCATGTTTACAAATGACGTTGCCAAAATAATAGAATCCTTTGGCCTCCTCTCACATTGCTATGCTGATGATCAGCAACTTTATTTTTTCTGCAACCCTGATGACACCAAACATCTTACGTCAACAACTGTCAACTGCATTGATGCCATATCCAGATGGATGGCATCAAACAAACTTAAACTAAATCCATCCAAAAAGGAATTTCTCTGGACTTCTTCCGCAAAGCGTCAACATCTTATCGATCATTCCTCAATTTCAACAGCTGACAATGATATCGTTCCCAAAAACTCCACAAAGCTTCTTGACGCAAATCTGTCTCTAAAATCCCAAATTAATAACACGGTCAGCGCTAGTTTCTTCCACCTAAGACGATTAAAATCCGTCAAAAGGAGTATTCCCCACGACACTTTCAAAACTCTTGTAAATTCCTTCGTTGTGTCACGACTTGATTATTGTAATGGAATTTATGCAAACATTCCAAAACAACAAATAAACAAACTTCAATCTGCGTTCAATGCAGCAGCAAGGCTCATTAAAGGCATTCCAAAAAAGTCTCATATAACACAACATCTCAAAGAACTTCACTGGCTTAAAAGTCCAGAAAGAATCCAGTATAAACTCTGCTGGACAGTCTTCAAAGCGCTACATGGAATGGCACCAAGTTATATATCTGAACTCTGTATAACGGACAGCCTAAATTCACGGAAATCCACACTTCGCTCGGCGAACTCCTCAGCAATAGGAAGATTAGTTGAGCCGAAGCGTTGCCCCAGTACAAATTTCGGGGATCGAGCGTTCGCGGTAGCCGGTCCATCAGCTTGGAACAATCTCCCTTCACACCTTAGATGCATAAATGATCCGACAGATTTCAGATCTAAATTGAAAACCCATCTTTTTCATATTTCATACCTAATTTAAACATTTATACTTTGTTCTACTATACTTTTAAACCGATCGTTTTTTAAGCGGTCACATTTAGATTTTTAAGATTTAAAACACGTCTTAATGCGCCCTTGAGGTGATTACATCACAAAAACGGCGCTTTAAAAGTTAGCATATTATTATTATAATTATTATTATTAAAATGTACAAGTTTTTAATTCGGGTATGAAATATGAAAAATATGGGTTTTCAGATGAATTCTGATCTCCGATAGATCTGTTATAGCAATGTACAGTGGTGCTTCGTGAGTATTCGATAATTAGAAAAAATAAATAAACATCCAAAGCTCTCATTCGCGCCTGAGGTCACAGTTAATCCGGTAGAATAGCCATCCGTGGAGACAGTTAATTTGTGGAAGTGTTTATCTGTTTGTCTTCTCGTCCCGGAAGTCCTTCCGCTGAGATTTATCAACACTTTTATTAGCTTACTTAATTAAGACGCCGCGAAAGGGTGGAACAAAAGGGGTGTAATCGGGGGGAAATCGAGGAATATCGACGATTCCATTTTTAAAACCCCCATTCAAAATTAAACTATTAATATTATTAAAATGTTCAAATGATTTTACTGAAATCTCTTGATGGAAGTTCCTAACTAACTAACTAACTAACCATCACGCCGTCTCCCCGAAGGGGTAGGCAGAAAGAATGGACTGCCATACTTTTCTTTCCTGACATATTTCTCTCGCTTCCTCAGCATTCATACATCGTGTCATGCACGAGCGTCGATTTTTCTGACTCCTCACATGGCCGACATTCAATATTTGATTTATTTTATCGTGCCACGTTTTCCTCGGTCTCCCTCTTTTTCTGGTTCCATTTACATCATTAACATATAATTTTTTACCATTCTTTCTTCATTCATTCTTTCCAGATGTCCAAACCATCTTAATGATTCTTTCATTATTTTGTTCATGACACCACTATTCGCACCGCATTCACTTCTTATATTTTCATTCGACACTCTATTATACACAGAGTATCCACACATTCGTCTAAGAGATCTCATTTCTACTGCATTTATTCTACTTTCATCCTTCTTTTGCCAGTTCCATGCTTCGCTTCCATACATAAGGGTTGGTAGAAGAACACCATATAATTTAATTGTATCTCAATAGAGACGAAGACGCAAACTGAATATGGATGATCAAGGTGTTTACAGGACTTATGACCTGTCATTGGTTGGGTTAAGCGCACGCTTTATGTAATTACAACATTCCCCATTCCACCTTTGTTATTATGATCATGCATGACAAATTTTTGGAAGATGTATATATACGAGTACTTCAAAATCCATACCTATCTTCACGTGTCAGTTTCAATTGTCCATCTATGTAGATTTGGTTGCACTTGTAAATCTATTCAAGATTAACTTATACAACCGACCCACTAACGCCATCTATGGAGAATGATTTTCAGCATTTAGTAAACTACCTTATTAACACAATGCGAAGGCTGTAGCCTATAAACGTATTGTTAGAAGTCGCCAGGAGTATTATTCCATTCTAATTGCCAAAGAGTTGACCAAAATAATTACAAATATTTTTGTGAATGTATACTTATACTTGTATACGAAATTCTGGATTTTCACCAAAGGGTGGTCAATTCAAATTTAATTGTATCTCAATAGAGACGAAGACGCAAACTGAATATGGATGATCAAGGTGTTTACAGGACTTATGACCTGTCATTGACACCATATAATATTATTAAAATGTTAAAATGATTTTACTGAAATCTCTTGATGGAAGTTCATTTTAAATAATAATTAAATAAAACGATGTTTTTTACCAAATATGAAATCAACCCATAGAACAGGTCAGGACCTTCAAGTATCTAGGCATAGACCTGGTGGGAGGAGCTGATCTGCGAGAAGAAATACAAGCCCAAGTAAACCAGGCAGCTGCAATCTCTGGGGCTCTAAAATCCACAATATGGAAAAACAAAGACATGGGCATTAAGAGTAAGATAAGAATCTATAAAGCATGCGTAAGACCAATGATAACATATGGCGTTGAAGCAAGGGCAGACACAGTAAGGACCAAACAAGTTTTGAGGACTTCTGAAATGAAGACACTGAGGACGATAGCAAGCAAGACACTGAGAGATCACGTGAGGTACACCAGAGTAAGAGAGATATGTGAGGTTGAGTATATTATAAGATGGAGCAGACAGCAAAAAGGAAACTGGTACTGTCATGTTCAAAGAATGGACACCACTAGACTCCCCTCTTTGCATTGCATAATCGGCCTCATGGGACTCGTCCTCGTGGAAGACCTCCTAAAAAATGAAAGCACAGCTGGGAGTCTAGCTCACAGGAGGAGCAACACTCTGGAGAACATACCACATAGGTCTACAACAAGGAAGAAGAAGAGAAAAATAAGATTTTTGATTACTTCAACTTTTGTCTTTATTTCGACAGTCACCGGTTTCTTTATTTGTATTATTTGTAAATTGGTTATACATAGAGTTACCAGTCTGTCGATGCCAACGAGCCTGGTGAAACCAGTCGCTGTGGAATTAAATACAAAAGGAAGTAGTTAAAAAACACAAAATAAATAAAATAATTGTGATCATAGTGAATAAAGTAATTCTCATCATCCTATAGTCTTAAGTTCCAATAACATTGGACAGTGACCGTAACTGCATCGTAACGTCACCGACGTAGCTTTGAATCTCACCGACTCGTTATCTCAAATGCTGTAATAAAATCCCCGTCGGGAGAGTTGATAAGAGACGCGCAGACGTAAAACTGACACTTTACAAAAATAATCTATATTTTTCACGGTGTGTTTCCTACAGTATATAAATATTTTTTACATCGTGGGGAAGTCGGTTATCTCGGAATTTAAATATAATAAGAACGGAATCGGGGCTCTATTGAAAACCCCTATGTTCTGGAGCAAATAGGTATATTTGTTCCTGCGACCGCGCCGACATCAATTGTTCTTTGCTCCGTCACGCAGAACCAACCTGCCTTTGGTGATGCCCGTAGGAAAAGCAATTCGGACGTTGAATCCAATCGTCTCGGATTTGGACATTTTCAGTGTCAGTGAGGCAAACAATCAATTAAACAAACCATCACGCCGTTTCACCACAGGGATAGGCAGAGAGAATGGACCGCCACACTACTCTATCCTGGTAAACCTCTCTAGCTTCCTCCACATTCATACAACGAATCATACACGCACTTCGATTCCTCCGACTGTTTTCCATGTTTTCTTTGGTCTGCCTCGACTCCGTACCCCATTTACATCATTAACGTATACTTTCTTAACCATTCTTTCTCCATCCATGCGTTCCATATGTGCGAACCAACGCAGCGATCCTTTCATAATTTTGTGCATAATACCTTCTTCCGCTCTACATTCCTTTCTTATATCAGCATTTGATATCGTTCTACCACACATAGGTACGTCTTAGGGACTTCATCTCTAACGCATTTATTCTGCTTTCATCCTTCTTCTGCCAGTTCCATGCTTCGCTTCCATACATTAGTGATGGGACCAGAACTTTATTGGCAGTATTCATAAAAAAAAAATATTACAAATTCGGAAAAGAGTACTGCCTCACTGACGTCGACATATTTGGGTTCCTTCTGATATGTATGATTTTTTGGTTTCATGTTGTTTTATCTTAACTTTGTAACACCGTTTTGTGTCCAAAAGAGTCGCCTAAATGTTTTTCGTTTGTGTATTATGTATAAATAAATAAATTTGACAATTTGAATAATTCCTTCAATATTATTTCAAAGTTCTTGCTGGTTAAGCGCCTAGTTACAGCTAATTTAAAAAACGGTGGATATGTGTAACATAAATTAAATTAACACAAAAGTCCGGATCGTCCATGTCAACATGTGCAACATCGAAAAAAACATTATGTGTTATTACATTATGTGCTCAATTAAAAAAACGACGGATTCGTGGAACATAAATTAAATAGACAATATGTGCACCATCTAAAAAGAACATTTTGTGTTAAATTATTTTTATTTTGTTATTTTATTTTATATCATTGTATTTTATATTATTTATTTTAGATTAATTTTGTGGGTGTTGCACGATCAAAGTGTGCGCGGGAGATGCCTATTGGTGGCGATGAGGTTCGCAACCCATCACACCGCGTCTCCCGCGGAGCGAAAAGAGAAGGATGGAGTGCCGCAACAGTAAAAGTGTGACAGTCCATTTTTTCTGCCTACCCTTTCGGGGAGATGGCGTGATGGTTAGTTAGTTAGTTAGTTGAATAAATAAATAAATGGCGTTCTCTCTATTATAAAGGCGTAAAGCCTTCGAAACATATCGAGAAAAATATATTTTCAAAACTGTAAAAATCATTGTTTTCATTTTAAAAATCGTCAACGTGGAATTCAACGGTGTTAACGTCTATTGTTTATAGAAAGTTAATAAATGATTTTAAAAATTACACTCAAATAAAATGCAATTTAATTATTGTTATCATATTGTATTCTTTACATGTCTATCTCAGTATATGAAAACGAAAGTTATTCAAACTGTAAGTATTTTTTTATATTATCATATAAAAAAATTGGAATTTCTATTATATTTTTATTCCCTTTATGTTGTGAATTCACATTTGAATCAATTAACCTTCACTTTGTATTTTCACAACACATTTCACACTCATGAAGTTCAGATATCTGGGTATGGAGATATCTACTGGAGATAACCAAACCTCAGGATAAAAAGAAGAATTGGACTAAGCTGGGCAGCTTTCGGAAACATGAGTTACATCCTTAAAAAACGGAAAATACCGATCAACCTGAAACGAAAAGTCTATGAAGCCTGCGTTCCGCCAGTTGGTACTTATGGTCTTGAAACTGTTACATTGTCCAAACAAAGTGCCGAGAAACTACGAGTGACCCAAAGAGCCATGTTAGGAATAAGCCTAAGAGACAGAGTCAGAAACGATACGGTGAGAGAAAAACCAAAGGTTACTGACATCATCCACTGGGTGGCGACTCTAAAATGGCAATGGGCAGGTCACGTAGCCAGAAGCTCAGATGAAAAGTGGACAAGAAGACTGCTGACTTGGAGACCGTGGACGGAAAAGACAGCTGCAGGGCGACCGCAACTACGGTGGAAGGATGATCCGAACAGACATGTCGGAATAACCTGGATGCAGTCTGCACAGTACAGAGTGACATGGAAGCGAATGGAGGAGGCCTTTGTCCAGAAGTGGATGGGAATAGGCTGAGGAAGAAGAAGAAGAAGATATAATGAAGTCAAAAAACCAGACTGCTAAAGCAGCAGTTATCTCCGGATGTCTAAGGGACACTATCTGGGACAATAAGCATATGCTAGTAGAAAGCAAAGTTAGAATTTATAAAACATGCATCAGGCCCATAATCACATACGGAATCGAAGCAAGAGCAGACACTGTCAGAACCAAAAATCTCTTAAGAGTAGCAGAAATGAGAACATTGCAACCTATTGTGGGGAGAACCCTTAGAGATAGGATACCCAATGAATAAATTCGCAAATACTGCTAAATTGAAGACATAGTGAGATGGAGTAGGCAGAGAAGACGATTCTGGGACCACAACGAGAGAATGGATCCAGCAAGAATTCCTAAGATCGTGATGCACGAGACTGAGGGCCGACGACCACGAGGACGACGATGGAGAGAAGGCTGTATTGCCCAGGATCATCAGACATGGAAACAGATTTAGGAAGGCTACGTCCAGGAGTGGACGGGTGTAGGCTGATGATGATGATGCTTTTTGTTTCGTGGCAAATTAGCTCTTATAATAATATGGTACTTTTTACTGGATATTATGAAAAATGTGTAATTTTGACCTGGTATTGCTGTGGGTTGATGATGGTATTTTGTGTATATATAGGCTGATGGAACATTCGACACGCAGTCTTCTCTCTCCTTTTGGGCTTCTCGTTTCGAGAATGGGCAGGCTTTCCGCTGCGAAGCTGAAAACCTGGTCAGCAGGCAAGAGTCCGAAAGGCCTCTTCACGCCACCAAGTTGTTGGAGATCCTATGTGAGTATCCTCATTACTATATTATTCATTTGTATGGAAGTGAAGCTTGGAGCTGAAAAAAGGAAGATTAAAGCAGGATGAACGCCGTAGAAATGAGATCACTAAGAATAATGTGCGGGAAAACGTTGTATGATAGAATACCGAACGATGAAATAAGAAAGAAATGTAAGACAGATGACTGCATCACGAATAAAATTAAAAAATGATCCCTGAGATGGTTTGGACATTTGAAACGAATGAATGAGAGTAGAATGGTTAAAAAGTTGTACACAAGCACAGCGTGAGTGGAAAAAGAAGCCGAGGACGACCGAGGAAAACATGGCATGACCAAATTAATCAATTATTAAAAGGCGGTCACATTCGAAGTTGTAATAATTGACGTGCGTGCATGGTACGATGTATGAATGTAGAGGAAGCCCGAGAGGTATGCCAGGACAGAACATTGTGGCGATCCATACTCTCTGCCTACCTCTCCGGGGAAATGACGTGATGGTTAGTTAGTTAGTTAGTTAGTTCATTTGTATGTGAGCATTCTCATTACTATGTATATGAGTCTCCTTATTACTGTGTGAGAATCCTCATTATAATATAGGTACTAGAGAGAAAGTTAAGAAAAAAAGAAGTGGGAAACTGACGATTGGGCGCCGCTGCGTCCAATGACAGTTTCGGAAGAGTTGGGGCTTTTTTTTCTAGTATGCTTTTATGAATAATTAATTAACTGTTTCCTACACAGTTATGGATAAAAAATTATTTAATTTTGATAAAATAAATGTATTGCAGTTTTATAATACCTTATGGTTCTGACATATTTCGCCTTGCTTGGGTATACAAAGCATTTAAAAATGCCGTTTCAAGGCAAAATATATTATAACCACATAACTTTATAAAACTGTCATCAGTATTAAATATAGAAATAATTCTGGAACCGGAATACAAAGAATGAAAACATGGAAACGCCTTAATAGTGAAAAGATACTGAAAAAAATGTAGGGCAGATTAACTGCGTGTTTCAGACGGATAGGCGAGTCACCGACTTAACCGTCGCGTTGCCATGTGGTAAATTGAGTTTCCACTGCCAATTTAAAGTTGATTTTCTTAAAACCTATGGACCCTAATATTATAAAAAAAATTGTAATCCTCCATTGAAGTGTTTTCAATATTTCGTAATAAAAAAAAAAGCAAAAAATTACTTCCTTCATCCCAAAAAAATATTTTCTAAGACTGCCCTCACCTTCATTCGTGTTAAGGTAGAATTTGTTTTGCTAATATTTACAACTTTATCAAAAGTGACAAATACTTACTCGCTGTTTTGAACGTATTATAAATTATATCTTTGACCTTTTCAATAATACCACTGTGGACGGAAACGCAGGACGCAACTTAATAATATCAGAACTGTGAAAATATTAACACTTTACCAAAAGGGACAAATATTAATACGTACTCGTTGTCTTGAACGTACTATACATTTTGCCTAGGTGCCTTTATCCTCGCCCCGCCGGCCGCGGCGCGCAGACAAGTTTATACCCGATGTCCAGTCGCCCGTATGCTGTGACGCATTACATATCAGAAATCGCATGGTTCCAGAAAAAAATTAATAATGATATGTTTTTCAAATAATCCATGTATGTTATAGATATCGATCTATTCCTAATGAAATTCCCTACAAGATGAAATAAATTAAATTTTGATTCATCTAGTCATATGCTTGATATTTAGATAAAGTTAGCGGTAAACTGAACTTACCACATGGGAGCGAGCGTTTTGTTTTGAACACGGTACGTTAAGGGTTAACGGCTAAATAGTTGTCTCCGTCCGGAAAACGCTCTGTTGAACAGCGGACACAATAACATACGATTGTAAAAGTTGAACGAAAAAATTGATCGTCATTTGTTTTATCATTCATTATTTCATTTTTTTTAGATCCACCACTCGCCTCCGTTCGTCCAGACAACATAACAGTAAACGAATCAGCGGACGTCTTGCTCTTCTGCGAGTACGAAGCAAATCCTGCGTCTCTCACCAGCGTCACTTGGATACAGAACGGCCGTGACCTGAACCTCGCCACGGAGCCATGGAAGTACGAAGGCGGGACCACGGAGCAGCAAGCCCTCCTCATCAGGAACAGTTCCTCCAAAGACCGAGGCTCCTTCTCCTGCAAGCTATCCAATTCCGTTGGCACTAGCATCAGTCCAACAAGTATCCACGTTGACATACACTGTAAGTTCTATTTTTAAGTTAGTTTTAACCAATTATTGATTGACCTTAGCCAATTAGAGAACAAGTAGCTAGAAGCAAATGGCTATGGATCGATCACACCATGAGGCGGAAGCCAGCCTGCATCGCTCAGGTCGCACTAGACAGGTCCACTGTGGATGGAAAGAGGAAGCGAGGCAGACCTAGAGCCACCTGGAGAAGAAAATAGGACCTTACAGGATGAGGTTAAAGCAGCAGGCCTCACTTGGGATGATGTTCAGCATCAGGCGTGCGATAGACTCTGGTAGAGTAGGTTCCTTGAGGGCCTATGCACCAGGAAGGTGGGACAGGACAATAAGGAAATATGAGACCTTAGCCAACGCATTCGGAGGAAGAAAGAATCGGCAAAACCTTCTAGCACAGTGGCAACAAACGACAAAAACCGTATCGATCCTGTCTTTTCTCTAGTTGCCACCTTCCAATTTTGTAGTTTCAAGGCATTAAAGTCCTTTTCAATGTCCAATTATCGTCTAGTTCTAAGATAAGTGTCCAATTTAGTTCTAATTTATAAAAAAAGTATCCAATTTACTTCTTAGATCTGTCGGGGTTTAATGCATAACCCAGATAAACATATTTCATGAAGAAATATATGACACGAATAAACACAAAAACGCTGACCCAAGACCTACTTATCAAATTTGATGACTCGGAGGCCTAGATTCATCCAGGTTTGGTCATTAGTCAGGGCATCGTAGATTACGAAAGCGAAGCATATAAAAGCAGTACTTCCGATCACCCAATACGTCAGTCAACTCTAAACGTCAGCCAGTATCGCGATCTCGAAGAGACACGAGTCTCCACTACCAAGTCTACGTACGAGAAACCCCCGACCTTCCTCCCGAGTACACATCTATCTACACGGCTACGTCACGAAACCTTCGACGACCTACCGCCCAGCGAGCCCTCATCCTCTACGACTCACCACCCGGACTCCGCCCCGCTGCTATCGACATCCAGCCACGCTCCATCACGAGTATATCATACAGTTTACGTGTAATTACTTGTGATCCGCAATAAACGCTGAAACCTCCGCCGTCTTTCAACTCTCACCACAAAACCCCACAGATCTAACAATAGTATCAAATGGTATTCTAGGTTCTAAGAGAATTGTCCAATTTCATTCTAAATTCTAAGAAAAGTGTCCAATTTTTTATAAAACGATTTCAGATAAACCAGAGGTGAGAGTATGGATGGAACCACCCGGACCCGTCGTAGAAGGGGAGAAGCAGAACGTAACACTCCACTGCGAAGTCACCCAGGGGAATCCACCAACTCTGAGCAGAGCGAAGTGGTTCCTGGATGGAGAGCTTTTAAAGCAGCTGCCCGACTGCAACCAGACCAAAGAGAGACCTGACAGTCCAATCACGGGTAAATTTGATATCTTTAATTCGAATGTGTTTTATGACTACCATAATGGACTTTTCAATATGAAAATTATCACATAATACTGTGATCAAAAAATAAGGTGACTTTGTTTATAAAATGAAAAAGTCTTTATTTATTCTTCCAAATCAGTTTCGTTGCCTTCAAAGTACTCCCCGTTCGACACAATGCACTTGGCAACGTTTTTCTCCAATCGTCGAAACAGTCAGAAAAGTATTTTTCCGTATTGACCTTCAATAATTTCTTCGATTCGGTTTTTATTTCATCAATCCAGTCGAAACGGTGTCCCCGGAGCGGTCTTTTGAGTTTGTTAAACAGCCAAACGTCGCACGGTGCTAAATCAGACGAATACGGTGGTTGTGTAACGTATTGGGTCAAGTTTTTAGCTAAATGATCTCGAATGACCAATGCAGTGCGATACCAAGAATTGTCTGCTTAATTCTAGCCTCTGAAGTCAGAGAAATCGACGTGCGTGCATGACACAACGTATGAATATGGTAAAATCAAGAGAAGTATGTCAACAAAGAAAAACGTGGTGATCCATTCTTTCTACCTACCTCTGGTATACTTTTTATAGCTTCTTTTTTACAAGAGAAAGATCAATATTTTGAGGTAAATTTCTCAAAACATTTGGTCGTGCTCTAGGGATCCGAATGCTTGGCTCCTGATCCAAGGAATTTGGGTTCAAGTCTTGACTCGACCAAATACTTCCTCCATAATATTAAACTATTTTCTCTTCATATTGGAGATTGTGTATTATTATTCTTCTTCAAGTGCCCTGTCGGGTCCCCCCAAAGTTGGCGATCACCTCGGTGAACCTGTCCCTGTCCTGCGCCGCTTGGAACAGCTCCTCCACACTTCGGATGCCGGTCTACTCCCTCACGTTTCGCAGCCAGGACGTTTGTCTCCTTCCGGGCCCTCGGCGTCCCTCAATTTTCCCCTCCAATATCAGTTGGAGAAGGTGGTACTTTCCCCACGCAGTATATGACCCAGATGTGAGATCTTTCGAACCTTGATAGTTGATAACAATTCCTTGTCAACTCTAGCTCGCCTCAGGACGTCGGTATTGGTAACCATGTCTGTCCAGGGAACTATGAGCATTCGTATTATAATAAATTCTAAGACCATTGATTTAAATCTGTGGTGCTATTTTTTTTAATTAAAGCAAACATATGTTTCGTTCACAGACGTTGAAGACATGTGTGAAGACATAGACCCTTCGCGTCTCTTGCTGCAGCAAGCCGGACGCGGCTTCCACGGCAACTACACGTGTCAGGGGGGCAATTCTGCGGGTTGGGGTCCGCTCTCAGCCCCCACAGAGCTCCTTGTCTACTACCAGCCTGGTCCAGCATCCCTGGCTTACTCCCCTACCAGGATCATCAAAGGGCAGACTCTGATCCTCACTTGCTCCGTGGAGGACTACGGAAGACCTATCGCGACGAGGTTCCGATGGTATAGAGGGACAAGGGTTGTGGCTGATGTGGTCACAGCCCAGTGGACCATTGAGCCTGTCTCTCTTGAGACTGCTGCTAATTTCTCCTGCATGGCTGTCAACGAAGCCGGTGTTGGGGAAGCAGCTACAGCTCTCATACAAGTTCTTGGTAATTATGTGTTAAAATGTCACCATTCATTATATATTTTTGTTTCAATCACTTTAACAGCTGACCGGTTTCGGTTTTCAGAAATAATGCTATTTTATGGATATAACTTTTAAATATAGTAAGGGTTTATGGGGAAAGATTATAAGGGTGAAAGATCCCAAATTTAACTGTTTTTGAAGTTGCATTGTCATTTGAGGGTATTATTTTTCAAATTAAATGCAATATTTTTATTTGTTGCGATAAATACTAAATGACAATTTTATATGCATATAAAAAAATGTATCAAGAAAAATATAAAAAATGTTTCAACTTTCTTTTTTATAATTTTACCAAAAATTTACGCAAACAACAAAATTTGGTTTTATCCTATTTTTATTTTTTATAAACAAACAATATTTGTACTTTATTCTCATGAACTTATTTAAAAAAGAAGTCATTACTAAAATTCTATTTAATACTTTATTGAAGTGAGGGGTCCAAAATGTTCACGTGCGCTTAGAATGTTGATCGATAGAAAAGGAAATTGTCCGCAGAGTTCAAAAGCGGCGAACACGTTTTTCAATAAAATTAATGAGATCATTGTTTGTCATAATAAGTTCCTTTAGAGTACAGTTCCTTTACAAAAAATATACATATGTGAATTATTCAAATTAAAAGGTTTGACTTTTGTCTCCTTGCAGCTCCTCCAGCCTTCATCAACAACTTCCCCCCTTACACCGGAGCTCTCTACAATTCAGAAGTAAGTATGCAAAAATTCATTATCTTGAAGCCATTTCATACAACCACAACAGAACAAGAGTCTTTAACAGCGGTCGGGGAACTTTTTTAACATTACCCCAAAATGTTTTTGCGTAAGTTGAAAAAAAGTTCCCCCTCCCCTCATTTTGAAAAAAAAGACAATCGATGTATATTTTAAATACACATTATTTATTGAATTAATTTACACGGAAAATAAAAACTTACTTCTCACGCACACACCTGAATTGTTAAAGTTTGTAAAAACACTAACATATTTATGAAATAAAAACTAAAAAAATTTCCTTATTACCCCAAAAAAATACATTTTTACCCCATTTGGGGTAATTTACCCCGGATCCCCGACCGCTGATCTATAACGTATTTATGCCCCAAATGTCCGTACGGAAGCAATTCAAAACTCACCAGTATTGAAAGCGATTCGTATTCGGCATTGAAAGTTGATCTCTTTAGATATAATTTACGAACCCTATAATGATAATTATGATATAATGAATGGAAGAAATTGCTGCAAACCAATCCCAGGATTGAAACCAGAGAAGAAGATAATGATAAGAGGGATAGAGATATAGATATCCAGAGTATGCCAGGGTTCTTCAACCGGGGTTCAACCTAAATATGTCTCCTTCTTCGTCGTGGTAATGACAAGCTAGTTATGTAGGGAGAGTCTAAAATGACCATATTTCTCCTTTTCCGTTGGCATTGTATTGGAAGGTTTGGCTGACTTTTGTAGCATTTCCAAGGTCGCTGGGTGTTATAGTTATAGTAAAACCCACACATGGAGCCACCTACCTTGCCCCCGTAACCCAAATATATATTATTATTGATAGAGAAAAGAATTATCGTGTTGAAACACAAAAGAAATTCATTATTTGTCTTCATTTTTATCTGCGCATTTTAAACAAAATGGCGGCTGCCCGTGCGTGGTAAAACATCCAATCACATCAGTTCATTTTGTCTGTAGGCGTGGCTTTTCATGCGCGTAATGTGTAACGTATTTTTATATCGTAAAACTACTTAAAATCGTGCGTTATTTTATTGGAAGTGATATATACTCGTATAAACAAAAAAATACTTTTAAGGATTAATTGTATCTCAATAGAGACGAAGATGCAAATTGGAAACAGAATATGGTGGTCGAGGCGTTTACAGGACTTATGACCTGTCATTGGTTGGGTTAAGCGCACGCTTTATGTAATGACAAAGACAACAAAATAAAATATTAAAATTAGCATATATCATTGACTGCCTTACCCCAACCATACAAGTTCACAGACAAACAAAACAAATGGACATATCAGACCTGACCAAATATGAGACCTTAAAAATTGTACACAGAGTGACCATGGAAAAGACAACAGACAGCAGCTACAAATTAACTAAAAATTCAAACATACACAGACACTGGACCAGGAACTGTGACAGATATCACTTACCGATTGCACGAACTAAGACAGGACAATCAAGGATATTGAACAATGGACTGAAACTTTACAATGAACTACCAAAAGACACAAGGACTCTCACTACAACTCAATTTAAAAAATATCTGAAACAATACATAATTAATAGTAAGATCTAAAAATGTAACCATATAACCCAATTGGTTTTTTTATAATAAATTAAATAAAAAAATACAACATTCCCCATGTTGGGATACACTTCACATTTTTTAGTTCAATCTACACTAGCGCCATCTACTAAGATTGGTTTTCTGATGAGAAACATAACATTTTTGTTTCAGAGTATAAGTTTGTCTTGCCGTGTGGAGTGCTGGCCGCCATGTTCGGTCCAGTGGCTGAAGGATGGACGTCCTCTCAGCGCGGAGACAGGAGGACGCTACCGTCGGCTCGACTCGCCCATCCCCCCTGATACGCGCACCAACGATTTCCAATCCCTGCACTCACAGCTGGTCAGTATCTTTAAATAAACCAATTAAAATAAAAGTGAAGTGTACCCTTGAATGGAAATTAAATGTATCTTTGAGAATTTAATAGAAGTGTACCCTTAAGAATGGAATGAATTTATCCTTAAGAATGAAATTGAATTGTACCCTTAAGACTGGAAGTGAATCGCATCATTGAGAATGAAAGTGAAGTGTATCTTTAAGAATAGAAATGAAATGTACCCTTAAGAATGGAAGTGAATCGCATCATTAGGAATGAAAGTGAAGTGTATCTTTAAGTGTGTGAAGTATATCCTTAATAATGAAAGTTAAGTATACCTTTAATAAAGGAAGTGAAGTGTACCTTTATGAATTAAAGTGAGGTGTAACCTTAAGACTTGGACTTGGATCTGTGATTTGTTGGAGTGAGACTCGGAAGTCTGTTACTCCTCCCCATTGACGAGACGTAACCTTAAGAATGGAAGTGAAGTGTATCCTTAAGAATGGAAGTGAAGTGTCCTTTGAAATAGAACAAAGTATACTAGACTAGGAAACATTGGATATTAGATGAAGTCTCTATTTTCCTTCTTTTGCTTTCAAATATTCTTACATTTTCATTTTATTTACCTAGTTATTCTTACATTATTGATTGTACTCTTATATCTGATTTTCAATAAGGTATTTTATATAAATTAAAAATTGTTTGGAGCTGGTAAAAAATGGTTTGTGGGAAAACGATGTAATGTTAGAAATGCCAAGAAAAGAAATATTCTTCTTCTTTCGGTGCCGTGTCAGGTCCCCCCAATGTTGGCGATCACTGCAGCAAAAGAACGGTCCTGCGCCACTTGTAACAGGTTCTGAACTCTTGTTTTTCTGTCCACTCTTTGATGTTCTGCAGCCAGGACGGCTGCCTTCTACCAACCCCCCGACGTCCCTCCACTTTACCCATTAATATCAGTCGAAGGAGGTGGTATTTTTCTCCCCTTAGCACATGACCCAAATATGAGACCTTTCTAATTTTCACACTCGATAACAGCTCTCTATTGGCTCTGGCTCTCTGTAGTACGTCTGCATTACTGACCCTATCGGTCCACGGTATACGGAGCATTCTGCGGTATATCCACATCGCAAACGCTTTCAACCGGTTCATTACATTCACTTTCAGAGTCCAGGTTTCGCAGACATATAGTATAACAGACCATATATAACATTTAATCATTCTTTGTCGGAGTTTCAGTTCTTCTTCTCTTCTTCTTCCTCAGCCTATTTCCGTCCACTCCTGGACAAAGACCTCCTCCATTTGCTTCCATGTCATTCTGTCCTGTGCAGACTGCATCCAGGTTATTTCAACGTGTCTGTTTAGATCATCCTTCCACCGTAGTTGCGGTCGCCCTGCACTTCTCTTCGCCGTCCACGGTCTCCAAGTCAGCAATCTTTTTGTCCACTTTTCATATGAGCTTCTGGCTACGTGACCTGCCCATTACAATTTTAGAGTCCTTTGTTTTTTCTCTCACCGTATCGTTTCTGACTCTGTCTCTTAGACTTATTCCTAGCATGGCTCTTTCCATGGCTCTTTGGGTCACTCGTAGTTTCTCGGCACTTTGTTTGGAAAATGTAACAGTTTTAAGACCATAAGTACCAACTGGCAGAACGCAGGCTTCAGACCTTTCGTTTCAGGTTGATCGGTATTTTCCAGTTTTTAAGGATGTAATTCATGTTTCGGAAAGCTGCCCAGCTTAGTCCAATTTTTCTTTTTAGCTCTGCTCAAGTTAAGATTATCAAATTATCAAGTTAAAATTAAAAATATATAAAAAAGAAATATAAGGCAGATAAATGTACCCTTTTCAATTACGAAGTGGTCACTTCGATAAATTAGAGAGGTGTGTCAATATAAAGTAGTGTGGCGTTCCATTCTCTCTCTCTCTACCCTTGCGGGGAAACGATATAATGGTTTGTTGTTGTTGTTATTGTCGCGAAATAATTTAATTACATTATTTTTCAGATATGGGAACTTTCACAATGGCCAGGTGGAGTCCTGGATAGAATTCGAGACAATGCAAACTACACGTGCCGTTCTTCCGAAAATTCAGCGGGTCCTGGCGTCACGAGCTCAACTGTATTCGGTGTAGAATGTAAGTCTTTTGCATTTGCTTCGACTTTACTGTAACAAGCGTACATTACTTGAACATATAATATTTATAATAGATATCTTTTCTAGTTTCTGCTTTATTCTGCGCTGTCCGTAAAATAAGTTTCCCTATTTTTTTTCACAGTGAAAATAATTTTAAATACAACGAGCAATACATCATTGGAAAGCTTAGACTTTCAGCTATTTTTCTACATAGTCGCCATTGACTTCGATACACTTTTTCACCATCTTTTTGATTCCCTGGTCATAGAAGTCTCCCGCTAGGCCGTGAAGGTAGCTCAGAACCTCTTCTTTCACCTCTTCGTTTGCAAAATGCGTTCCACCGAGGTGTTTCTTCAAATCAAGGAAGAGATGGTAGTCGCTCGGGGCCAAGTCTGGACTGTATGGTGGGCGTAGGACGATCTCCCATCCGAATTTCTCAATGAGCGTCGTTTGTGGTCGTCGTAAGCATCCTGGGCACCCACCTTGCACAAACCTTTGAATAGCCTAAATGTTCTGTTAGGATCTTGTATATAGTTGTCTTGCTGACATCTGGGATCATCTCGCTAAGCTCACATACACGCTCTTTGTATTTGTAGTGCCAGGTTTTGCTCAATTTTACATTTAAATCATTTATGTATCCTTTCTTACAAACGTATTGTTTCTTAAACAAAGATTTAAAACTTAATATTGTATAATTTATACGAAGGGAAACGTCTGTTTTCTAGAAGTTTATTTCATTTTATGGTAATGACATGTTTCTTTTCGCTATGTCATTATTGAATATCTCTTTTGGTGAATTAGAAAGACAAACCATGTTATTCCGATAAAATTAAATAAATCTTTTAGGAAACAGACGTTTTCAATTATTAGGTTGGGGAAAAAGTTATTTCGTATTTTTCCTTTTATTTCAATGCTTTAAAAAAGGTGTTACAGTCATCCGATTTAAGTCAAATATACGCCGATCTGTTCGATAACTTGTTGCCAACGAGAATCCAACTTCATAATGTCCCTCTTGTAGAAGCCCTTGTCCCGAATGGCAAAAAACTCGGACAACTTATTTTCACAGGCCTCTATTGAGGCCAAATTTGCACCCCCAAGCGCGTTGGCCATAGACAGGAACAGGTGGTAGTCACTTGGCGCCAGGTCCGGACTATAGGGTGGATACATAAGAACTTCCCATCCGAACAATGTAAAACATATCGTTTGCATGTAATAAGATAAAACTTCTAGAAAACAGACGTTTTTATTGGTAATAATTTCTACCTTTCATCATTATATTTATCGAAATCTTTAAGATAATCCATTTTTCAACAGCATTTATACATGAACTTTTGCATTGTTCCGGATTAGAACAATCGACGAACGCGTGTGTCACGATGCATGGATGTAGTCCAGTTACATTTAAAAGTTTCGTTTAGTTAGGATAGAAGAACGTTTAATTTAAAATATATCGTTTTTTGCATTACACACACAGAATTGACATGTTATTTTTGTACCATTTCAGATCCACCGGAAAATATTACAGTTTCAAACAAAGTGGTCTCCGTTATTGAGAATAACATACCAGAAAAGGTCGTCTGTTATGCCAAGTAAGACATTTCTATCATATTTTATTTGGTTTTGTTTCTATCTTTAATTCAATGTTTGAACAGATTATGTTTCGATATTTATACCAAGTACGTTTCAAATATCTCACTATGTTATCAATTTTGCAGGATCTGCAAATCTATTCGTTTGGTTTCCTATCTCTAAGGGTACCCACGATAAGTCACGGTATTTTCATTTCTGCTCTTCTTAGGAGATGTTTGGTTCTGACAGTGTCTGCTCTTACTTCAATTTCGTAAGTTATTTTAGGTCTGATACAGTAAGTTAGAAGAAAAGAAAATAATAGAATCAAATAATATAGACCTAAAACTGAGAATACTCCTCATCAAGACCTGTGTATAGAGTATCTTGATGTACGGCTGCGAGACATGGTGCCTATCCGAAAGAGATAAACGGAGACTAGAGGCTTTTGAGATGTGGTCCTATAGAAGACTTTTAGGAATTTCCTGGAGGGACCTCATCACGAATGAGGAGGTTCTTCAAATAATCGAATGAGGAAGGCACCTGCTCAGGACCTTGTCCGAAAGGCGTGCAAGATGGATCGGCCATCTAATACGTCAAGAAGGACTCTTGCATGCCATAATGGAGGGTATGACCGAGGGGACAAACTCTAGGGGACGTCCACGCCGAGAGTACCTGGAGAACCTGTTGGTGGACTGCGCTGCTCATCATATGCAGATTTCAAAAGAGCTGCACAAGACAGGGAAGAATGGAAGAGAAGAATAGAAGAAATTGCTTGCAAACCAATCCCAGGATTGAATCTTTCTAATAAAACAGTAAGTTCAAATAGTAAAATACTTAACATTTTTCAGGGGGAAACCGGAGCCATCCTATTCTTGGAGAAAGGGGACATCCACCACCTCAGACAGCGTTGGAAAGGGCGCAGCCCTTGTATTGGATCGGCCTGTTCAGAGGTCAGACAGTGGAGACCTCCAATGCCAAGCCACCAACAAGCATGGTTCCACATACACCACAACTTACCTCAACGTCATGTGTAAGTATCCTTTACATTCTTCATCTTCTTCTTCCTTAACCATCTTTCGACTCCTCAAACATTCTCCATTTTTCTCTGTCCTGTGCCACTCTCATCCATCTTCTTCCCTCGACTAGGATTAGGTCATCAGCCCATCTTTTTTGGGGTCTCCTTTTTTCCTCTCATGGTCTCCACGTCAACACTCTGGGTGTCCATTTCTCTTTTCCTGTCTGGCGTCATGTCCAGCCTATTTCCACTTCAGTTTGACAATATTGTCCATTATATCGACAAGCTTTTATTCAGCGTCTGATTTCGGTATTGGGTATTTTGTTCCTTAGACTAATTCTAAACATTTGTTTCTCCTTAGCCCGTTGTACATATTTCAGCTTGTATGGTATTGGCTGTGAATACCACTATTCTCAGTCTAGATTCTTCTTTTGAGGTTCATGTCGGTTTTCCAAACGCTGCCCAACCCAAAAATAAATTCATTCATCTAAAAATTCGTTGTCTTTCCAACATAATGTTAAGACTTATTTACATTTTTTTTATTTGGGTTTTTTTCAGATAAACCGGAGTGCGGAATAACTCAGAGAGAAACAGATGGCTACCAGGAGCTAGTGTGCACAGCAAACGCCAATCCGACGGAGGTGAGAACAATATCCCAACTAACCATTACGCCATTTCTCCTGATAGGGATCAACCGAACGACCAATGAAACGAACGTTCCTTTTGATACAATTTATTGTGATTCAGGGGTGATAATCAGTCAGCAATATAAATATATGGTAGCTCTATGTAAATCCCTTCCTGCGGCGAGGTCCCGGCAGAAGTTCCTCTGGATGAAGGGGCAGTAGGTAGTGCAGGCTGTAGGTATTCCGTGACAGACAGCGATACGGGCAGCGTGCAGACAGCAGTCAGATGTAGCTCAATCTGTGTTCCTTTCGAGTTGCCTCGCCAAGCTCACATGGCGAATGACGACGGTGTCCTCCGTTATATAGGCAAGCAAGCCCGTCTATCCTAGGGGTTCCGATATGTGCTCCCATTGGTGCACGGCGCTCGTCGGCCGGTAGTGGGGGGTGCCTTTTCGCTCTGTGATTGGCTGATTCGGCCGTCTGTGGCCCGGCCGGAGCGGCTAAGTTCGGAGCTCTTTTCTCATTTATGAAAATTGCATGACACGCGCGGAGCTCCGAGCCGTTACCAGGTGGCAGTGTTTCGGCCTTCTATCTACATACGCATCACTCTGAAGGGGTGTGTAGAGGACACGAACTGCCACAATCCTCCATCCTGACTTTTCAACAAGTAGCTTGTAATGCATGCATATTTTTTTCCGACTAACGTATATGACACGTTAAATTTGATATCACATTCATTTGGTTTACTATGTATGTCAGGAAAGAACAGGGTGGCAGTCCATTATAAATGCTTACCACTTCAAATAGAAGGTCTGATAGTTAGCAAGTTAGTTTTGTTTTCCGATTCACGCTTATTTTGTTTTGTAAAAATGGTAACTCCTCCCCTTTTGTCTTCGTGACGAAACATTTTATCATACTTGATTAATTTACCATATTATTATATATTGGTAACTCCTCCCCCACAGTTGATTATTTAACCATATCATATCGGTAACTCCTCCCCCACAGGTGACCTTCTCGTGGCGACTGAAGAACGAAAACGACTCACTCGGCCCAGCGGAGTTCGTTCGTCAACGAGGCCTGACTTCAGTTCTGCGGCTGGACCCAGCTGTGCTTGGCTTCAGGACTTACCTCTGTCTGGCCACCAATCAGGTTGGCTCTGGTGTACCCTGTGAAAGGGACGTTGCTGGTGAGTTTACCTGCTTCCAAAACAATAATAGCTCCAATCCAAAATTCCTTTATCACAAAAAATAGACAAAGGTACACAATTATTATTATCCCTAAAATTTTAACAATGTTCTAATGCTGTGTCATCGATATCACATTTTTAAATTATTATTTAACGATAACATGAAACTCACTTCTTCCTTTGGTGCCGTGTTAGGTCCCCCCAACGTTGACGATCACTACAGCAAAAGCATCTCTATCCTGCGCCATTTGGAACATGTTCTGAACTCTTGTAATTCCTGTCCACTCTTTGATGTTCTGCAGCCAGGACAGCTGTCTTCTACCAACTCCCCGACGTCCCTCCACTTAACTCATTAATATCAGTCGAAGGAGTTGGTATTTTTCTCCCCTTAGCACATGACCCAAATATGAGACCTTTCTAATTTTCACACTTGACAACAGCTCTCTATTGGCTCTGGCTCTCTGCAGTACGTCTGTATTACTGACCCTATTTGTCCACGGTATACGGAGCATTATGCGGTATATCCACATCTCGAACACTTCCAACCGGTTCATTACATTCACTTTCAAAGTCCAGGTTTCGCAGCCGTATAGTAGAACAGACCATATATAACATATAATCATTCTTTATCGGAGTTTCAAGTTAAGATTATCGTTGCAAAAGAATATTCTCATTTTGAAACTGATATGAAACTCACAATAGATCCAAATTTCGAAGAATTTTTTGCACTCCCCAATATTATATATAAAATGTTCTTAAGTGCCGTTTTTAATTACAATTCATTTGTCCACTAGCTAACTCGGATAAAATAAGTAAGTGAATAATATAAATCAGTTTTATACACATATTATATTTTTTCTAAAAATATCTTTTTCAAGATTGTTCGATGTTAGCAACAAAATATTTTTTCAGTGAAAGAGAAAAAAGTGGCGTAGTTGAATGAAAGTGTTAATGCATAGAGAACTTAACTGGATAATGGTGGTAGAAATTATTTCTGTTTCTACTTTCCATTGATTTAAGTATGTTGGAAAACAGTGTTATTAGAAAAATAGATATTTTGAATCTAATATTGACGCCAATGTACACGTGTTATGACATAACAGAGAGATTTGTTTTGTAATGGGGAAATTGTCAAAAGTGGCGAATTTCAAACGAGTATCCTCTTTCTACAAGGGTCAATAAAGAAGAAAAACTTTTAATCTCTAGTAGACCACCTCAAAAAAATGTCATCATCATCGGCTGTCCCTCGTAATCTGAGGAAGACTATCCTTCACGATTGTGGATCCTCGTGTGGCTTAAGAGCCAAATCCTGGACCCACTCTGGGTCATCTATAGCAGGTAAAGGCGTTGGCAGTGGAACCGTCACCGTCTTCCGATGGTCTCTCCTTTCTCCTCCTTCTCTCTGCGGGGTCGTCTCTGTGTTGTGCTTCAAAATCCACGTGCTTTTATGTGTTTTTATTTCTCCACCAAGGTCTGTTTTCTGCAGTAGTGCCTTTCTGAGATGGAATATTATACATGGTATCTTTTATAGCTGGCAGTGTTCCCTGGTGGAGACGATGGGAACAGGAACCACTACTGTTGGCCGCGGCTGCTCTGCTCTTGCTTCTTCTACTTCTTCTGCTATGCGTCCCGCTGTTCTGCTACTGTGCACGCAGGAAATCCAACAAGTGTAAGCCTATTATTAGTATAAAATATATCTATTTTCGTTACCATATTATTTAATGTTGCTCGAAACTATGAAACAAAAACCTCAGGCGAAAAAATCTACGCCACTCTAAATTGCTACTACGCCACTTGGTCGTTTTAATCACCAGAGTTATAAAACAATCGTCTTTATGTAGTTTAGTTTTACCGCCTAATGGCGGTAAAACTAAATGATGCACTGGAAAATGGCGTCGTTCGAATTCAACAGCAATTCAACATATTTTCATATTATTTTAGGTTATATTAACTATTATGAATGCAAACTGTCTCTTCGCTGTCCTAAAAGAATACTAAAACATGTTTTTTTCTCTTCTTTCTTGCTATAAACCTAAGTGGTCTATTTTCTAGAGGGTTGGTCCTCCTGTGAGATGGATTCCCATCTGTCCTTCCATATTTTAGGAGGTCTTCCATGAAGTACGTGAGGCTGATTATGTAGTACAATATAGGGGAGTTTGGTGGTGTCCATTCGACATGACCATACCAGTCCCTCCTTCGCTGTCTACTCCATCTTATAATATCCTCAGCCTCACATATCTCTCTTATTATTGTGTTCCTCAAGCGATTACTAAGTGTCTTGCATGCTATCATCATCAGTGTATTCATCTTGGAAGTCCTCAGAACTTGTTTGGTCCTGATTTTATCTGTGTTTTACTATCTCAAATTATCTGTGTTCTCATTAAATAGTTAAATTTGTTATGTAATTGTGTGTCACCTGGTTTATTATGTATATGTCTAATCAAATTATACTAAAGAAGTATATTTTTCATTTAAATGGACGCATTCCCTTTCTACGGAACAGATAATAATCCCGTGGAGATCGAGGAAAGAGAGAAGTAAGTGGTAGATGAATATGTTTTTAAAATTACACAATAGAAAGGAAGAATGTCATTTGAATCATTCAAAGACAGCAGATGCGCAGCGTGACTTATTCTATCCAAAATGGCGACATGATCAATTTAAGCTACGCGACTTGATTGGAGCAATTGAAATGAAAGAAAGTAATCATTCAAAATGTGTGCTAACATTGTAATAGAGTCTAAAATCATTGACAACTCTAACATACTCGTATTATAAAAAATGTGACTCGAAAAAAACAAAATGAAAAATGCGCATTTTGATATGAAAAGAATGAAGTCAAATGAATTTGAAAAATATTAATTTAAACATATTTATATTGTGTACAAGTAATGAAAGTTTAAATATTATATATCAACCTTTATGTTTGATAGCTGTGTTCCGAATTAAAATTTATTCAAATAGGTCAAAGATGGCCACTGTATTCGCAGATGCGCAGAGTGGCCCTTTCTATTCCAAGATGGCGCCATTCACAAAAGCTGTGAAATCGGTTACTCTTTTCGTGGATGCGCAGAGTGGCTCTTTCTATTCCAAGATGGCGACATTCACGAAAGCTGCTTAATTGGTCACTATTTTAGTGAATGCGCAAAGTGGCTCTTTCTTTTCCAAAATGGCGCCATTCACGAAAGCTGTGAAATTGGTTATTTTTTTCTAAGATGCGCAGAGTGGATCTTTCTATTCCAAAATGGCGCCATTTACAAAAGCTGCGCAAAGTGATCCAAGCACATAGAATGAGAAAATCTGTCATATTTAAGAAAACTAAATTGATTTTTGATGGGTATTTTTCGTATATCAATGATATTTTTGTTATATTTATGTGTATTCGTTTATTCTCTGCTTTATATTCGCATTCCGTCGTCTCTCTAACATATTGTATTTTATTATATCGCACAGTAACCGAGGGGGGCATGGAGAGAACCGCTTCCTGGCACACTCTAACCATGCCGTATACGAAAAGTTAGTAAGTCTTATGACTAACAGCCGCAGTGCGAGAGTGGAGCATCCCACACTAACCACGCATTAACATTCCCCTACCGGTGCTGCGTAGCCATTACACATTTCTTCTTTTTAACACTAAAAATCTCTAAAAAGCATTATTTGTTATATATATATACGAGGTCTGTCCATTAAATACGCGAACTGCGTTCCTCGGGTGGTCTTCAGATAAATTTCTCGTAAGAGCACTGGCTACTTTGTTGCCGGGTGAGCCACTAAGTGTATCCGTAATCACCAAACCGTCGAGGTAAACGTCCCGCTCGAACGGGGAATTTTTTTGTGGCGTGTATTTTATGCTCTTGTCTACAATGGAGATTGACAAAAAGATATGCAACGACAAGTCAACATCAAATTTATGGTGAAACTTGGGAAAAATTATCGGAAAATTCGTGTAATGTTAAAGGCTGTTTATCAATTATTTTAGCCTTTTTCAAAAAGACCGACCTACATCAGAAGGTTCATTTTGCAGAGATGTATAGATGTCGCTACCCACACAAAAAAATGTTAAAATTTCTATTGGAATCATTTTTAATATATAGTGGCCTTGCGGTATTGGTGGTGCGCCTACGTAGCGGCCACTAGTAGCCTTACGGTATGAAGTGGTTAAAACAGGTTCTGAACTCTGCTCATTCCTGTTCACTCTCTTATATTTCGCAGCCAGAACAATTGCCTTCTCCCCGAAGTCCTTCTATCTTTCCCATGATTTTCAGGCGATGAAGTGGTATCCTTATATTCTTATCACATGCCCCAAATATGAGACCTTTCTAACCTTCACACTCGACAACAGCTCTCTACTGGCTTTAGCTCTGACCATTGTCAAGACCGGAATTAGTTTATTTGTAGTTTTTTAACATAACAAACGTTTGCCGATGATTTTTAGCTATTTAATTTAAAATATTATCAGTTTTGACTTCAACTATAGCATATTGAAACAACCGGATTCTCAAATGTGTAGTGGTTACGCAGCACCGCAACGCGTGAATCGTTAAACCCGCCCTCTCCTCTTACTGACATTGTTGTGACCAATCAGAAATTGAGTACTCAAAAATAACAACTTTTTATAATTTTTGGCTGTGCAGATTTCTAACAGCATTAACTCCGGACGTTCTGCGGCTAACTTCGCTTAACGCAGGTACTAATTTATCCTTTTATATAATATTTATTTTTTAGCATGCATATTTATGTATATAAAAATGTTAATTGTGCTTTTTAATACTAGTCCATTATTTTGGCCGAAACACTGTGATACTTTAACATTATAAACTTGTTAAATTAAAAAACATACGAATTTGTTTTTTTTTTATACAAATACTTGTAGACAAATACTGAATTTTTACCCATTGCGGGTTAATCATTTTTTAAGGATTAATTGTATCTCAATAGAGACGAAGATGTTAATTATTTTTTGATGTCAAATTTTCGTGATTTTTCGTGATCACTTAACCCAACCAATTACAGGTCATAAGTTAGTTTCACTCCAGGCGTTATCTAGCAATGTGATAATTGCGTAAAAGCCTTTCACATTGTATTAATAAACATTTTCTGCTTAATGCTTACAAATTATCTTAATAGATGGCGCTAGTGTACAACAATGTGAAGTTATTAAAAAAATAGTAGCATATATACGAGATACATTATTCGTATGCAGTGATGCTTTCAAATAATTAAATAATACTTAATATTAACACCCTTCGTGGCAGAGCAGCTACAGCCATGACTTCCATACTGATGTTCCCGGGTTCAATTCCCGGCGATAACAGCGTGAAAATAATTAAAATCTCACACTGTCATTCGTTTGATAAAATTCACGTTTTAAAAAATTTAATGGGGTAGTTTCCCGTTGCTTTCTACATTTTATATGTAGCTAGTGTATCACTTTTTTTTATTATCATGTGAATTCTCGTACATCTTTCAAAAATTTGTCAGACGTGGTAGTCGTAAGAAGGGCGGAATGGGGAATGTTGTATTACATAAAGCGATCGCTTAACCCAACCAATGACAGGTCATAAGTCCTGTTAACGCCTCGACCACCATATTCTGTTTCCATAAAACAATTTGCATCTTCGTCTCTATTGGGACAAAATTAATCCTTAAAAATTGCGTCATTTCCAAAAAGAGAATTTTCAAAGGCGAAACATGTCATTTCCATAAAATATGAAATAAAATTTCTAGAAAACAGACGTTTTCATTCATACTAAGTGCCATATAATATTTGACATTAATGAAAGTCAGTTTTTTTAGATGTTTAATTCTTTTTTTTAGTGACATATTTTACTTTGCTACTGAATTATTAAATAATGATTTTATTGTATTCGCAAAGCGAAACTCCCATAAAATATAATTAAACTTATTGAAAACTGACGTTTTCATTCATATATAATATGTAGTTTTACATCATTGTTTAAAAAACAATAAATACAGTAATACTAGGGAAATGTGTGACAAAATACACATTATAAACAAAAAAATTAATGAAATGTATTGTTTCTTATAATAATTAATTAAAATTTGTGTTAAAATATGTTTAAAATTTCATAAGTCCTGTTCATTTGTTTCTGCGCATGTTTATCAAAATGGCGGCAGCTTTACCCGCAATACAAACCTCCAATCACATTGGAAGTTTACGCGTGGGCGTGGCTTCCCGCACCTATAACTTGTATTATACATTATTTTAGTGTTTTTTTGTTAGTTTTGTTGAATTTTTCAGTGATTATTGGTGGAGGTTTAATAAAATCTTGGATTTTCTAGCTGGTACTGCAAATGGAGTTGGCAGACCACGTGGGGTGGGAGCAGGAGGTGATGGAGAAGGGGATACGTATCAGAATCTTTCCTTCCACGGTCTGCAGCATGCCACACACATCAAGGTATGAAAAAAGTTATTTACGAAGCACAAATTGAGTTACTTTATACTTACATGTATGCAGTGATGCTTTCAAATAATTAGATATTACTTAATATTAACACCCTTCGTGGCAGAGTAGCTACAGCTATGACTTCCATACTGATGTTCCCGGGTTCAATTCCCGGCGATAACAGTGTGAAAATAATTAAAATCTCACACTGTCATTGGTTTGATAAAATTCACGTTTTAAAAAATGTAATGGGGTAGTTTCCCGTTGCTTTCTACATTTTATATGTAGCTAGTGTATCACTTTTTTTTATTATCATGAGAATTCTACCAGACCAAAGACAGCGTTATTTTTTTTCATGCTGTTATCCTCGGTAATCGAACCCGGAACTCTCGGTGTGGCAGTCATAGCTGTTGTACTCTGCCACAAAGGTCATTAAGAATCATATAATACATTAATTAAACGATCTGCGATTTCGTTACTATCAATCATGTTATAACATAATATGTTTGTCCTGACTATGAGTGAAAGTGGCGTAGTTTCTCTATATGAGAATAATCTACGCCATTTTTCGAATGAATGTCAGGAATCCCTCAAGTTGTTCTAACATCTTCGTGACCGAGTGGTGAGTGCTTTGACTGCCACTCCGATGGTCCCGGGTTTGTGTCCCGGCGATGGCAGTGTGATTGTCACACTGTCTTTGGTCTGGTGCAGAATTCACGTGACAATAAAATGGGGATAGATTGACTACCTATCATATGTCACGAGAATCAATATGATAGCTATACCCTTTACATAGATTTGGCTCGCACTGTAATGATGTAAAGAGCTTCTTCTTCATCTATTTGTAAAACCTGCGATATGTTTATGCAGGATATCAACTTTCTTCCTGTGACGAAGATGACCAGCCTTCTCTCCATCTCCTTATTGGTCGTCCTGCTGGTCGACGGCCCTCTGGAGTCTCACGCATCACGATATTAGGAATTCTTGCTTAATGTGGTCCCTCCAGAATCGTCTTCTCTGCCTACTCCATCTCACTATGTCTTCAATTTTGCAGCATTTGCAATTTTTTTCTTTGGGTATCCTATCTCTAAGGGTTTTACCCACAATAGGTCGCAATGTTCTCATTTCTGCTACTCTTAAGAGATGTTTAGTTCTGACAGTATCTGATCTTGCTTCGATTCCGTATGTCATTATGGGCCTGATGCATGTTTTATAAATTCTAACATTGCTTTCCACTAGCATATGCATATTGTCCCAGACAGGGTCCCTTAGACATATGGAGATAACTGCAGCTTTATCAGTCTGTTTTTTAACTTCATTATATAGATCGCTGCAACTAGATATCTCCACACCCAGATATGTAAAGAGCGATTCAACAAAATAATAACAATAACATGCTTTTGTATGTGTGTGTGTGTGTATTTGTGGATGAACTAACACAACTAACCCTTTCCAGAACACTAACCTCTTGCACCAGCAACATCAGTACGGGACCAGTATAGGCACAAGAGACAAGCGAGACAAGGGCAGCAAGAAGCGAGACAAGCACCAGAACGCCGCAGCCAGCCACAGCTTCCGCTACTTCCAACCGCCGCCGGCAGAAAGCCAGTCGGCATACGGTCCTCAACTGTACAGCAAGACCCTGGACCGGCGTAGCGAGGAACGAGAGCGAGGGCGACTCAAGAAGTCTGAAAGCCTGCGCGAAAAGCTGTCCTGCGTAGGCACTGACACCCTCGCCCCGTCCTACCTGCAGTTGGTGCTGCGCGCGCAGGCCGGCCCGCCCGCGCCCGCGCACAAGAAGCTGGTGTACGCCGACCTGGCGCTGGCCAATCACAACATGAAGTTCAAGAACACCGTCCATTCCAATAGACAGCTGTATGGGCTGGACGGGGCGCCGAGTCCGCCTGGATCCGAAGATCCCAAATACAATGAGATAGACGTGTAGGCCCGCTCAGGTAATGTTACGACAACCAAAAAACTACGCCATTTACGCCATTATTTCCGAGTTATATCCATCATTATGTTGCAAGTGTTAACAATGTATCAAATATACAAATGCGTGTTCACACCAACAACAAAATAGCGTCGTTCAAGCGTTATTCCATTATCTTCAAAATCAGTTTTTGGCATTAATTTCAGATGTAAATGGAAGTCTTTAACACAATAAAACACAATATTAACTACGCCATAACTTTGTTTTGCGGATTCATTGAACAATATGACGACCTTCGTGGCAGAGTGGTAAGAGCTCTGACATTCATACCGAAGGTGTCGGGTTCGATTCCCGGCGATGGCAGTGAGATTGTCACACTGTCTTTGGTCTGGTGTAGATTTCAATGACAATAAAATGGCGATAGATTGGCTACCTATCACATGTCACGAGAATCAATATAATAACTAAAAAAAATAAGTTGTATACATTAATTGGGTTCAAACGGCCTGTTGTATACTTCAAAAAAAAAATTATCACTTTGTAAACAACGTTAACTTTATTAAAATATTAAAATACAAACATGTTTCGGACACAGAAGCCCTTCATCAGTGTTTTGTTAGTTTTTGTGCGTAAAAAATAAATATTTATACATTTTTTTCAGGACAGATATTAAAATGATTTTTTTCAAACGTTTGTGCATTTGTTTTATCAAATATTTTTGTATATATCTAGAATAATATCGTATAGTTCTTATTGAGCTCCAGTTATTAATCTTGCCACAAAGGAAAAAAAACATTAATTGGAGTTGAAGTTAATTTCATTTCTTCTTCTTCTTCCTTATTACCTATGTGTTATGTTCTCCAGAGTGTTGCTCCTCCTGTGAGGTAGGCTCCCAGCTGTTCTTTCATCTTTTAGGAGGTCTTCCACGAAGACGAGTCCCATGAGGCTGATTATGCGATGCAATATAGGGGAGTCTGGTGGTGTCCATTCTTTGAACATGACCGAACCAGTCCCTTTTTCGCGCTCTGCTCCATCTTATAATATCCTCAACCTCACATATTTCTCTTATTCTGATGTTCCTCACGTGATCTCTCAGTGTCTTGCCTACTATCGTCCTCATTAACTTCATTTGATATTATTCATATATATTTTTTTTTAATTTCTAATAATTAAAAGATTATTCAAAGTTATATATTTATTATTAACATGTATAATTTCAACGCCATTATCTTTATTGAATGAATGATCTTTCTTAATGAGATGATTTTCGAATTCACAACCTTGTATTACCCTATAAAAAAAAAAAACACTTCATTTTATTTTTCTCAGAGATGTTTCAGTTGTGACACAACCTTTATCGATACACAAATCTTAGAAGCTAATATTTATGGATCGAAAATACCTGTCTCACAACTGAAACGTCTGTGAAAATACAAATTGTTCAATGAATCATTTATTTAAATTTGAATCCAAAAAACAAAATGAAGGCGAATACACAATCTTACAACTATTATTTAACATTCAGTTTTACATAGTTCATATTGATAAATTATGATATTGAGCTGAAAATGGCGTAACTGCAAGTTTGAAATAAATCTACGCCACTTGAGTGTGGCGTAGTTTTTATTTGATACAAGTGTTTTAAATAAAAGAGTTGTGTCTTACATGTTTTCTTTTCGCTTTCCAGGATGGCGCGGTCTCAAAAGGAAGTGATACTTACATATACTGAGCATTCGTCCAGCGGAACGGGAGAGTAAAATACTATATTAAAATGTACATACAAGTTCAATCTAATATCTATTATTACGATCTAGTCTCAACATCTGGAAATAATCAGATTTCGTGTGTAAATTATGAATTGTATAAAACAAATCTAGTGCCAAAGCAAGATATCTCTCTCTTTTGACTCTTATACAGAGACCCGAGGATCGGACACAAAAAAAATCAATGAAAAGTGGGGTACTTACTTTTCTGTTTTGAAAATGGAAACAAAAACTGAAATAACTATATAAATAAACGACGCCATTTTTACAAAAATTTTAATTATTTTAAATATTGCCCAATGGGAAAATATTTTCAACACATTTTTATAAATATATTTTCCTTATTTTGAAAACTTATAATTAATTGCTTTCAAAACCTTCTTAAAAAAATCGTATTCAAAAAGAAATTAAGGGATATATGGGTACAATTTGGGGAAAAGTGTGTTTTAGGGAAAATAAAAAAAATAACGTTTTTGTTAAAAAAACAGAACCGATACTCTATGGTCTCTATCATTAAAAAAATAACATAATTGTTAAGGAGCTCAAAATGTAAATATTTTGGTACATATTTAAAAAATATAACAAACATGTTTTGGACAGCGCCACTTTCCGTCATTATTGCTTTTATTTAAATATATTAAACTGTTGGGTTTTTTCTACTATATATAAATATGTATTCACATCCATCCAAATAAATTGATTCCTATGGTAGTTTTTGGTTTTTGTGGCGCTCGAAAAAAACTGAGATTTGTACTAAGTAACCATATTACTGTAAAGATGACTGTGTAGTGAATTTGAAAATGGAATTTAAACAACTTGCATTTGTTTTCAATTGAAAAAAATAAGTTAAAAGAATACATCAGGCAGATGTTCAGATGAATGGCGTACCTATCGAACCTACACATTGATGGAGCAACGCCATTATCTTAGAAAGAAGATAATGGCGTTAGTTTCAAATGCAAATGGAAGGATCATTAAAATGGTTAAGACACATGCAAAGAAAGTATATGTAAACGTCGTTAACAGAACTAGAAAAAATAGACCGAGGAAAATGTGGCACAATCAAATTAATCGAATATTCGGCCACATGGGGATTCAGAGAAATCGACGTGCGTGCATGACACGATGTTGAAGAATTAAGAGAAATATGTCAGGAAAGAACAGTGTGGCGGTTAATTGTTTCTGCTTACCCATTCGAAGAGATGGCGTGATGGTTAGTTAGTTAGAAAGTTTCAATCCTGGGATCGGTTTGCAGCAATTTCCTCTATTATTCTCTTCCATTCTTCCCTGTCTTGTGCGGCTCTTTTGAAATGTGCATATGATGAGCAGCGCACGTCCACCAACAGGTCCTCCAGGTACTCTCGGCGTGGGCGCCTTCTAGAGTTTGTCCCCTTGGTCATACCTTCCATTATGGCATGCAAGAGGCCTTCTTGTCGTATTACATGGCCGATCCATCTTGCACGCCTTTCGATTCTTTGAAGAACCTCCTCATTCATGATGTGGTCTCCCCAGTTAGTTAGTTATAATAAATTCTATTGCCATTCATTTAAATCTTCAGTTTTAGTATTTGTTTTAAACATTCAAAACTATTAATTTATCAAATGTCACTCACACCAAGAGACATTAGTTACAATTAACACAATAATGCTGAAAGAAGCTGTGAGCGTGACGGTCTATATCTTTCTCACTCCTCAGTGAAAATGGCGTGATAATAATAATAATAATAATAATAATAATATGCTAACTTTTAAAGCGCCGTTTTTGTGATGTTATCACCTCAAGAGCGCATTAAGACGTGTTTTAAATCTAAAAATCTAAATGTGACCGCTTAAAAAACGATCGGTTTAAAAATATAGTAGAACAAAGTATAAATGTTTAAATTAGGTATGAAATATGAAAAAGATGGGTTTTCAATTTAGATCTGAAATCTGTCGGATCATTTATGCATCTGAGGTGTGAAGGGAGATTGTTCCAAGCTGATGGACCGGCTACCGCGAACGCTCGATCCCCGAAATTTGTACTGGGGCAACGCTTCGGCTCAACTAATCTTTCTATTGCTGAGGAGTTTGCCGAGCGAAGTGTGGATTTCCGTGAATTTAGGCTGTCCGTTATACAGAGTTCAGATATATAACTTGGCGCCATTCCATGTAGCGCTTTGAAGACTGTCCAGCAGAGTTTATACTGGATTCTTTCTGGACTTTTAAGCCAGTGAAGTTCTTTGAGATGTTGTGTTATATGGGACTTTTTGGAATGCCTTTAATGAGCCTTGCTGCTGCATTGAACGCAGATTGAAGTTTGTTTATTTGTTGTTTTGGAATGTTTGCATAAATTCCATTACAATAATCAAGTCGTGGATAGCTAGTCCATTTGTTTTGAAATACGGCCTGCCTGTACTTGAACATCTGACTGAAATTCTAAAAAAAAAAAATTTCAATTTGGACATTTAAAATTTTCTTCAATTTTTTTTAAATAATTTGAAATTTATCCATTTATTTTTTCAGATTTATTTGAAATAACTAATCCATTTAATAACATAGCAATAAAATTTAACATTTACATAGAAATATTGTCAAATGAACTAGTGATTTTGTAACCAAACTGTGCTACACGGTGTTTCGAAGAAATGTGTCACCCGATAAAAGTTTACGATAAATTCATAATAAAAAGCATAGGTTTTAATTTTTTGTTATGTTAAAAATATTGTCATTATTTTATTTGTGGCGATTAAACCAAGTTGCTAATTTTAATTAATATACACATTTACATAGTAAAAATCTAAGTAAGGCAACAGCTAAGACTGCTACATCCAAGGTCCCAGGTTCGATTCCCAGCGATGACAGTGTGATTTTCAGACTGTATTTGATCTAGTGACAATAAAATGGCTTTATATTAGCTACTTATCACATGAATGTTGAGGAAGCGAGTGAAATATGTCAGGAAAGAAAGGTGTGGCAGTCCATTATTTCTGTCTACCCCTTCGGAGAGACGGTGTGATGGTTATTTCTTCTTCTTCTTCGATAGCCCTACAGCCCATATCGAGCCTTAGCCTCCAGTATTCTTCGCCTCCAACTCCTCCTGTCCTCCGCTTCGACCCTCCAATCTGACACTCTTAACAATCTTGCTCCATCTCTCCCAACTTCATCCTCCCATCGCAGCCTTGGTCGTCCAATTGGTCTTCTACCACCTGGGTGCCACTCCAACAATCTTTTTGGGGTTCGCGATGACGACATCCTCTGCACGTGACCGGCCCATCTCAGTATATTCAGTCTGACCTGTGTGGAGAGACTGGGAGCTTTGTAAATATTGTACAGCTCGTCATTATGCCGCACTCTCCAGCCTTCACCGTCATTCACAGGCCCCAGAATTCTGCGCAGCACCTTTCTCTCCAAAGTATCCAGTCGCTCTGCAGATTTCGCTGTTGTTGTCCACGCCTCACACCCATAGGTCACTACTGTTCGGATGATTGTTTTATACAGGGTGATTTTGGTTTTCCAGTGTACGTTTCTTGATTTGAGCGCTGGTAGTAGAGAGAAGAATGTTTTGTTACCAATTGTGATTCTTCTTTCGATTTCCTTGTGATCTTCGTTTTCTTTTGTTATAGACGAGCCCAGGTAAGTGAAGTCCTCCACCATCTTAAAGTTGTATCTATCCTTGAATCTGATGGTTCGCCTTGAGTTATAGGTTGCATTCCTGGTTTGTTTCATTATTTTTTGGTTATTATCCTTGAGTGATGGTTAGTTAGTTAGTTTAGTATTAATGTAAACGTCTGTTTTAAAAAGTGTTATTAAATGTTATTGGAATGGCATGTTTCTCCTTGGTGAGGCTTTATCAAATGCCTTAACATGACGAAACTAATAATTCGCATAATATATTATAAAAAGCAATTTTTATAAAACATACGTTTTCATTAATATTAATTATTATCAAATAAGATAAATTATAAACTTTTTTTATTATATTTTCTTACTTATTTATTTTTATTTTTCCTTGTACACAACTGGTAGTTTGAACCCACAAACTGTACATAATTTATTTTAGCTATTATATTGATTCTCATGACATGTGATAGGTCTATCGCCATTTTATTGTCACGTGAATTCTACACCAGACCAAAGACGATGTGACATCACACTGGCATCGCCGGGACTCGAATCCAGGACCTTCGGTATGGAAGTCAGAGCTCATACCACTCTGCCACGAAGGTGGACATATTATAACTTCAAATATATAAAAAAAATATCGTTCGTGTGTTTTTGTTTTTAAATTGTTTTAATAAAATTGGAAGGATTCATCGAATTCTCGAGGTGCAAAAAACTTCGGAACACCGTGTGCAGATTAACGTGTACATTATATAAATAGTAATTTAAGACAAGACATGTAAAATAATACCTTAATTGATCGTAGGGAAACCAAATGGACACTGCACATACTAAAGAACACCCTGTAGTTCGTTGTTAATCTAAATATTTGTAAATTTTTAATAAAACTGTTATCAAATATTATTTTGTCATTCGTGTCCATGTTTTTTTACGAACACCCTATCATATTTCCTATCACAAATAAAATAAAACTATTTTTAATTGATTTTAAAATATATCTACGGAACAGAAGTTCTGCCTGGTGATCCAGAGATCTTGGTTCAACCTAAACAAATAAAAATGACCAAATCTCTCATTTTCTCTTGTCATTATGGATTGGCCGACTTTGTGTCGCTTCCAAGCGCAACCAGACCAGGGCAATTCGTCGATAGATCCACATTTCAAACTAAGGAGTTATATAAACTTCTTCTTCTTTTCCTTCTTCCTCAGCCTATTCCCGTCCACTCCTGGACAAAGGCCTCCTCCATTCGCTTCCATGTCACTCTGTCATGTGCAGACTGCATCCAGGTTATTCCGACATGTCTGTTCAGATCATTCTTCCACCGTAGTTGCGGTCGCCCTGCACTTCTCTTCGCCATCCACGGTCTCCAAGTAAGCAGTCTTCTTGTCCATTGTTCATCTGAGCTTCTGGCTACGTGACCTGCCCATTGCCATTTTAGAGTCGCCACCCGGTGAATGATGTCAGTGACCTTTGTTTTCTCTCACCGTATCGTTTCTGACTCTGTCTCTTAGGCTTATTCCTAACACGGCTCTTTGAGTCACTCGTAGTTTCTCGGCACTTTGTTTGGACAATGTTACAGTTTCAAGACCATAAGTAATCATATATAAACTTAGGAGTTATAGACTAGAAGTTTTTAACCAAGGAGTTATATAGAGTTCTTAGGACTTGGGTGTCTCTGAAAACCCTTACAGTTCGAAGAACAAAACCCAGCATCTTCAACGAAACGTCACACACCTTCTCGATCTGAACACTTACTTCAACATATCCAAAGTTGTTATAATGTCATTCTCTAGGGCGCACTACATTACATATCATCGATATTCCATGAGTAATGAGAGCCTCAAACGTGTATCTACTGTCAGAGATCTTGGGATGATTTACGAAAGTCGATTGACATTTCGTGTTCAGATCGAGAAGGTGTGTGACGTTTCGTTGAAGATGCTGGGTTTTGTTCTTCGAACTGTTAGTGTTTTCAGAGACACCCAAGTCCTAAGAACTCTATATAACTCCTTGGTCAAAAGCTCCTAGTCTATAACTCCTAAGTTTATATATGATTACTTATGGTCTTGAAACTGTAACATTGTCCAAACAAAGTGCCGAGAAACTACGAGTGACTCAAAGAGCCGTGTTAGGAATAAGCCTAAGAGACAGAGTCAGAAACGATACGGTGAGAGAAAACAAAGGTCACTGACATCATCCACCGGGTGGCGACTCTAAAATGGCAATAGGCAGGTCACGTAGCCAGAAGCTCAGATGAAAAGTGGACAAGAAGACTGCTGACTTGGAGACCGTGGACGGCAAAGAGAAGTGCAGGGCGACCGCAACTACGGTGGAAGGATGATCTGAACAGACACGTCGGAATAACCTGGATGCAGTCTGCACAGGACAGAGTGACATGGAAGCGAATGGAGGAGACCTTTGTCCAGGAGTGGACGGGAATAGGCTGAGGAAGAAGGAAAAGAAGAAGAAGTTTATATATAAGTCCTTAGTTTGAAATGTGAATCTACCGACGAATTGCCCATGTTTCATGGAGGGACCACGTTACAAATGAAGAGGTTCTCAGCAGAGTTGAAGAGAACAGGCTCATGTTGAACACCATAGCGGAGAGGACGACATCGCCAGGAGCACCTAGACCAGATTTGCCGAGATATGGGCTGCACCTCTTATGCGGAGTTGAAGGAAGTTGCCGAAGACCGAGTGGAGTGGAAGAAAAGATGCCTCGCCTTGCTGCAGACCAATCTTTAGATTAGAATATCAGACACGAGGGAGGTACCGTGATATGGATTCCTCGTGAGACCCAGTATTATCTCATGTTGGAGAGGGTTCAAAAAAAATTCTTGAGAACCCTCTACATGAGAGAGTACGCGGTATATCCTTGGCTCTATCCAACAGCATTTCTCTTAGGTATGCTGGGGTATAATTCCCTCAAACTGCGGAGGGAAGGATTTATGGCAACGCATTTTTCAAGCTGATTCGGGGCTCTATTTAGAACCCTTTGTTCTGGAGCATTTTATTTTCTTTGTATTTACGAGTATATTTTTTCATCAATTTTTCTTTTCTCTCTGCATAAAGACGAAATGTATGACCCTCGCTTAAATACCAAAAACCTGGCTGTATAGAATCAACCCATAGAACAGGTTAGTACCTTTAGATATCTAGGCATAGACCTGGTGAGAGGGGCTGATCTGCGTGAAGAAATACAAGCCCAAGTCAACAAGGCAGCTTCAATCTCTGGTGCTCAAAAATTCACGATATGGAAAAACAAAGACATGGCCATTAAGTGTGAGATGAGAATGTATACATAAGACTACTAATGTGCATAGGCAAATAGCCGCAAGTTAAAAATGATAGTTTTGAGATAAACGGGTTTATAGTTTTATTTTGTTTTTTGCTATATTTTATCATTTAAAATAAGTTTTCTTATGCAACCTAAGTTTTAAAAGTAAGAATACAATTCTTAGAAATGATTAAGACGTGTTTTTGCCATAAAAGTATAGTAAGCTTCATATTATTAAAGAAAATGTGTTTTGCCGCCACATATTAGCTAGACCGTCGCACAAATAATTTGGTAATGGGCCGCAATTCAAGTTGCTGTCATTTGCCAGGATACATATTGTGTCGCAGCAAAAGGCCGCAAGTTTTGGCTGTGCCGTGGTAAAAAGCAGCAACTTAAAATGATGCTTTTTGCCAAAACATGTATCAAATTAATGCAATTTTGCGGCTATTGGGATAGTGAATATCTCAGTAAAGGAAAGAGATAGAGAAAAATCTGTGATTGTATATGATAGAGGCCAGTTATAAGAATACTTTGAGCCGTGTTACGCCAAACAGCCGCAACTTAAGTTACGGCTTGTTGCCTTTACACATTAAACTAATAATAACATATGGCGTTGAAGCAATAGTAGGCAAGACCAAGACCTAATCCATTTTGATGGCCTTCTAAATAATTAGAAATGGCCAACGGTTTTTTCATATCTCTGTTAAACATACGATTAAATCAATTCACATGAATAAATTAATTTTTCTCTTTATAGCTGTCACTAATTTTAACAAAACACTCATTTGAATTTATTTTGTCTCTACTCTATTTTAAAATACGAATTTCAAATTACGATTGGAATAGCAAAATAAAAATTCCTCACGTAAGTACTTATTCACTATGATTTTTATTATCAATGCCATAAATATTAAAACAATGCATTATTACTGGGGCTCGCAATTGCGACATAAAAAGCATATTGTTTTCCTGGGCTTCGCTTTCAAAAAGACGCAGTTTTTTGATGTTTTAAGATCTATATACTCCTTTTAGCCTAGTTTTTGAGAATATAAAATAATATTTCAAGGTATTCGGGGTAAGGGCAAATAAGTGGCATATTTTTGTCCACATTGTACGTAGTCTCCCTTTCGAACTTCATACTGTTGTGGCAAGTAAAACTCGACATATCGGAGAAGATACGCACCCTGATATGAGACAGTGCAGCACTGTGAGCAGGTTGAGAATGCCCTCGCAAGGCGAAACAAATTTGTCACAATTTATATAATTGCCTCCGCCTCTCCTGTGCTTCCCGCTGTATATATCTGTGGTGTATTTTTATTTCAATCTTTTATATAATGTTTCTGAAATGTTAGTGTATTATGTATTTTGCTTATTTATTCAGTAAAGTACAGCGGAACGTTGAAGTAAAATTGGGTAGATTAAATGTGGTCTGGCACCTGGCACATTTAAATGTAAGTCCCGGATGGACTGGGGATAGGCCCAGGGAATGTACGAGTGAGGCTGAAAAGAGGGCGCCGCTGCACCATGTAACAGCTTAGGAATATATTAGGTCCTTACATATAAAATTGGCGTTTTGCTGTACTGGCAACTTTGATCTCAAATATCTTCTCTTTGGTTAAGAATTCTAAATTCAAATTTATACAGCTATTTACTCAAGTATTTGTATTTTGAAAATTGTGTTAGTGATAAAACTGTTTTAATCCACTTGAAGCAAATTGGGAAGGTGAAAAAGAAAGCTTGAAAGGTGGGTACCTCACGAATTGGTGAAGCAAATCAACAAACGCGCGTGGACTGCTGCGTTGCATTACTCAACCGGCACAAAAGTGGATCCTGTATGATAATCGGAAGCGCTCATCGCAATGGCTGAACCCTGCCGAACCAGCCAAACCATGCCCCAAGCGAAAATTGACTCCAAAAAAGTTACTTGTGAGCGTTTGGTGGACTAGTACTGGTGTCGTTCACTACAGCTTTCTTAAATCTGGCCAGACGATTACGGCAGATGTCTATTGTCAGTATCTGCAAACCATGATGGAAAAGCTAGCTGCTAAACAACCGAGGCTGGTTAATCGCTCTAGGCCACTGCTGCTTCATGATAACGCTAGACCACACACTGCACAACATACAGCTACCAAATTAGAAGAGCTTCAATTGGAATGTCTAAGACATCCACCGTACTCTCCGAACCTTGCCCCAACAGATTACTATTTTTTTCGAAATTTGGATAACTTCTTGCAAGGGAAAAAATTTAACTCCGATGGGGCAGTCCAAACCGACTTCAAAGATTTTATTGATTCCCGTCCGAATGGTTTTTTTTAGTAAAGGGATCGATGAACTACCTATGAGATGGCAAAAGTGCATAGATAGCAATGGTACATACTTTGATTAAATAAATATATCATATTTAAAAAAAATCAACTTTATGTTCCTCCCATACAAAACGCCAATTTCATATGTAACGACCTAATATTTATTTTTGTTTGTCCGCTTTGAGATAATAAATATGATGTTTCAATAATCCGTATTTGTGTATCAATTCACCTTCTTTGATAGATTGGATGATGCAATCTGACAAAAAAATGTTTTCCCAATAAAAAAAATCAATAGTTACATATTTTGGAATAGTTATATCCAGGCTAAACAATATAATTTGTTTGTAAATCGCTTGGATATATGTAAAAATATCTTTTTTTTAATATTAAAATGTTTATACATTCTTGAATATTGCTGAAGTGTTAATGAAATTACATTTTTTTTTAAATGCCGTCTTGAACGATAAACTTCCAGCGGCATTGTAAAAAACACATTGATTTAAGAATAAAGTAAGTATTGCCAGTATAAAAATATACAGCTGAAAATAAGGTTTGTTGTGCGGCCATAAAATGAGACTTCAAATGTTTGTTTTCTTCAAGTTGTCTGTCATTTATTGCCAACCTGACGCAGCGTAATTATGTCGCGGGTGTGGGGGGACTTGTTCGCGAATGGTTCTTGTTTTCCTATGTTTCCCGTGCGTTTTACGTGTAAAACAGCGCCGCGGCATCGCCTTTAAATGAATTCCGGGTGAATTGTGAAAACATGGCGCAGAATGCGAGCGTTCTGAGCTCGGATATCTCGCGGCGCAACCCCGAGGACGAGTATGAGCTGAAACTACAGATCGGGTCGGGGACCTATGGAGTTGTCTACAAGGTAGGACACCTATCCTGCTGTCATCCCGCCCTGAATTCAATTAATCGTATTCCCGTTAATTAATCTCCCCGGATTAATTCTCCCGCCTGACGCAGTCCTCCGGGAGTCGCCCGACTGCAGTGATCGTTTGCCGTTTTGACATTCATTCCATACGAATAACACTGACTTCTGGGCGATTTTCTTCGGTCTGGTGGTTTGTTGGTCTTAAAATCGTGCGTAATATTTATGCTAAATGCTCATTAGAGTCTAGTGCATTCAAGGTCGCTTTTCACATATGACTGCACAGAGATTCCTTTGATTTATTTAACTTCATTTGTTCTTGTTTCAAATCCCCAGTAATGTTCTTATTACGCTTTGTTTACATGCATTCCATCACGCTGCATTTGACGACAAGTACGTTGGCGGACAGGACTCCTTAATACTTATTTTGAATGCAAAATTTTAACTGATTTTAACAAAACAATTTAGATTGAGAATCTAAAAAATGATATAATTTTTCAGGCTGTTTTACTAATATTTCTTTAGCAATTTCAAACCCTGTGTTGAGTGTTGATTTAATTATATGTTTATTAAGGGTATACAGCGATATCTATGACATATATATAATAAAACATTTAGAATAATTAAAATAAGGGCAAATACATGCTACCACAAATATAACATAATAGTTAACAGTTAACAAATGACAGTGTGAAACAAGATTGATGTTAAAATGAGGCTAGATATAATATTTAATAGTACCCCGAAGGGGTAGGCAGAAAGAATGGACTGCCACACTTTTCTTTCCTGACATTTCTCTCGCTTCCTCAACATTCATACATCGTGTCATGCGCGCGCGCCGATTTCTCTGACTCCTCACATGGCCGACATTCAATATTTGATTTATTTGATCGTGCCATGTTTTCCTCGGTCTTCCTCTATTTCTGGTTCCATTTACATCATTAACATATACTTTTTTTTACCATTCTTTCTTCATTCATTCTTTCCATATGTCCAAACCATCTTAATGATCCTTTCATTATTTTGTTCATAACACCATCATTTGCACCGCATTCACTTCTTATATTTTCATTCGACACTCTATCATACACAGAGTATCCACACATTTGTCTAAGAGATCTCATTTCTACTTCATTTATTTTACTTTCATCCTTCTTTTGCCAGTTCCATGTTTAGCTTCCATACATAAAGGTCGGTAGAAGAACACCATTGTGCACTGCCATTGTAGCATTTTTGGATAGGTTTTAATTAATTAATTATTAGTTTAATTTAAAAATCATTACCTTGGATTAATTATAGTCCAAGGTAATGATTTTTGAAAAAGAAGAAATCGTGACACTATAACATTAGCTTGAATGGTGAAAATTTGGAGTATGGAGTATGTTTACAAGAGATGGGCGAGTGGAATCACAATTGTATTTTATTTTAGGCGACAGCTGTTTCATCAACCTATGTTGACATCATCAGGTGCTACAATAATATATCAAATGTCAAATTTCCGTGATTTTTCGAATCTTTATGTGTTTTTGTTCCTATGTCAATTTGAATAATTTCTTTGATATTATTATTTCCAAATTATATCAAAGAAATAATGCAAATTGACTTAGGAACGAAATCTTAAGGTTCGAAAAATCAAGAAAATTGAATTTTCACAATTGATGTATTATTTTCAAATCAAATCGGTTTATTAACTCAAAAGACATTACAAACAAAATGTTTAAGGCATCTATTAAGTACAGGTAAAATATTATAAAAATACAACAAAGTACCAGGAACGCATTAGAGATGGTTTGACATTAGGAAGACAAGATACTTTCTAAAGTCAAGAGTATTTGTCCCCTGAACGTACCTTCACTAATATAAAAGACGTCGATCTCCGAGGAGACTAATTGCTCTTCCCACCGGTGTCACCAGAGGCAGATTGGTTCTGGTGGCCGGTTGGTAAAACAATCTGTGCTGTTGGAGAAATCTATCAGGGACAAAAATACCAACACCCTCTAGCACGGCCGAGTTCTCGAAATATCCCCTGATTAATTTAAAGAAATGGGTTATGAGATGCCCATCTCTTCAAAGCTGTAAAGAATTGGTTCAGAGCATTCCTAAAAGAAATGCCGTGGGATAGAGCCACGGATAACTAACTATAACGGATATTGTATTATAACACCTGATGATGGCAACATAGGTTGACGAAACGGCTGTCGCAAAAAAATAAAATAAAATTGTGATACATTAAAAACAGAGTTTTATAATTTAACAGTTTATAAAAATAATTGACTGTCACTGGAGTGGTGCGTGTTTTTATTGTGAAATACCAAAAGCACCCGTAATTGGCCGCGCCTCTATTGTTTATATCAAGCTTCATTTGTTTCAAACAAATGACAATCGTTTTCACAATAATCCATTTTCGAGTTCGCTTTCATTACATTTCTTTTTTATTTGTTTCCGGGACATTCTTAGACAAATGATATACGAGTATATTGCATCTTGAATGATAATGTAAATCTAGTATTATATATATAGAAATATGGGAAGACTGAGGAAAACGTGACACGATCAAGTAAATCAAATATTGAATGTCGGCCACGTGAGGAGTCAGAGAAATCGACGAGCGTGCGTTACACGATGTTTAAATGTTGAGGAAGCGAGAGAAATATGTCAGGAAAGAAAATCGTGGCAGTCATTCTTTCTGCGTACCCCTTCGGAGAGACGGCGTGATGGTTAATTAGTTAGTCAGTCAGTTAGAGCCACGGATAGCTACCATACTCCTTTATGTAAAGATACCTCAGATTTTTTTTCTTGTTTTTTATATGGCCAAGCCATAGAGGGCTCCCTCCCAGTGGCGGTACTTCCATAGAAGCCCGGCTTGCGTAAGAAATTTTGAATCATAACCCTTAAATCTAAGTGTTATTATGCCACAGCATAAACCAACAACCCACCAAATTACCTTCCAACAATGTTGCCATCAGACGTTAGAAGAATAGCCACAAGAGCTGAACCTCTGTAAGCCAAAAGAGGTTTTGATTTAATATTCCTTACGCAAACCAGGCTTCTGGGCTTCTATGGAAGTACCGCCACTGCTCCCTCCGCTTACCCGAAGCTGTTATAGGCCAGCTGCGCCTTTCGTCAGCTTCACTCGTGCACTCCCTAGGCCCGTCCCCTGTCCATGCGGGACTTACGTCAAAATATAATAATAATAATATATGTATATTTGCAACCAAGGGGGACCCAGACCACATTTAAGCTACGCTACTCTCCCTCGATGTCCCACCGTACACACATAGCAATACGACAGCAAAAGAAAATACACAATTGATACATAAATAACATATGTTAGAGAAAGAATAAAAAATAAATAATGCACAGCAGGAGGCACAGGAGGGAGGGAGATTTTTCCTTGGTGTTATGGATTAAAATGTTATTGATCATTGCAGGCGAAGAGGCACCTCTCCAAGGAGCTGGCCGCCATCAAGGTGATAAAGTTGGAGCCGGGGGACGACTTCGCCATCATCCAGCAAGAGATTCTGATGATGAAGGACTGCCGCCACCCTAACGTCATCGCCTACTACGGCTCCTACCTGCGGAGGGACCGCCTCTGGATATCCATGGAATACTGCGGAGGTGGAAGTCTGCAGGTTCATTATTTTTATTTTGTTGAATCACTCTTTACATCATTCATCATCATAGGCTGTCCCTCGTGTCCGAGGAAGACCGTCCTTCACGGTTGTGGGTCTGCATGTGACTGAAGAGCCCGATCCTGGACCCACATATTCTGGGGCATCTGGGACAGGGGAAGGCGCTTGTAATGGAGCCATCACTGTCTCCCAGTGGTCTCTCATAATAGAAAAATCAGCAAAGGGTTCACGAGACAAAAATATTTGGGAACCACTGCTTTAGATGGAATAACATGTTTCGCCCTTCTAAGGCATTATCCATTGACCAGTCATCCGATGAAACATGTCATAACTAACTAACTAACCATCACGCTGTCTCCCCGAAAGGGTAGGCAGAAAGAATGGACTGCCACACTTTAATCCATCCTTCTCTTATCGCCCTCGCGAGAGACGCAGTGTGATGGGCTGCGAACCTCATCGCCACCAATAGGCATCCCGCTTTGATTGTTCAACGCCTACAAAATAAATCTAAAACAAATTATATAAAATACAATGATATAAAATCGTGATCGAGTTAGGAATACAGCAATCCGAGAAATCTGCGAGGTCGAAGATGTGGTCAGATGGGGACGTCAAAGACGGCGATACTGGTATCAACATGTAGAAAGAATGAGCTCAAATAGGATACCACACATAGCTCTCCATGGAACGCCAAACGGACAACGCCGACCAGGAAGACCCCCAAAACGGTGGAGAGAAAGCTGGAGTTCAGCGTCTCAAGAGCACTCGCCTGAAATAACAGACTCCTGAGTCTATCAAAAGTAAAGAAGAAGAAGAAGATATTAAATAATTTAACACATAATTTTCTTTTAGATGGTGCACTTGTCGACATTTGTGTTTATTTAATTTTTATTCCACTGTTTTTTTTAATTAACTGTAATAAGGCACTTAAAACAATCCAACACCAGCAAGAACTTTAAAATAATATTGAAGAATTTATTCAAATTGTCATTGGAACAAATGAAAAATTTATTTTTACACCTGTCAAAATTATTTTTATAAAACATGTCACTTTTGGAATAACACTTTTACCTCGTAATTATTGTGAACTACTTCTTCTTAAAGTGCCCTGTCAGGTCCCCCTGACGTTGGCAATCACTCTGGTAAACTATTCCCTATCCTGCGCTGTCCGGAATAGCTCCTCCACAGTTCCGATTCCCGTCCATTCCCTCACATTGCGCAGCCAAGAGATCTGCCTTCTACCTGCATCCTGCGGCCCTCTATTTTTCCTTTCAATATTAGATGCAGCAGGCGATATTTTTCTCCTCGTAGAACGTGACCCAGATATGAAATCTTGCGGACTTTGATCAATGTCAGCAGCACTCTATTTACTCCTTCACGATTCAGGACTTCTGTGTTCGTCACTCTGTTGGTCCATTGGATCCTGAACATTCTTGGGTGAAGCCACATTTCAAATGCCTCTAACCGGTTCATTGTATTTACTTGTAATGTCCATGTCTCACACCCATATAACAGAACAGACCGCACATAACACCTTAACATCCTCTGTCTTAGTTTTAAGTTGACATTGTCATTGCAAACTACATATTTCAACTGTCAATTCAATTGTCATTGTAAACTACATATTTCAATTGTCTTAATTACCATATTCTGTCACATAAAGTTGGTTTGTTTATGTTTTTTTATACGGTTCCAGGATATTTATCACATCACCGGTCCACTGACTGAGATCCAAATCGCCTACATGTGCCGAGAGACCTTAACAGGCCTCTCCTATCTTCACGGGATGGGAAAAATGCACAGGTAATGATTTGATACCCTTATGCACACGTGAAAAATTGATTCATCATCATGTCTGTCCATCCTGAGCAATACGCATCCATGTCATACACGCGGTCTCCTTATCGTGTCCGGAACCACCTGCGTCACCAGAGATCGATTGGTTCTGAAGATAAAGGATCAGGAGATAAAGCAGTCTGTGTTGACGCTGTCAGAGATCTGAAGTTTCTTCTCTTCTTCCTCATCTTATTCCCGTCCAATCCTGGACCAAGGCCTCCTCCATTCGCTTCCATGTCCATCCCTCCACTTTACCCATTAATATCAGTCGAAGGAGGTGGTATTTTTCTCCTCTTAGCACATGACCCAAATATGAGACCTTTCTAATTTTCACACTCGACAACAACTCTCTATTGGCTCTGACTCTCTGTAGTACGTCTGTATTACTGACCCTGTCGGTCCGCGGTATACGGAGCATTCTGCGGTATATCCACATCTCAAACGCTTCCAACCGGTTCATTACATTCACTTTCAGAGTCCAGGTTTCGCAGCCATATAGTAGAACAGACCATATATAACATTTAATCATTCTTTGTCGGGATTTCAAGTTCTTCTTCTCTTATTCTTCCTCAGCCTATTCCCGTCCACTCCTGAACAAAGGCCTCCTCCATTCGCTTCCATGTCACTCTGTCTTGTGCAGACTGCATCCAGGTTATTCCGACATCTGTTTAGATCATCCTTCCACCGTAGTTGCGGTCGCCCTGCATTTCTCTTTGCCATCCACGGTCTCCAAGTCAGCAGTCTTCTTGTCCACATTTCATCTGAGCTTCTGGCTACGTGACCTGCCCATTGCCATTTTAGAGTCGCCACCCGGTGGATGATGTCAGTGACCTTTGTTTTTTCTCTCACCGTATCGTTTCTGACTCTGTCTCTAGGCTTATTCCTAACATGGCTCTTTGGGTCACTCGTAGTTTCTCGGCACTTTGTTATAGTAAAATAAAACCTTACTATGTCATTGACCATTTCGTATTTTTTTATTTATTGTATGTGTGTCTTCCAGGGATATCAAGGGCGCCAACATCCTCCTGACAGAGAATGGAGACGTGAAGCTGGCCGATTTCGGTGTCTCGGCACAGATCACGGCCACCATCAACAAGAGGAAGTCTTTCATCGGCACCCCCTACTGGATGGCTCCCGAAGTAAGACTCTTCTAAACACGCAATTTGATTATCATTTTGTTGAATGCCTTTACATAGCTCGAGCCAAATCAATGCAAACAACAAACAAAACCATTACACCGTTTCACCGCAGGGGTAGGCAGAGAGAATGGACTGCCACACTACTCTATCCTGGCACACTTCTAGTTTCCTCCACATTTATACAGCGTGTCATACACGCATGTCGATTCTTCCGGCTTATAACATGACCAACCTTTAAAATTTGATTAATTTGGTCATGCTATGTTTTCCTTGGTCTACCTCGACTCCGTTACATCGTTAATGTATACTTTCTTAACCATTCTTTCTCCATCCATGTGCTCCATTTGTCCGAACCAACGCAGCGATCCTTTCATAATTTTGTTCATAATACCTTCTTCCGCTCTACATTCCTTTTTTATATCAGCATTTGAGATTCTGTCGTATATCGTTCTACCACACATACGTCTTACGGACCTCATATCTACCGCATTTGAAGACTACAGGGGAACAACAAGGAATGTCAGTAGAAGGTTAATTTGAATAAATTGAGAATAAATCTAATCAAAGTCTATATATTTCTTAGCAATTAGCAATCGATTATCTGGCCATAGCCGATGACACACATGATTTTTGAATATGAAAATTTTACTGTGGATAGATACGTACAAATGCCGCTAGATGGCATTATTACATTTATTTTGAATTTTAACTGACATTCCTTGTTTTTCCCCTGTAGTCTTCATTTATTCTGCTTTCATCCTTCTTCTGCCAGATCCATGCTTCGCTTCCATACATTAGGGATGGGACCAGACGTCCATTGAGAACTTTCGCTTTCATTGATAAATTCTTGTTTCCAATAACTATTCTTAAAGCTCCATTCACTTTGTTACCCGCACCAACCCTTCTTTGTTTTGCTTGTCGGTTTAATTTTTTTTTGTTCTTTTTTCAAATAATTAATATTTTTTAATTTGTGTTCTGCAGGTGGCGGCAGTGGAAAGAAAGGGCGGATACAATCAACTGTGTGATATCTGGGCGTGTGGTATAACTGCAATCGGTGAGTTGGTATTTCTTTTTTAACATCTGTATAAAATATCTGAATATATGAACGAATGATCTGATGATGTATTTGACTAAGTCCAAGGTAATGTTTTTGAAAAAGAAGAAATCATGACAGTCTGCAACATTTGCGAGAATGGTGAAATTTTGGAGCAAGTATATGAGTTTGTGTATTTAGGTAGTATGTTTACAGAAGATGGACGAATGGAGAGGGATATTGAAAGAAGGGTTGGGGCAGGCAACAAAGTGAATGGTGCACATAAAGTTGTCATCGCAAACAAAAACCTATCCAAAAAAGCTAAAATGGCAGTACACAATAGTGTTCTTGTGCCGACCGTTATGTATGGAAGCGAAGCATGGAACTGGCAAAAGAAGGATGAAAGTAGAATAAATGCATTAGAAATGAGATCTCTTAGACAAATGTGTAATTACTCTGTGTATGATAGAGTGTGGAATGAAAATATAAGAAGTGAATGCGGTGCCAATGATGATGTTATGGACAAAATAATGAAAGGATCATTAACCCTTAACGTACCGTGTTCAAAACAAAACGCTCGCTCCCATGTGGTCAATTCAGTTTACCGCTAACTTTATCTATAAATATCAAGCATATGACTAGATGAATCAAAATTTAATTTATGTCATCTTGTAGGGAATTTCATTAGGAATAGATCGATATCTATAACATACATGGATTATTTGAAAAACATATCATTATTAATTTTTTTCTGGAACCATGCGATTTCTGATATATAATGACGAGACAGCATAATTATGAACAACTGACACCAAGTATGAACTTGTCTCGCCCCGCCGCGCCGTGGCGCTATAATTTTACGTATGATAAAGGCACCTAGGCAAAATGTATACTACGTTCGAGACAACGAGTACGTATTAATATTTGTCCCTTTTGGTAAAGTGTTAATATTTTCACAGTTCTGATATTATTAAGTTGCGTGCTGCGTTTCCGTCCACAATTGGTATTATTACGTATGAGAAAAGGCCAAACATATAATTTATAATACGTTCAAAACAGCGAGTAAGTATTTGTCACTTTTGATAAAGTTGTAAATATTAGCAAAACAAATTCTACCTTAACACGAATGAAGGTGAGGGCAGTCTTAAAAAATGGATGTAATTTTTTGCTTTTTTTTAATTATTACGAAATATTGAGAACACTTCAATGGAGGATTACAATTTTTTTTATAATATTAGGGTCCATAGGTTTTAAGAAAATCAACTTTAAATTGGCAGTGGAAACTCAATTGACCACATGGCAACGCGACGGTTAAGATGGTTTGGACACATGGAATGAATGAATGAAAAAAAGGGTAAAAAAAAGTATATATTAACTATGTAAATGGAACTAGAAATAGAGGAAGACCGAGGAAAACGTGGCACAATCAGTTAATTAGTTATGATTTTTTTTTATACAAATTAATAAGGGAGTATCGTGAGAGGACTCTCATTATTGATACCTCACTATTTATGACATGAGTTATTTACCTGACACTATTTATGACATGGGCTAGGCACTAGTTATGATAAAAGTTCCTTGACATAAGTTATTTTGATTATAATAAAAAATATACATATAATTACTTAAAACTAGCTAAATTAAACAATCGAGCAAATAACAAATTACGGGAAGAAAAAATTACATTCAAATTAAAGTTTTTACTAACTAACTAACTAACCATCACGCCGTCTCCCCGAAGGGGTAGGCAGAAAGAATGGACTGCCACACTTTTCTTTCCTGACATATTTCTCTCGCTTCCTCAACATTCATACATCGTGTCATGCACGCGCGTCGATTTCTCTGACTCCTCACATGGCCGACATTCAATATTTGATTTATTTGATCGTGCCACGTTTTCCTCGGTCTTCCTATATTTCTGGTTCCATTTACATCATTAACATATAATTTTTTTACCATTCTTTCTTCATTCATTCTTTCAATATGTCCAAAGCATCTTAATGATCCTTTCATTATTTTGTTCATGACACCATCATTCGCACCGCATTCACTTCTTATATTTTCATTCGGCACTCTATCATACACAGAGTATCCACACATTCGTCTAAGAGATATCATTTCTACTGCATTTATTTTACTTTCATCCTTCTTTTGCCAGTTCCATGCTTCGCTTCCATACATAAGGGTCGATAGAAGAACACCATTGTGCACTGCCATTCTAGCTTTTTTGATAGGTTTTTGTTTGCGATGACAACTTTAAGTGCACCATTCACTTTGTGGCCTGCCCCAACCCTTCTTTCAATATCCCTCTCCACTCGCCCATCTCTTGTAAACATACTACCTAAATTTACTATTATTTTATTTACTATTTTAAAAGTTAAATATAAATTACCAAGATAATACCTCTATAATATTTACTACAAAGATAGTAATTGGAGAGAGACATGAACAAAGATATTAATTCTCGATTTGAAACAGAAAATCGGGGAGAGTTTTGAAAAGTATCACAAAATAATTTGTACAGAAAAAAAAAAAGATGAAATATGAGTTAGAAATTTAATATCATTTTAAGTGCATTTCGGTATTATAAAAGTGTTCCAAAGTAAACAGTTTAGATTGTTAATGGCAACACTCACCACATTGTCGATGGTTATTCCAGAACTGGCGGAACTCCAGCCGCCAATGTTCGACCTCCATCCGATGCGGGCCCTCTTCCTCATGTCCAAATCCGGCTTCAAGCCGCCCTCGCTGAGGGAGAAGGAGCGCTGGAGCTCCACCTTCCACGCATTCCTGAAGACGGCACTCACCAAGAACCCCAAGAAGAGACCCACCGCCGACAAACTACTGCAGGTGAGAACCAAGAGTTACCCATTCTTACATTATGATGATATTTTGTTTATCACCATAGGCACTCTCTCCATCTGGGAAGCTCTTTTTTTATAAACCCACTAATACTAATACTAGGAGCCATAATGTCTTAATTGATTTTTTAGCTGAAATGAGTTACAATCAGATTTTCATACTGTTTTGAGTGCGCCAAGGCGGCTGTCTTAACGATTACTCTTTACTGTACTCTGTACTTGAAAGCTATAATGTCTTGAGTGATTTTTTTAAACTGAAATGAGTTACAATCAGATTTTCATAATATTTTGAGTACCTCCAAGGTGACTGTCTTAACGGTTACTTTTTTCTTTACTCTGTAATTGAGAGCCATAATGTCTTAAGTGATTTTTAGCTGAAATGAGTTGTAATCAGATTTTCATACTGTTTTGAGTGCATCCAGGGCTATTGGCTGTCTTAACAGTTACTTTTTACTGTAATCTGTACCTAAAAGCTATAATGTCTTAAATGATTTTTTAGTTGAATTCCACAGTGTTAACGCTTTAAGTTTATCTAAAATTATAAAAATTTATTTAACGTTTTGTAAAAGTTTTATTATTTTGGGGAAATGACATTATTAAATGTTGGATTATTCATTCCCATTAAATTAAATCAAACTTTTATAAAACAGATGTTTTTATCTGTATTTTTTTATAATACGAGGTCTGTTCAAAAAGTATCGCGAATTTTATATTTTTTTAAAAAGTATTTATTTATTCATGAATATCTATTTTGTCCCCTTCAAAGTAATTCCCCTCGGATATAATACATTTATGCCAACGTTTTTTCCAATCCTCGAAGCACTTAAAAAAATCATTTTTGTGATCTTGTTCAGCTCCTCCTTCGATGCCGTCTTTATCTCCTCAATCGTGGCGTAGCGTCGTCCTTTCATGGCCTCTTCAGTTTTGGAAACAGGAAAAAGTCACAGGGGGCCAGGTCTGGGGAATACGGTGGCTGCGGCACCATTACTGTGTTGTTTTTGGCCAAATATTCGCGCACAAGCAACGATGTGTGAGCAGGGCCGTTATCATGGTGCAAAAGCCAGTTTTTGTTCTTCCACAAATCCGGGCGTTTCTGGCGGATTGCTTCGCGCAAATTGCGCATAACTTGCAGGTAATATTCCTTATTGACCGTACTACCCTGTGGCAAGAACTCATGATGCACCACGCCCCTGCAATCGAAGAAAACTGTGAGCAAAACCTTCACGTTCGACCGAACTTGGCGCGCTTTTTTTGGTCTTGGCTCATGCGGCAGCTTCCATTGGGATGATTGAGCTTTGGTTTCCACGTCATAACCATAAACCCATGATTCGTCACCAGTTATGACCCTCTGGAGCACATTTGGGTCGTCACGGACCGAGTCCAACATCTCCTGAGCAATGTTAACGCGATGCTGTTTTTGGTCGAAATTGAGCAATTTTGGCACGAATTTCGCGGCGACCCGACTCATGCCCAAATCATTGGTTAAAATCGAATGGCACGAGCCAATCGATATGTTTAGGTCCTCAGCAACTTCTCTAACGGTGATTCGACGATTGGCTAATACTATTTTCTTCACTTTATCAATGTTTTCGTCTGTTGTTGACGTGCTCGGGCGTCCGGCACGCTCTTCGTCGTTCATATCTTCTCGGCCCTCTGAGAACATTTTGTACCACCGATAAACGTTGCTTTGGTCCAAGGTAGCTTCACCATATGCCACAGTCAACATTCGAAATGCGTCCGCGCACTTTATTTTGTTTTTCACACAAAATTTGATACAGATTCTTTGATCCATTTTTTGGAATAGGCAAAAATCGAAGACGAGCCAAAACACATCCAAGCAAAACAGCTGTCAAAAATTAACTAAACATTCAAAATGGCCGACCTTGTCAGCATAAGTAAGGGACATGAGTACCAACATAACGCTACAAAAAAATCAAAAATCAAATATACGTAGCCAGCGGAAATTCAAAATTCGCGATACTTTTTGAACAGACCTCGTATTCTCCTTCTAGTGTGGTTACTGTCTATAGATGAATTGGCTGAATGGTTATAACTACCGAGCGTCCAGAAAAATGTATCTTTTGGTTTATCATTCTAGCACGCCTTCTTCCAATCGGACATGTCCAAGCGGCTGGCCATTGAACTGCTGCAGAAGGTCTCCAATCCGTCTAGTCTCTTCAACTTCAACGCCGACCCAGACGAAGATGGGGTAATTATTTTAGTTTAAATTTCAAATCAGGGCAATCTTTTTTGATACCAAAAAGACTCTTGGTTTTTACACCACGGTAATGCACCATCTCACACTGCATTGGTGCTTCGAGACCATTTCGCCTCATATCGTTCCACAACCATTGTATTCGCCTGATTTAGCACCGTGTGACTTCTGGCTATTCCCTAAGCTTAAGAGACTGCTCCGGGGAGACTGGTCTGGAATCTGGACGTCTGGAGCTATGCCGCTTCGAGTCACATAAGGAAACTCCAAATCCACCAAAATAAGGCCATCCGTTTAATAATAATTATGTGGTAACTTTTAAAGCGCAGTTTTTGTGATGTAATCACCTCAAGTCGTAATTATAACAATATTCAAGTCGTAAATCAAGAACGAAGGAATTTACAAGAGTTTTGAAAGTGTCATGGAGAATACTCTTTTTGACGGATTTTAGTTATGCATGTATGGAAGCGAAGCATGGAACTGTGGCAGTTCGGTGTGGCAGTCATAGCACTTGCCACTCAGCCACAAAAGTCATATTACGTCAGTCTATATCGGATGTTTTTCACAAATAAATATTCTGTATTCAAATGAATTTCGTTAAGTTATATTAAAATTCCACGTTTCAGGCGGTACCCAACATGCCACAGAGGATAGCCTCCAAGTCCACGGTGAAGCCTCGCCCTCGCTCGCTCCATGCTGGCGAGGATGGAGACCCCCTCCGAGGAGCCCTGGATCTGGAGGATGAGCTGGAAGAGGAAGCCGGGGCCCTTGCTGACTCCGATACAATGAAAAGAGCCGGTATGTCTCGTATTACAGTCTTGAATATATTTTGACATTCGTTTCGTCTTTCTTCTCTCGTACAAGTTGAGTCTCCATGAAGATGCAAGACATCCTGACCCATAAAGACCTTTCCCTGATATTATTCGAATTTATAAGGTTGGTCATGTTAGAAATCAGAAGAATCGACGTGCCTGTATGACTCATATGAATGTGGAGGAAACTAGAAAGGTGTGCCAGGATTCGGAGAAACGGCGTGATGGTTTGTTGTTGTTTTTGTGATATCAAAACAGTGGAAAAAATTTTAACAGTTAATAATGTTCAAGTATCGCAGTGTTTCGGCCAAAACAATGGACTATTTAGCTAATAAATATGTTATAAATTGGTTGCTTCTCTCTACGAAAGGAGCACTGCCAGTTTAAAGGTAAATGAGGGCACCACGCCCTGGTTTGATATCACAAAGGGTGTTGAGCAGGGCTGCGTGATGTCCCCATGGTTGTTCAATCTGTATATTGGCAAGTGCATGAAAGAACTTAAAGGTATAAATGCTGGTACTAAGATTAGTGATCTGTCTGTCAATTGTCTGCTTTACGCGGACGATGCCGTTCTCGTTGCGGATAGTGCGGACAAACAACAAATCTTGGTGTCGAGAATGTATGTGGTATGCAAGTCAAACGATTTAATGATGAATGTCGGAAAGTCAAAGGTGTTAGTTTTTGAAAGGGAAGAGCAAATGGCAGTTAGTAATATAAGTGTGAATGAAGAGAAATTGGAACAGGTGAGGGAATTTGTGTATTTATGTAGCATGTTCACAGCAGATGGCCTAACGGACAGTGATGTTGAAAGAAGGGTTGGTGCGGGTCACAAAGTGAATGGAGCTTTAAAAATAGTTATTTAATAGTTATTATTTTTGCAAGAATTTATCAATGAATGTGAAAATGGCCATTCACAATGGAGTTCTGGTCCCAACCCTTATGTATGGAAGCGAAGCATGGAACTGGAAGAAGAAAAATGAGAGCAGAATAAATGCGGTAGAGATGAGGTCCCTAAGAATATGTGTGGTAGAAGGATGTACGACAGAATCTCAAATGCTGATATTAAAAATGAATATAGAGCGAAAGAAGGTATTATGAACAAAATTATGAAAGGTTCGCTGCTATGGTTCGGAAATATGGAGCGCATGGGTGAAAAAAGAATGGTTAAAAAAGTATACGTAATGATGTAAATGGAGTACGGAGTCGAGGTAGAGCGAGGAAAACATGGCACGACCAAATTATTCAAATTTTTAAAGTTGGTCATTTTAGAAGTCAGAGGAATCGACGTGCGTGTATGACTCGTTGTATGAATGTGGATGAAGTTAGAGAGGTATGTCAAGATAGAGTAGTGTGGCGGTCCATTATCTCAGCCTACCCCTGCGGTGAAATGGAGCGATGATTTGTTGTTGTTATAAATTAATTTAAAATGTTGTTCTCCGTTGCAGTGAAATCTTGCTGCTCCCGATGCACGGACGAGCCCACGTGGGATATGCTGGACCTCCTCAGCGATGTCCAGAGCGCCTGCCCTCCTCCTGCTGACACGCTGCCCAGAGAAAAGTCAGTACCGCACATGATCACACCTATCACTCGTCGAGACACCGACCACACACACCTCAGTAAACTCCACATTCCTAATAGAAAAATTATAAACAACATTCTAGAAAAATTTATAAATTATATTTAAATTAACACGTATTACTGTGCTGTGTAATCAGTACATATTTTAAAATGACCGATTTAAATTTGGAAAAAATTAAAATTCATAAATAAATTGCTTCATTTAACTACAGTTGAAGCCATAGTGGTGGTTTTACATATAATCAACTTAACAAAATGAAAAACCGCTCGCGGAAAATGTCCAAAACTGACACAACATCTGCATTCTGCTCGCAGGACAGAGCACAAGAAATCTTTTGTCTCTCTGGTACTCGCAAATATAAGAGAAAGTGAGAAGGAAACGCATGAGTGACAGTCGTATAGTACTGTTCACACTTCAATACATTTGATTGTATTAGAGATTACGTTTCCAATTTTCAATCAAATATGTATTTTGTACACAATTTTAATAATAATCGAATGTGATATAAAACGTCTGTTTTATAGAAGTTTTATTGTATTTTATGGGAATGACATGTTTCACCTTGCTAAGGCGTTATATACCAAAAATTTATAATGCCTTAGCCAAGCGAAACATGTCATTCCCATAAAATATAATAAAACTTCTAGAAAACAGACGTTTTATTTCACATTAAATAATTATTATTAAAATTGTGTACAAAATATATATTTTAAGACAAGACTAGTATAAAACAGATGTTTTCATTCGTATTAAATAATTAAAAATTATTTATTAAATTTATATAGATATTAAAGTTATTAGAAGCAAAGTGCACTAGCTACGTAGCATAGATTATTCATACATAAACTTGATAGCCTAAATAGTACCTAAAAACTATTGGTAACTATTTCGTGAAATTTAAATTATTCCATTTTTAAATACATGTTTTGTTTTCAAAACAATACATAACCTCAAAATCATTTTTTTAAATTATAGATTTGGTCCAATTTTTATGAGATCAAATTCTTCTGGAATGTGTTTATATATTTTTTTTTATATACGAGGTCTGTTCAAAAAGTATCGCGAATTTTGTGTTTTTCCAAAAATTATTTATTTATTCATGAATATCTATTTTGTCCCCTTCAAAATAATCCCGACCAGATATTATACACTTGTGCCGACGTTTTTTCCAATCCTCGAAGCACTTCAAAAAATCATTTTTTGTGATCTTGTTCAGCTCCTCCTTTGATGACGTCTTTATCTCCTCAATCGTAGCGTAGCGTCGTCCTTTCATGGGCCTCTTCAGTTTCGGGAACAAGAAAAAGTCACAGGGGCCCAGATCTGGGGAATACGGTGGCTGCGGCATTATAAGTGTGTTGTTTTTGGCCAGAAATAAGCCAAAAACACGTGCAAGCAAAGCAGCTCTCAAAAATTAACTGAACATTCAAAATGGCCGAACTTGTCGGCATAAGTTAGAGACATGAGTACCAACATAACGCCACAAAAAAATTGAGAATCGAATATACCTAACCTGCGGAAATTCAAAATTTGCGATACTTTTTTAACAGACCTCGTATAAAGGATACATTATTGATTCATTAATTAATCAAAATTACATGTATATTTTTCATTTTAAATTTTATCTTTTTGAGGTGGTCTAAAGACTAATTTGTTTTTTTATGTTTTTCTAGATAAACTATTCACTACACGTTACATTTTCCTTCTAATTATTTTTATCTGTTTTATATATTGCTTGTAATAATTATATATGTACGTATTATATATTATTTTAATTTTATTATTACATCTTCTCTGTATTTGTTTTGTTCTATGGACCATTTAATAAAGTGTCAGACTATCTAACAGAAAGATTCATTTAATTCCAAGAAATATCAGATTAGACCGTTTAATCAAATCAATTCAAAACTTTCGTATGAAGAATTTGATTAGTGATGTGACATTATTAAATATAATAATAATACACTTGTGAAATTTGTTTATAAATCATTTTGTTCGTTATAAACACCGACCAGTTTCGTTCGAGTTTTGTCTGAGTAACAGAATTTACTATTTAGTAATCCAATAACGAATATTTCCAATAACGAATATTCATATATATTCGTTATTGGAAAACTCCAGGTGTTTATAAATAGGTGTCTTCGCTCAATATTCAAGATCTATTGGCCCCAAACAGTGTCAAATGCCATACTCTGGACCATGGCAGGCGAAAAGCCAATTATAGAACGAGTCGCTAGACGCAAATGGCAGTGGATCGGTCACACTCCGAGACGGAACCCAGCCTGCATCGCTCAGGGCGCACTAGACTGGTCCCCTATGTGGCGAAAGAGGAAGCGAGGCAGACCTAGAGCCACCTGGAAAAGAGACCTGCAGGACGAGGTTAAAGCAGCAGTCACTTGGGATGATGTTAGGCATCAGGCGTGCGATAGAGTCAAGTGGAGAAGGTTCCTTGAGGCCCTATGCACCACGGAAGTGTGACAGCACGTACGTAAGCAACGTGGTGATTGGCTGACATTCGGCATCTGTCATTCGATAACGCTTCGTTCTTTTTGACATTATTCACGTTTTTCCCTCTTTTTTTTTGTTTTATTCGTTAAGTTAATTACAATATTTTCTTCCTTTTTTCATCGGTTTTGTTTGTTTTTTTTGGTACGGGTTTCGCGAACTAATCTACGTAGCATTTTTTCTCAGTCCCTTAAAAAACGTATAATAGGGGTGTCAGTGTACTAATTTTACAAGTGTAATATTATTATATTCAAGTCAATTCAATTCATTAAATGTTTGATTTTGAAATACAGTTATAATACCTATCTCAATTTATTTTTAGCGAGTTTGTCGCGACAGCTGTTTTGGCAGCCTACGTTGACAAACAACAGGTGTTACAAAAATTGTTTGAAGAGTCCGTTAATTTCAGGGAAATTTTTCTTTCGTGTTCTTGCCATTTTGTGATGAATATTTTCTTTCAAATGGGCCAGAGAAGTCGGTTTATTTGTGCAAACTTTAAATTTGAGGTAACCCCACAGGAAAAAATCCATAGATGTTAAAACAGGACTGCGTGGAGGCCAATTTATGTCACCTCTCCTGGAGATCAATTTGCCAGGGATAATTTCACAAACTCGTGACAGACATATTGGACGTGTGTGACGTTACTCCGTCCTGCTGGAACCATATTCTTTGGATATAGCCGGGAAAGTTTTGCAATCCAGGCTCCAAGAAGTCGTCTAACATCTCCACATTCTCTGAATTTGAACATAAACTCTCTTTTAAGACATCTTCTAGATATTGTCATATTTTATTAAATGGTCTATAGAACATATCAAAACTAGAGCAGTATATATTAATTATTCGTATTATTATTATTATTTTTATTTATTTTTCTAACATTCCAACTTTATATAGTGTATTAATGTTTTTAATACTTCCCTTACTGACGGAAATCTATGTCATATTTTAAAATTTAGATTTTTTTTTTTTAATATATTTTAAATCATTCAAAACCTTTTAAACTATAAAAGAATTGTATCTTAAACTAACTTGATCTAATGAAAAATTGGGGGGGAAATATATATATATTTTTTTATAATTAAATATTTAAAATATTTTGATGCTAATAATTTTTCTTTATGAATAAAATCAATGGCAATTATTTTTCGTTGTTCCCAAAATTTATTTATATATACAGGATGTCCCAGAAGTAGGCGTCGAGCCGGAAACGGATGATAGTCATGCTAGTTATGAGAAAAATGTTAACAAAAACAGGGTGTTGATCTTCTCAATTTTTTATGAATGCCTATAATTTTAAAAATACAGTTTTTTTATTTTTCTCATAACTACCCGTTTCCGGCTTGGCGTCGACTTCTGGGACACCCTGTATATGATATATTTTGTATACAAAAAATTGTATTTCTAAATGTGAGATATATTTTCTATACAAAAAATATTTTCTATACATTAGATATATTTTCTATACGAAAGATATATTTTCTATACAAAAAATATATTTTCTGTGCTAAAAATATATTTTCTATACAAAATATATTATCTGTACATAAAATATATTTCAATACATTAGATATATTTTCTATACAAAAAAAATATTTCTTTACATTAGATATATTTTCTATATTTTTGATACTAGATTAATATCTTTTAATTCTCTGCTTGTTCCCGAATAAAATATGACATAGATTGAAGAAATCTAGGGAAGTGCTACAAATTGAAATGCATTGTCAATAACAATAGAATGTGATGAGATCGACATATAAATATATATATTCCACCCTGTCACTAACACACTCCCCACCGATGGTGATCTGTCCCCCTTCATTGCATTGTTTTTCTATCCTTTTAGAGTGAGACGGCGAGATAGAGTCATAACCGGCGAGCTAATAATGAAAATGAGTCTAAGGTACCCCGTCGGAAGGGACGTTTTCGCATCCCGTAACGTTTGACGTGTTATCCTAATGATATCGTTCGCTGTGTGTTGTTAATGTGATATACATATTTTTTTTGCTGTTATTAACCCATAACGTACCTATGTCACCTCTGACGTGACAATGACACTTTGTCATACGGCAAGTGTGAGGTGACACAATGAAATTTTTTTCTAGAATGTATTTAAATTCAATATGAATTCAGATTTTAATTAAATTTATTTGAGAATCATAATGCGGACATACGACGCTGTGCTACTTGCAGACAACGAGCATGAACTACAAGCCCTGGTGTCTAGTATGTATGAGGTATGCAAGCGATACGATTTGATGATGAATGTGAATAAGTCCAAGGTATTGATTTTCGAAAAATAAGGAAGCATGACAGTCTGCAACATTAGTGTAAACGGTGAAAATCTGGAACAAGTCGATGAATTTGTTTATTTAGGAAGTATGTTTACAAAGGATGGGAGAGTGGAGAGGGATATTGAAAGAAGGATTGGGGCAGGCGACAGAGTAAATGGTGCACTTAAAGTTGTCAACGCAAACGAAAGCCTATCCAAAAAAGCTAAGATGGCAGTGCATAATGGTGTTCTTGTGCCGACCTTTGTGTAAGGAAGTGAAGCATGGAACTGGCAAAAGAAGGATGATGAAAGTAAAATAAATGCAGTAGAAATGAGATCTCTAAGACGAATATGTGATAAATCTGTATATGATAGAGTGTCAAATGCAAGTATAAGAAGTGAATGCGGTGTGAATGAAAGTGTCATGAACAAAATAATGAAAGGGGCGTTCAGATGGTATATGTAAACGACGTGAACGGACCTAGAAATAGAGGATGACCAAGGTAAACATGGCACGCTCAAATCAATCAAATATTAAATGTCGGTCATGTGAAGAGTCGGATAAATCGACGTGCGTGCATGACAATTTGTATGAATTTAGAGGAAGCGAGAAAAGTATGTCAGGACAGAACAGTGTGGCATTCTTTCTGCCTACCCCTCCGGGGAGACGGCGTGATGGTTAGTTAGTTAGTTAATAAAAATATATATTTTTTGAATGAAAGTGGATAAAAATATTTAAAATGAAATCCATTAGAGTAATGCGTGTATATCTTTCTAAGTTAATGTGTCAAATGCCAGTATAGAGGACAATATGACCCAATATTCGACTCGATTTTAGATTTTATTTAATTTTTTGAACTCTTAAAATATTTCAAATAGGACCCTTAGATTCTTCTTCTTCTTCTTTTTGTCCTGTCACACCTCCGGGGTGCATAGGGCCTCAAGGAACCTTCTCCGCCCGACTCTATCGCATGCCTGATGCCTAACATCATCCCAAGTGAGGCCTGCCGCCTTAACCTCGTCCTGCAGGGTTCTTCTCCAGGTGGCTCTAGGTCTGCCTCGCTTTCTCTTTCCCCCCATAGGGGACCAGTCTAGTGCGCCCTGAGCGATGTAGGCTGGGTTCACTCTTCACTGCCATTTGCGTCTAGCGACCTGTTCTGTAATTGGCTTTTCGCCTGCCATAGTCCAGAGAGCAGCATTTGACACTGTTTTGGGCCAATAGATTTTGAATATTGAGCGAAGGCACCTATTTATAAACACCTGGAGTTTACCAATAACGTCCGCGGTAGACTTCCAAGTCTCACATCCGTACAGCAGTACGTTTTTAACGCTACTGCTGAATATTTGGAGCTTGAGCTTTCTCTAAATGATACCGGAGCGCCATACAGGGCGAAGCATAGGATCCCTTAGATTACTGTGTTTAAATCTGCATAAGATTGTGTCAAATGCCGATATGAGTGGTGAATTCAAAAACAGATAAAAGCTGTGTGAACTGTGTAAGTGCTCCGTTCACTGAGATGGTTAGACGCAAGGAAAGAAAATGCAAATGACGAATAAATCAAATTTCATTAGTGCGTGCATGACACACTGTACGAATGTGGCGGAATATAGATACGCGTATAGTCGTTCCTCTTTGCCTACTTCTTCAGGGAAATGCCGTGATTTTTAGTTAGCTTATAAAATATTATAGAGTCATCGGTTTGAGTTCCATTGTGGAGAAATTTATAACTATCGAATGATTTTTTTGCATGTTGCATTACATTTGTGTTTTTTATTTATTTATTTATGTGTAGTTATATTATTTTTTAGCTTTAAGTATAGTAAAAAATAATTAATAGTTTTTTTTGTTTGTTGTCTGTTTATATTCTTATATTTGTATTGTGCTATAATTAGTTTCATACTTTTTCTTTTGTATGGGCACTCCGGAATAACATGGCAACCATTATTTTTGCAATTTTTTTATTTTATGTGATTTTTATTATTTTAATATTTTATCACTTTCACGTGTATTTTTTCTGTCTCTATGTTTCGCTTATTTTAATGTTTATTTATTTATATGCTTTTTAAGCAAAATTTAACGCTTTTGATTTTTGCATTATCGGTGTCCAAACGTATGTGGCACGCTGTATGAATGTAAATGAAACTTGTGAATATGTCAGGATTAAAATATTAAACAGTTAACCTTCATTGTATCTTCAAGCAAACAGCGTAATGGTCAGTTACTTTGAAGATTTCAGATAAAATACTAAAATTTTATTAACATTTTTATATACAGAGTGTCCCAGATTACGACGTCAACCCGGAAACAGATGATAGGGCAAGTCATGCCGGTTATGAGAAAAATGTAAAAAAAAAATAAGTATTATATTTTTGAAATTATAGGCATTTAAAAAAATCGAGAAAATCAACACCCTGTGATGGTCTTTTAACTCCCGTTTCTACAAATCTTTACTTTTTATAATTTTTATTTTTATTATGTAATCCTGAATAATGTTTCTATAAATTGTTGCCTAAAATTTGTAGCCAACTACTCCAGCTTGGAAGAAAATGTTACTTTTTGCCCAACCAAGTATTAAAAATTAAAACTACGCCCAATTTTAACTGACTGTACTGAAAATAAAATGTACTACGCTATTTAGGCAAGTAACTTTAAAATTTAGCGCATTTGATGAGGATTTTTTTTACATTTTTCTCATAACTAGCATGACTTGCCCTATCATCTGTTTTCGGGTTGACGTCGTAATCTGGGACACCCTGTATATATTTTTTTCTATAATTTTATTGGTTTTCATGTTATCCAGAGAGCTAATTTTTCTTTATTAGTTGCTTTATTTATTATATATTTTTAACACTATCACACAAGCAAATAAAATACTATTTTTAATATACTTTTTTTTTATATACAGTTACTTAATTACTCGCGTTTCATTCACAAATTAAAATTTTGATATTAATCTTGTATACAAAAACAATTATTTTAATTTTTAAATCAATTCAGCGATATTTTCATATTTGTAAAATAATGGTTTATCATGCTTTTCCGCACATTTTATATATATATATTTTTTTACAAGGGAACATATCATTTGGGAATTATTCTCTTTGACACTAACAATATTAATTTAAATATTTATATCATACAAAAAAACATGAAATGGGATTGCTATACGAGTATATATTGATAAAATGTTTTGAAATTATTGGTACAAAATAAAAAAATATTTTAACTCGTTTGTGGAACTGGCAAAAAAAGGATGAGTGCAGAAAAATGCTGTAGAAATGAGATCCTTTAGACGTTTATGTGGTATAACAATGTATGAAAAAACTCTAAATGCCGATAGGTTTCACAATGGTGTTCTTCTACCGACCCTTATGTATGGAAGCGAAGCATGGATCTGGCAAAAGAAGGATGAAAGTAGAATGAATGCAGTAGAAATGAGATCTCTTAGACGAATGTGTGTACTCTGAATACTCTGTGTATGATAGATTGTCGAATAAAAATATAAGAAGTGAATGCGGTGCGAATGGTGGTGTTATGGACAAAATAATGAACGCATCATTTAGATGGTTGGACATATAGAAAGAAAGAATGGTAAAAAAAATATATGTAAATGGAACCAGAAATAGAGGAAGACCGAGGAAAACGTGGCACGATCAAATATTGAATGTCGGCCATGTCAGGATTCAGAGAAATCGATGCGCGTGCATGACCCGATGTATGAATGTTGAGGAAGCGAGAGAAATATGTCAGTAAAGTAAAGTGTGCCAGTCCATTGTTCCTGCGTACCCCTTCGGGGAGACGGCGTGATGGTTAGTTAGTTAGTTAGTTAAATACTGATATAAGAAAGGAATGTAGAACGGAAGAAAATATTATGAAAGGATCACTGCATTGGTTTGGACATATAGGACGCAATGGAGAAAGTATAGGGTATTTCAATAGGGACGCTCCATTTTTCGCTCTTACAGAATGTCCATCGTGGCATGCGCTGTGTGCTACGTAGCGCCGTTCTGTTGGAACCATCTGTTGTCGATATCCATATCATCCAGTTTAAGCCACAAGAGTCTCGAATTTATGCATTAAATGACGAATTGTGATCTCTGTAAGACGGCCACGAATGCCATAAATTGGCAAACAAAGCACTGATTTTGATGATATATTTTAACAATTTCAACACGTTGAAGCTTGTAGCGTTCCATTGTGAAATGTCAATCTTCTTCTTCTTTTTGTCCTGTCACACCTCCGTAGTGCACAGGCCCTCAAGGAACCTTCTCCACCCGACTCTATCGCATGCCTGATGCCTAACATCATCCCAAGTGAGGCCTGCTGCCTTAACCTCGTCCTGCAGGGCTCTTCTCCAGGTGGCTCTAGGTCTGCCTCGCTTTCTCTTTCTCCCCATAGGGTACAAGTCTAGTGCGCCCTGAGCGATGTCGGCTGGGTTCCGTCTCAGAGTGTGACCGATCCACTGCCATTTGCGTCTACCGACTTGTTCTCTAATTGGTTTTTCGCCTGCCATGGTCCAGAGAACGGCATTCGACACTGTTTGGGGCCAATAGATTTTGGATTTTGAGCGAAGGCACCTATTTATAAACATCTGGAGTTTACCAATAAGGTCCGCGGTAGATTTCCAAGTCTCACATCCGTACTGTAGTTGGGTTTAATGCTACTGCTGAATATTTGGAGCTTGAGCTTTCTGGAAATAATACTGGAACGCTATACAGGGCGAAGTATTGCGAAAGCTCGCGCGTGCATGACACGATATATGAATATAGAGGAGCAGGAGAAATATATCAGGAAAGATCGGTGTTACGACCCGTTATTTCTGCCTACCCCTTTGGAGAAGTGGCGTGTTAGTTAGTTATATTTAATGAATTGTCAAATTGTCACATAATGGAGCTTTAAAATGGAAACAAAAATTTATCAATGAAAGCGAAAAAGGCCGTTCACAATGGAGTTCTTGTCCCAACCCTAATGTATAGAAGCGAAGCATGGAACTGGCAGAAGAAAGATGAGAGCAGAATAAATTCGGTAGAGATGAAGTCCCTAAGACGTATGTGTGGTAGAACGACATACGACAGAATCTCAAATGCTGATATAAGAAAGGAGTGTAGAACGGAAGAAGGTATTATGAACAAAATTATGAAAGGATCGCATGGATGGAGAAAGTATACGTTAATGATGTAAATGGGGTACGGAGTCGAGGCAGACCGAGGAAAACATGGTATGACCGTATTAATCAAATTTTAAAGGTTGGTCATGTTAGAAGTAGGAAGAATCGACGTGCGTGTATGACTCGCTGTATGAATGTGGAGGAAGTTAGAGAGGTGTGCCAGGATAGAATATTGTGGCAATCCATCCTCTCTGCTTATCCCTCCGTAGAAACGGTGTGATGGTTATTTAATTAGACAAACTAACCTAACCTAATCTTCTAGTAATCTTATTTGACGTTATCAACATAACCTAACAATACTGTACCAATCATTTCAAAATATTAATTTCATACATAACGGGATTCATTTTAACACTTAAATAAAACTAACGATTCATTTGATATTTTATAGAGTGAACTTGAACACAATTCTATGGCATTTGTATTTAAAGTAAAAAATAATATTTATAATGGGTAACGTAACTATACTTTTTATACAATTTTACTCTGTCTAGAGTAGAATTGATTAAAATCTGTAATGACTTCTTATACACATGTATATGATTTGTTTTAATACTATAGATGGCCACGTTATTTATGGCAAGTTCACTCTATGAGTTCGGAAATTAATATAGCATTAAAAAATGTGTATTTTAAACACTGTTTTTTCCACTTATAAAAAACAGTGTTTATGCAAAAAAATCTTAATTATGGAATTCCACGGTTATTTAATATATATATTTTTAAATGCTGTTAATTATAGAACTAATTCAATGTTTAAAATTTTAAATAGAACTGTTTTTAATTCAAATTAATTTCAACAAAATATTTATTCTAAATTAAAAAATATATATACATTATTTAAATTCAGAATCACGATTCTAAATTCCTTTTTCAAAAGCATGCGCCAAACGTTTGACAATGTCCTGAATGTTGCCATTTGAATATATTATATTATTATTGTTATTATATTTTATTTGTCTATGGTCTGTAAAATCTATGGCTGTATGAGATATGTCATCTGTGGTTTTTTTGTTATTTTGTTTTAGGAGTCTTTTGCAATATATAGACGAAGAGTTAATGCTAAGGTAATTACTTGCAGATGTCTCTATTTGTGAATTTTTCATTTTAATCTTTTTTTTTAGCATGGCAACACCGCATGTTTTTTTTTTTTTCTTAACAAACGCATGTTTCATTTCTAACCCGCCATTTTAATCACGTTCAGAACAGATAACACTTATTATGCAATTTAAGTTTATTATTATTATTATTATTTTGTTGAATCGCTCTTTACATTATTACAGCACAAGCTAAATGGATGTTAAGGGTATAGCTATTATAGTGATTCTCGTGACATGTGATAGATAGCTAATCTATCGCCGTTTTATTGTCACGTGAATTCTACACCAGGCTAAAGACACTCACGAACCGTGATATGTAAAATTTACTGAATTTTGTTTGAATTTAAATATTGGTAGTACAGGTATTCACGACGATTCATTTTTAGTAAAATGGATTTTAAATTTTATTATAGCTGACATGTTTATATTTTTGGGGGATGTGGTGAGAGTTAAAAGCAGTGGAAGTTTCAGCGTTTATTTTTGATTGTCGATGGCGTTACATTGGTGTCACAGTGGCACAGCGGGTGATGAAGTTCGGTGACAGTGCGCGGGTGTTGTCAGCAACGGGGGCAGAGTACGGGCGGTGAGCAGCTGAAGATGATGACACACTGGGCGGTGGCGTCGGTCAGCTGGAGCGAAGACTCGTCGATAGTAGCGTAGCTCGGCGGAAGAGATTCGGAGGTTTCTCGTACGTAGACTTGATAGCGTAGACTCGTGTCTGTTAGAAGTCGCAAGAAGGAATAATGTATATGGTGGTCGGATGTACGCTTTTATATGCTTTGCTTCCCTTTGCACACGATGCTCTGCTCTAGTGACCTGTGTGAATAAATCCGGGCCCTGATTCATCATTGCGATAAGTAGGTCCTAAGTCAGGCGTTTTCGGTTATTCGTGTAATATATTTCATCATGAAATATGCTGGTTCAGCAGTCGAAGTCCACTTATGTGGGTCATGCATTTAACCTACATATTTAGGTAACGTTTGAAAAAGTGGTTCTTTTGTTTTTATTATTACTGAATTTAAATATAATATGTTAAAGTTCTTGGTCCATAAGGTTGGCATCGCCTTATTCGGTTTTCCCCATTCATATAGCTGCTAAGATCTGGAATCAAACAAAACAATTTTTTGACAGTAATCGATTCCAGAAATATTCTTCTTCTTCTTCTTCTTCTCCTTATAGACCTTTGGTCTGTTCCTGAAATCAGGCTGTCCTCTCTTGGGAGGTTGACTCCCAACTATCTCTCCATCTCTTCGGCGGTCTTCCGGGGGGATGGCAGCCGGCAGGAATCTGATGCGCCACAGCGTGTGGGATTCTGGTGGGAACCATCCTCTGCACGTGCGCATTCCAGTATCTTCTGCGTTGTCTGCCCCATCTCACGACATCCTCCACCTTGCAGATCTCGCAGATGGCCGTGTTCCTCACCCTATCTCGAATAGTCCTTCCTGCTATCATCCTCAGCGTCCTCATCTCTGCCACCCGTACTTTAAGCCTTCGTTCTTGTGGTATCCGCTCTGGTCTCAATGCTATATGTCAGTATAGGCCTTACGCAGGTTATATATATTCTGACCTTACTGTCAGTTCTCGTATACAGGAATATTGTTTACCCAATATAAACATGAATTTTACATAAATATTTGAAGATTATTTTTGTACAGAATCATGTTTACCACCCCTGATCTGTATGTATAGAAAGGACTCGGTTTGCAATAGTGTCACCAGTCTGTTGATGCCAGCGAGCCTGGCGAAACCGGTCACTGTCGAAATAAAGACAAAAGTGGAAGTAGTTAAAAAACATTGTTTTATTTAATTATTATTTAAAATGAACTTCCATCAAGAGATTTCAGTAAAATCATTTGATTATCTTAAAAAAATCTGTATATGATATTGTCAAATGAAAATGTAAGAAGTGAATGCATTGCGAAAGGATCATTAAGATGGTTTGGAGACATGGAATAAAAGAATGTTAACGAAATTATATGAAAACGACGTAAACAGAGCTAGAAATAGAACCAAAGAAAATGTGGCAATAATAACAAACCATCACGCCGTTTCTCTGCAGGGGTAGGCAGAGAGAATGGACCGCCACACTACTCTATCCTGACACACCTCTCTAGTTTCCTCCACATTCATACAGCGAGTCATACACGCACGTCGATTCTTCCGGCTTCTAACATGACCAACCTTTAATATTTTATTAATTTGATCAGGAAAATGTGGCAAAATCAAATAAAATTTCGGCCACGTGAGGAGACGGAGAACGTGCGTGCATGACACGCTGTATGAATGTTGAGAAAGCAAAGAAAAGTGTGGCAATCCATTCTTTCCATTATGATTCCTAAGAGGGTGTGATTTTGGTTTATATTTATTTGATAACAACCCTAATGTATGGAAGCGAAGCATGGAACTGGCAGAAGAAGGATGAGAGCAGAATAATGCGATAGAGATGAGGTCCCTTAGACGTATGTGTGGTAGAACGATATACGACAGAATCTCAAATGCTGATATAAGAAAGGAATGTAGAGCGGAAGAAGGTATTATGAACAAAATTATGAAAAGATCGCTGCGTTGGTTCGGACATATGGAGCGCATGGGTGGAGAAAGAATGGTTAAGAAAGTATACGTTAATGATGTAAATGGGGTACGGAGTCGAGGCAGACCAAGGAAAACATGGCATGACTAAAAATAATCAAATTTTAAAAGTTTGTCATGTTAGAAGTCGTAAGAATCGACGTGCGTGTATGACTCGCTGTATGAATGTGGAGGAATCTAGAGAGGTGTGCCAGGATAGAGTAGTGTGGCGGTCCATTCTCTCTGACTACCCCTGCGGAGAAACGGCGGGATGGTTTAAATGATGATTTGATGGTTGGATTTAAAAATACGTACATTTGAAAAGACATAATTTATATAGAAAATAAGAAATTATTAATTTGCATTTGATTGGGAATTGCATTAAAATAAAAAAAATTGATAGTACTTATGAAAAATAGCCCAGGTTAGTTTTTAAATTTGAATTATTGTATCAAATTTTAAATGCAATTTTATGTTAGTCTTTCTTTGTTTAGTTTTTATTATATTTTTACACCTGAATATAAGAAGTGAATGCGGTGCGAATGATGGTGTCATGAACAAAATAATGAAAGGATCATTAAGATGGTTTGGACATTTGGAAAGAATGAATGAAGAAAGAATGGTAAAAAAATTATATGTTAATGATGTAAATGGAACCAGAAATAGAGGAAGACCGAGGGAAACGTGGCACGATCAAATAAATCAAATATTGAATGTCGGCCATGTGAGGAGTCAGAGAAATCGACGCGCGTGCATGACACGATGTATGAATGTTGAGGAAGCGAGAGAAATATGTCAGGAAAGAAAGGTGTGGCAGTCCATTCTTTCTGCCTACCCCTTCGGGGAGACGGCGTGATGGTTAGTTAGTTAGTTAGTTACACCTGAAGATGGATGTATCCCCCATGTAGTGTTTTTTAATATTTTTTTTAATAATTAGTGGATTAAACAAAGTTATTTTCAATTTCTTAAGATCTAATATCATTTATTGACTATTCGTCAGATAACGAAGTTCAACTATATTATACGCATTTTCGTAATTTTAGCGAGTTAATTATAAAAAAACAGCAAACTTCAAAAGTGCAAACAAAACTTGATTCCTTTTTCAAAGCAGGATTACCGAAAGCAAGCGCGTCGATATCAAACAGCAACGTCACTTCACGACGAGTGTCCGAATACAATAAATAGAATTTTGATTGTGTTTTGTATTGTTTATTTATATCTTCTTTCTTAAATTTGCTTGAAGACCTTCATGGCCGAGTGGTAAGTGCATTGACTACCACCCCGAAGGTTCCGGGTTCGATTCCCGGCGAGGGCAGTGTGATTGTCACACTGTCTTTGGTCTGGTGTAGAATTCACGTGGCAATAAAATGGTGATAGATTAGCTACCTATCACATATCATAAGAATCACTACTTCTTCGATGGCCCTACAGCCCATATCGAGCCTTAGCCTCCAGTATTCTTCGCCTCCAACTCCTCCTGTCCTCCGCTTCGACCCTCCAATCTGACACTCTTAACAATTTTGTTCCATCTCTCCCAACTTCATCCTCCCATCGCAGCCTTGGTCGTCCAATTGGTCTTCTACCACCTGGGTGCCACTCCAGCAATCTTTTTGGGGTTCGCGATGACGGCATCCTCTGCACGTGACCGGCCCATCTCAGTCTATTCAGTCTGACCTGTGTGGAGAGACTGGGAGCTTTGTAAATATTGTACAGCTCGTCATTATGCCGCACTCTCCAGCCTTCACCGTCATTCACAGGCCCCAGAATTCTGCGCAGCACCCTTCTCTCAAAAGTATCTAGTCGCTTTGCAGATTTCGCTGTCATTGTCCACGCCTCACACCCATAGGTCACTACTGTTCGGATGATTGTTTTATACAGGGTGATTTTGGAAGAATCACTATGATAACTATAATACCCTTTACATGAATTTGGCTCATGCTGTCATGATGTAATGAGCGATTCAACAAAATAATAATAATAATAATCTACAACATTTTGAGTGTATACAAATTCTTGTAGACAAATACTGGATTTTACCCATTGCGGATAAATTTTTTTTTTATAAGGATTAATTGTATCTCAATAGAGACGAAGATGTAAATTGTTTTCTGGGAACAGAATGTGGTGGCCGAGGCGATTACAGGACTTATGACCTGTCATTGGTTGGGTTGAGCGATCGCTTTATGTTCCTTCTTATGACCGCCAATTTTTTGGAACTTGTATATATGCTAGCATCCTGCGCTTATCTTTACATTTTTAAGTTCACTCTACACTAGCGTCATCTATTAAGATTGGGAAGCATTAAGCAGAAAATCTCTATTAATGCACTGTGAAAGGCTCAGCAAATCATACAGTACTAGATTACGCCTGGAGATGTCTCTCTAATTTTTATGCCTTTAAATTGGACCAGTTATTTTGCTCAATCCAACCAATGACAGGTCATAAGTCCTGTAAGCGCCTCGGCCACCACATTCTGTTCTCAGAAAACAATTCACATGTTCATCTCTATTGAGATACAATTAATCCTTATAAAAAAATAATAATCTATTTTTATATAACGGACTTTCGGCTTTAACGGATACTCCCTTCCCCCAATTTGTCCGTTATATCGAGGTTTTACTGTTCTCACATTTGGCTTTGTAAAGTATTTTATCTGTTCTGAATTATATCAATATGCATGTTTTTTAATACAATATATGTATATTTTTGTTTATACTATTTGCTTAGATATAACAATTCATTTCATACGTTAAAATCTCTGTATTCTGTAATTAATACAAATAAAAACGTCATAAAAGTTTGATTATACAGTACACATCCGATTTTCCATTGTGGAAGAAATGTGTGGCAGATGATTGCACCAGCTTCTGAATATCCCTTCGTTGTCTTGATTTCGTACATTGTAGGGCAGGCTGTTGCAATGCACGATCCGCGAAATGTTGACGAGCTTTCTCTATTAAAACTGTGCCACACTGTTTTAAACAAGCTCTCCACATAGCGTGTGGATGGCGCGGTTGTAAACACGCATTCCACATGTGTGGCTGTGGATTCCACCAGTCAAGGTCAGTTGCATAGCGGTGTCGCACAGTGTTTCAAATCCCAATATTACGAGCTAGTTTTCATTATTCTGTAAAAAAATTATTTTGAAATTTTTATTCTTATAAAATGTATATGTCTGTTGACTTCTACGATAGAAACACATATCTGTCTGTCTCTCTGTCTTTACATAAAGTAGGTATTTGAATAGCGTATTTCGTAAGTTTTATTTTTAATATGAGACCGTAAAAGGCCCTTTGCAGCTCGACCTTGAGTATAAAGATAGAAATAGAAGTATTTTTTTAATTTTGAATATTAAATTCATAGGTATATATCAATCGGTTAGCGGCGAAACAATACAACTGAACCGGTTTTGTTGTTGCATGCAATTAGGTAGGTAATTTAGGGGTTGAAATTTCAACAAATCGGCCTCAAATTTATTGTGTGAACTGGATGACTAATACTCTTCCCTAAACACTTATAATTAGCCATTTCCATGTCATTGGGTTTTTACCAAAAGTAGCTCGGTAATATTTCACCCTGAAACACTGTGCATCGGTGGAGTGCGGACGTATACGAAAATAGTGTCTACTGTGGATGCCACACCAACCATGGGCTCCATAAAGGTGATCCCTGTGGAGAGCTTGTTTACAACAGTGTGTGGACGCTACACCAACCGTGGGCTCCACAGCTCTCCACCAAGGTCACCCCTGTGGAGAGTTTGTTTCAAACAGTGTGGCACGACCTTTATCATTCATCGTAACATGCACGCTCGTCTATTTTTTCTTTAAAACAAATCAAATCAGTTTATTATCTCAACAGACATTACGAACAATATTAATGTTTAAGACATCTATTGAGTACAGGTAAAATATAATATATACAATATAATACCGGGAAAGCATGAGACATTAGGAAGACAAGATACTCTCTAAAGTCAAGAGTATTTATCGTCGATCTCTGAGGAGACCACGTTCAACAGACTGATTGCTCTTCCCACCGGTTTCATCATAGGCAAAATATAGAAATATAGAAATAATATAGAAATTCAAAATGGAGTTCTAGTGCAAACCCTCATGTATGGAAGTGAAGCTTGGAGCCGGCAAAAGAAGGATGAAAGCAGGATAAACGCCGTAGAAATGAGATCACTAAGAAGAATGTGCAGGAAAACGTTGTATTATAAAATACCGAACGATAAAATAAGAAAGAAATGTAAGGCAGATGACTGCATCATGAATAAAATTAAAAAAGGATCCCTGAGATGGTTTGGACATATGGAACGAATGGATGAGAGTAGAATGGTTAAAAAGTTGTACACAAGCAGCGTGAGTGGGAAAAGAAGCCGAGGACGACCGAGGAAAACATGGCATGACCAAATGAATCAATTACTAAAAGGCGGCCACATTCAAAGTCGGAATAATCGACGTGCGTGCATGGTACGATGTATGAATGTAGAGGAAGCCCGAGAGGTATGCCGGGACAGGCCAGTGTGGCGATCCATCCTCTCTGCCTACCCCTCCGGAGAAATGGCGTGATGGTTAGTTAGTTTTTTTTTTTCAATATATTATTTTATTCGTAGACGGCTACGCGCAAAAACATCGTTTTAATATAGATTTTTTTAACGCAAGCCCGGCTTTTCGGCTTGTATGGACATATCGCAACTGCTCAAATCGCTCGTATAGAATTGAAATATTTTTTTAGAAAATAATTCTCCTGTTTCGACTCCCTAATCAGCTCTTTACTGCTCTTACGTGGCATTCGATAGCTCGATGGGTAACACATCACTGCTTGGGCAGTCGGAATCTTCTATAGACATAATCATGTCTTCATAGACCAAACAATTCATTTAATTGGCCTGCTGGTTCTCAAACTTTTGTATATAAAATGTCTCAATGAACCCTTGAAATTTTCAAATCAAATCATTTTGTTTTCTAAAAAGACATTACAAACATTTTTTATATTATAGTTTAAGGCATCTATTGAGAACAGGTAAAACATAATAAATATATAATACCAGGAACGCATGAGAGATGGTTCGACATTAGGAATACAAGATACTCTCCAAAGTCAAGAGTATTTGTCTTCTGAGCGTACTTTCACGAATATGAAAGACATCGATCTCCGAAGCGATCATGTTCAGCAGTTTGATTTTGAGTTTTGGGAATTATAGGATTAGAAATAGATAATGGTAGATAATTATTTGAATTAAATAAAAAATCACTTTTGCATTTTTTGATAACTAATTTAACCTCAACTTGAAATTTAGGAAACCTATCCAAAAAAGCTAGAATGGCAGCGCACAATGATGTTTTTCTACCGACCCTTATGTATGGAAGCGAAGCATGGAACTGGCAAAAGAAGGATGAAAGTAGAATAAATGCAGTAGAAATGAGATCTCTTAGACGAATAGACTCTGTGTATGATAGAGTGTCGAATGAAAATATAAGAAGTGAATGCGGTGCGAATGGTGGTGTTATGAACAAAATAATGAAAGGATCATTAAGATGGTTTAGACATATGGAAAGAAAGAATGGTAAAAAAATTATATGTTAACGATGTAAATGGAACCAGAAATAGAGGAAGACCGAGGAAAACGTGGCATGATCAAATAAATCTAATATTAAATGTCGGCCATGTGAGGAGTCGGAGAAATCGACGCGTGTGCACGACACGATGTATGAATGTTGAGGAAGTGAGAGAATATGAAATAAATTAAATAAATGGTTAGTTAGTTAGTTAGTTTTTTTTTACTTTTCAATATAATTTAACCAAAATCATATGATTACAATAAAATAGTAATAAAATACGGACACATGGAAAGAATGGTAAAAAAAGTATATATTAACAATGTAAATGGAACTAGAAATAGAATCGGAAGACCGAGGAAAACGAGGCACGATCAAATAAATCAAATATTGAATGTCGGCCACGTGAAGAGTCTGAGAAATTGACCCGATGTATGAATGTTGAGGAAGCGAGAGTGTGGCATTCCATTATTTCTGCCAACCCCTTCAGAGAGATGGCATGATGGTTAATTGGTTATATATTTTTTTAATATAACATTTTGAGAATCGTTTGTATCATACAATTCACCCACAATTAACATCCATCAATTTAGTCTTCTGCTTCTGAACGACTGAGACACTCTCACTTCACAAACACTCGTCATCTTCCGTATTGCGCACGTCACCGGTTCACGCACGTCCAATATTAAAATTAACAACGATTCCGCATCAATCAATTGGTTTGATTTTCGCTTTTTTTTTCCTGTGTTCAGTTGTTTGGAATGACGGAATAAATTTGAATTCAAATGTGTTTTTTTTTCTTGTTATTTTCCTTTGATATGTGTCGGCTGTGTTATCGTGCCTTGCGGTAAAGTGGTAAAAGTGCGATATTGGAAATAAAATGTTCCATGTTTGTTCCCGCATGAGTTAACTATTTATTTTCGCTGAATGCACAGGTATCGTGATGGCTTATTATTACATTTTCATAGCACAATACCATCTCACCGATCTCCGTTATTTTGTCTCGTTTATACATTTTATGCGAGTACCATTTTTTTACAAATGCCGTTCTCTGAACCATGGCAGGCGAAAAGCCAATTAGAGAACAAGTCGCTAGACGCAAATGGATCGGTCACACTTTGAGACGGAACCCAGCCTGCATCGCTCAGGGCGTACTAGACTGGTCCCCTATGGGGGAAAGAGAAAGCGAGGCAGACCTAGAACCACCTGGAGAAGAGCCCTGCAGGACGAGGTTAAGGCAGCATGCCTCACTTGGGATGATGTTAGGCATCAGGCATGCGATAGAGACGGGTGGAGAAGATTCCTTGAGGGCACCACGGAGGTGTGTCAGGACAAAAAGAAGAAAAAAAGACAATTTTTTTACATTACAGCAAAATATACAACAACAAACCATCACGCCGTTTCTCCGCAGGAGTAGGCAAAGAATGGACTTCCACACTACTCTATCCTGGCATACCTCTCTAGCTTCCTCCACATTCATACAGCGAGTCATACACGCACGTCGATTCTTCCGGCTTCTGACATGACCAACCTTAATTTGGTCATGCCTATATAAGTATACATTCACAAATATTTGTTCTTCAAATATTCTGGTCAAATTCTTTGGCATATAGAATGGAATAATACTCCTAGCGGCTTCTAACAATATGTTAGGCGACAGCCTTCGCATTGTGTTAATAAGGTAGTTTGCTAAATGCCGAAAATCATTCTCCATAGATGGCGTTAGTGGGTCGGTTGTATAGGTTAATTCTTGAAAAAAAAAAAAAAAAAATTCACTAGTGCAACCAAATCTACATAGATGGCTGACTGAAACTGACACGTATAAAAATGGATTTTGAAGTATATATACATCTTCCAAAAATTTGTCATGCATGATCACAATAACAAAGGTGGAATGGGGAATGTTGTAATTACATAAAGCGTGCGCTTAACCCAACCAATGACAGGTCATAAGTCCTGTAAACACCTTGATCATGCATGTTCAGTTTCCAGTTTACGTCTTCGTCTCTATTGAGATACAATTAAAATTTGGTCATGCCTTGTTTTCCTCGGTCTACCTTTTCTTATTTCATGCCCAATTTAAAACCTGCATATTTTGTTCTATTATACTTTCTAATGGATCGCGAATATCAATCAGATGCAGCGTTCACATTTAGATTTAAAACACGTCTTAACGCGCCCTTGAGGTGATTACATCACAAAAACGGCGCTTTAAAAGTTAGCATATTATTATTATTATTATTATCTTGACTCTGTACTCCATTTACATTGTTAACGTATACTTTTTTAACCATTCCTTCGGCAACTAAGGCGCTAATTGGGGTGTTGGGGTGTCCGTTAGAGCCAAAAAGTCCGTTATATAAAAATAGGTTTAAAATAAATAAATAAACTTTTTTTTTTAAATGTGTCCACTGTATTTAGATAAAAATAAACAATTCAAAACACAAACAAAGTTCTTCCCGTATTTCTAGATCCATTTTCGTCATTCACATATCCTTCCTTCACCACATTTTCATTATTTTGTTCATAACACTTTCATTCGCACCGCATTCACTTATTATATTCCATTTGACACTATCATACACAGACTTATACACATTCGTCTAAGTGATCATTTCTATTGCATTAATTCTACTTTCATCTTTTGCCAGTTCCATACTTCACTTCCATACCACAAAAACACCATTGTTCACTGCCATCTTAGCTTTTTTGTAGCTTTTGTTTGCGACAACTTAATATATTAAATATTATCATTTTTACAGAGCCACGTTGCCGTTAACGAGTGACTCGGCGACGTCGAAAAGCGACCAGCAGAGCATCAGCAGCGTCTACGACCGTCATCTCTCGCAGTGCATCAAGCTCAAGCATGACTATCTCCACGCGGCGCCCGTCGAACAGTCGAGAATTCACTCGGACAAGTGCCGGAACGGGTGCCAACACCCCGACGGCCCTCATCTCCCGAGAGACGTCTCCAAGACGTCCGTGTCTTCTGGGGACCATCTAGCCGCGAGGATGTCCGGTTTCGGCAACGATATAATGTTCGCCGATCAACCGGGGAGCGAGGTCATCGTGAAATCTCCGTCCGTCCCGAAGATCAAATCTTCCGAGAACGGGTGCAACTGCGGGCAGTGCCCGGTGAAGGATCCAAACTCGAATCAGGCGTTCCCTCGTCAGCAGTTTAGCGGCGGTCTCAGCGATTTGCAGCAATCGGTTTCCAATAAGCGGTGTCCGTGCAACGGTTGCAAACGTGACAATTCTCAACCGGTCAGACGCGACAATTCAACGAACGATAATAATTCCGGAATCGTGTTTTGTAATACTTGCGAGAAACAAAAGATTTCCACGTCAAACTTCAGAGCGTTGCAGATAGCCAATAGCTTGCATCTAGTCGATAAGAGTAGAAATTCGGAATCCAATCACAACTCCTCAGGGTTCGAAGACGAGCTGTGTAAGAAGATAGATCTGTCGTTGAACATGGACAGCGAGATAAACATGAGGATACGGAGCGCTTATTCGTCGACCGGACTCCACGGAAACCGCGCTGACGAGGATCGAAGAATAACTAAAAAACACGGACGCCACAGCTCCGACTCGGCTTTCGATCGGAACCAGACGCCGAAACTAAACGGGGAACAGAGCACCGGGATAGATCTAAGTCAGTTCTGCGTCTGCGAGCAGGAGGCGGAGACGCAGCCCGAGAAGGTCCGGCGGAAGACCTCGTCTTCGGTGGACGAGATCTTCAACCTGGCAGAGGTCAGCGTCTCCGGGAACCGTGCTTCCAATCCGGTGGAGGCTCACGGTAGGGGCAGAGAGAGGCTGGAGGGGAGCGGGCAGAGGCAGCGGAGTCTCTCCGATAGTCAGAGGGACAAAGCCAAGACTGACAGCAACGGTGAGTTGAGTTTGACACAAGCAAACTTTCAATTTATTATAACGTGGTTAAATATCATATGGAATAACATGTTTTGCCCTTCTAAGGCATTATCATATGTCAATATTAGACAGTTCCTTAGAACTAAAATAGTTAAAAGTTCTTAACTGGCTCATTTGTCATCAAATTTATTAATTGATTCCAAGAAATCGTTTCCAGTCTTCCTGGAAAGGATTTCTTGAGGTCTTCTCCACTTGATTATCGCATGCCTGATGCCTAACATCATCCCAAGTGAGGCCTGCTTCTTTAACTTCGTCCTGCAGGGCTCTTCTCCAGGTGGCTCTAGGTCTGCCTCGCTTCCTCTTACCCCCCATAGGAGACCAGTCTAGTGCACCCTAAGTGATGCAGGCTGGGTTCCGTCGAGTGTGATCAATCCACAGCCATTTGCGTCTAGCGACTTGTTCTCTAATTGGCTTTTCGCCTTCCGTGGTCCAGAGAATGGCATTTGTCACTGTTTGGGGCCAATAGATCTTGAATATGGAGCGAAGGCACCTATTTATAAACACCTGGAGTTTTCCAATAACGTCCGCGGTATATTTCCAAGTCTCACATCCGTACAGCAGTACGTTTTTAACGCTACTGCTGAATATTTGGAGCTTGAGCTTTCTCGAAATGATACTGGAACGCCATACAAGGCAAAACATTGCGAAATGTTCACCTCATAATGATTGTAAACTACATATTTCAATTGCCTTATTTACTATGCTCTTTTACATTAACTCAGGTATATAAACGATCGCGCACTTGATTCTCACCACATTTGATAATGCCTTAGAAGGGCGATACATGACATTCCATTTAAAATATAATAAAACTTGTATAAAGCAGACAAATTTTTTTTCATATAAATTAGTCTGATTGCTTTTCCCATCGGTATAACCAGAAGCAGGTTGATACTGGCAGTCGGCAGATGGAACAATATATGCTGGCGCTGTCGGATCTCCGATCTATCGAATGTATATTTAACGGGTGTTCTCTTCCTGCAGGCGGCGGTGCGCCGGACGTGGTGTCGCCCCCCGTGCCCCCGAGACGCTCCCACCGAGGGCAGAGGACGCGGGCCCTCACGCCGCCCCGGCCCAACACCAGGGGTCTTCCACCCACGCCCAAGGTCCACATGGGAGCCTGCTTCTCCAAGGTGACCATAATTTCTACAAACCACTTAGTGTATGAAAGAGCTGAAAGGGTTAGATGCAGGTGCAAAAATGAACGGCGTGTCAGTAAGTTGTTTGTTGTATACGAACGACGCTATGCTACTTGCAGACAACGAACATGAACTACAAGTCCTGGTGTCTAGTATGTATGAGGTATGCAAGCGATACGATTTGATGATGAATGTGAATAAGTCCAAGGTTTTCGAAAAAGAAGGAAACATGACAGTCTGCAACATTAGTGCAAACGGTGAAAATCTGGAACAAGTGGATGAATTTGTTTATTTAGGAAGTATGTTTACAAAGGATAATGGAAAAGGATATTGAAAGAAGGGTTGGGGCAGGCAACAGAGTAAATGGTGCACTTAAAGTTGTCATCGCAAACAAAAGCCTATCCGCTAAGGTGGCAGTGCATAATGGTGTTCTTGTGCCGACCCTTATGTATGGAAGCGAAGCATGGAACTGGCAAAAGAAGGATGAAAATAGAATAAATGCAGTGGAAATGAGATCTCTAAGACGAATGTGTGGTAAATCTGTATATGTTAAAGTGTCAAATGCAAGTATAAGAAGTGAATGTGGTGCAAATGAAAGTGTTATGAACAAAATAACGAAAGGGTCGTTAAGATACTTTGGACACATGGAAAGAATGAGTGAAGACAGTATGTTGAAGAAGGTATATGTAAACGACCTGAACGGAGCTTGAAATAGAGGAAGGCCGAGGAAAACGTGGCACGAACAAATCAATCAAATATTAAATGTCGGTCACGTGAGGAGTCAGAGAAATCGATGTGCGTGCATCACAAGATGTACGAATGTAGAGGAAGCGAGAGAAGTATGTCAGGACAGAACAGTGTGGCGTTCCATTCTTTCTGCCTACCCCTCCGGAGAGACGGCGTGATGGTTAATTAGTTAGTTTGTTTAGTCTTACCTCGTCTTAGGCTTAATTTTTACCGTTACTCTTAAAATATTCTTAGATTTAAGTTAACTGTCCGTCTACAACAAATAAATAAATAAATAGATAGTTTATATCACTCTCCCTATGATCAAAGTGGACAAAACTATGTTTTTTTTTTAATCCAATGGGAACTACTTCGATAGAGACAAAATCTAAATTGATCTACGAGGTCCGTTCAAAAAGTATCGCGAATTTTGTGTTTTTTCAAAAATTATTTGTATATTCATGAATTTCTATTTTGTTCCCTTCAAAGTAATCCCAACCAGATATTATACACTTGTGCCAACGTTTTTTTCAATCCTCGAAGCACCCCAAAAAATCGTTTTTTGTGATCTTGTTCAGCTCCTCCTTCGATGCCGTCTTTATCTCCTCAATCGTAGCCTAGCGTCGTCCTTTCATGGGCCTCTTCAGTTTCGGGAACAATAAAAAGTCACAGGGGGTCAGATCTGGGGAATACGGTGGCTGCGGCATTATTGGTGTGTTGTTTTGGCCAAAAATTCGCGCACAAGCAGATGCGATATTGAGCAATTTTGGTACAAATTTCGCGGTGACCGATCTCATGCCCAAATCATTGGTAAAAATCGAATGGCACGAGCCAAGCGATATGTTTAAGTCCTCAGCAACTTCTCTAGCGGTGATTCGACGATTGGCCAATACTATGTTATTCACTTCATCAATGTTTTCGTCTGTTGTTGACGTGCTCGGGCGTCCGGCAGGCTCTTTTTCGTTCACATCTTCTCGGTCCTCTGAGAACATTTTGTACCACCGATAAACGTTCCTTTGGTCCAAGATAGCTTCACCATATGCCACAGTCAACATTCGGAATGCGTCCGGGGACTTAATTTTGTTTTTCACTCAAAATTTGATACAGATTCTTTGATCCATTTTTTTGGAGTGGGCAAAAATCGAAGACGAGCCAAAACACGTGCAAGCAAAGTGGCTCTCAAAAATTAACTGAACATTCAAACTGGCCGAACTTATCGGCATAAGTGAGAGACATGAGTACCAACATAACACCACAAAAAAATCAAAAATCGAATATACGTAACCGGCGGAAATTCAAAATTCGCGATACTTTTTGAACATACCTCGTATAAATATGTTTTTACAATTGAAGCAATGATCACTTTATCGAAGATATTTATTGTTCCAGGTTTTCAATGGGTGCCCTCTTAGGATACACTGCACAGCTTCTTGGATTCACCCGGATACCAGAGATCAACACATTCTCATCGGTATATACTCAAAATTTTGATTTCTTCTTTTCATGTTATGTATCTGGTCGGGGTTAAATGCATAACCCACATAAGTGGACTTCGACGCTGAACCAGCATATTTCATGATGAAATATAGTACACAAAACGCCTAACTCAGGACCTGCTTATCAAAACTGATGAGTCTAGGACCCAGATTTATTCAGTTTGGTCACTAGGTCACTAGAGCAGAGCATCGTGTGAAAATGGAAGCAAAACATATAAAAGCGGTACATCCGACCACCATGGACAGTATTCCTTCTTGCGACTTCTAACCGACACGAGTCTATGCTGTCAAGTCTACGTACGAGAAACCTCCGATCCTCCATACCGAACTACGCAACTGTCTACGCTGCTACGCCACGCAACTTCTGACGAGTCTTCACTCCCGCCGACCGACGCTACTGCCCAGTGAGCCGTCAGCCCCAGCTGCTATCAACGTCCAGGCGCACGCTCCATCATGAGTACATAATACTGTTAACGTATGATTACTTGTGACCTGCAATAAACGCTGAAACCTCCACTGCTTTTAACTCTCACCACATCCCCTAAAGTGGTGACCTCGACGACGGCCTGTCATTCCCCAAATATCTAACCACCCGTTCACACACCGTGTTCAGCAGACTAATTGCTCTCACCACCGGTGTCACCAGAGGCAGGTTGACTCTATACTCCACAGATACTGTTTCAAACCCTTCAAAATCACATTCGACAACGCTCTCTGGCCGAAGTTTCTTACAAGCAGAAGTTACGAATACTCGTGCGAAATATTGCTCGTTGAGATAGTATTTTTTTCTTAATCCGTTATGTCAATTACTCGTTATGAGAGATTCTACTGTATATTGACGACTTGAGAGAGAGAATGAGTCACAGAAAAGGTGTAAAGATACACGGGCAAAAGGTGGATATGATAAGGTTTGCTGACGATATTGCTATGGTTGCTGAAAGTGAAGAAGAACTGCAAGAGGCCTCAACAACTATGCAAAGCATTCTTCAAAATAACTAAAACATGAAGATAAATAAAGACAAAACAAAGCTGCTGACTGTAGGCCGAACGCAACATCAGATGAGAGTAGTGATGTCAGGAGTTCCACTAAAGAACACCAAGGAGTTTGTCTACCTCGGGAGCAAAATAACATGGGACGATCGGTCTAAGAGCGAGGTCGACAGCCGTATACATCAGGCTTGCATTTAATAAATGGTCGAAAATAATAGAATCAAATAATATAGACCTAAAACTGAGAATACTCCTCATCAAGACCTATGTGTGGAGTATCTTGATGTACGGCTGCGAAACATGGTGCCTATCCGAAAGAGATAAACGGAGACTAGAGGCTTTTGAGATGTGGTCCTATAGAACTTCCTGAAAAGACCACATCACGAATGAGGAGGTTCTCCAAAGAATCGAAGGAGGAAGGCGCCTGCTCAGGACCTTGTCCGAAAGACGTGCAAGATGGATCAGCCATGTAAAACGACAAGAAGGCCTCTTGCATGCCATAATGGAGGGTATGACCGAGGGGACAAACTCTAGGGGACGCCCACACCGAGAGTACCTGGAGGACCTGTTGGTGGACGTGCGCTGCTCATCATATGCAGATTTCAAAAGAGCCGCACAAGACAGGGAAGAATGGAAGAGAAGAATAGAAGAAATTGCTGCAAATCAATCCCAGGATTGAAACTTTATAATAATACTAGGAATGACCAAATGAATGAAAAAACATTTGGTAACGATTGGTTATCTATTCTAGGAGATATTTGGGCACACAATAACACACATAACCTTTTATTTATATAGATGGAGTTTTACCACATTGTACAAGAAACAATTAGATATTGTGTCTACGGTATATTAGTTATAATGTATTTGGTGTTTATTCCAGGGGCCGAGGAAGGGATCTACACGCTGAATACTAACGAGCTGCACGAGACGGCCATGGAGCAGCTCTACCCTCGGAGGACGGTCTGGATGCATGTCATCAAAGATGTCCTCATGTCTCTCTCCGGTAATTAACTGTCCATTCTCTCGGAATATTGTAAATAGTCCATTGTTTTGACGGAAACACCATTTCATTTATTTATAAAGATTACAAACATTACAGATGCGTCCAAGTCGTCTGCAACCTCAAAATTACATAATTAGATGTACATATTTTCTAAATAACATTTAAAAAAATATATAAATACTACGCCATCAGAGATAATAATCATAACATTGATATTGCATCCCTGAGGCAACTCACACTATCACGAAATATGTCCACCTCCGAGGCGACCCGATTATGCAATAAGATTGCCCTACCCACAGGCATAACCATTGGCAGGTTGGTTCTGCAGCGTGGCAAATAAAACAATCTGTGTTGTCTTTGACGAAGCACTGTGATACTTGAACATTATTCTTCTTCGATGGCCCTACAGCCCATATCGAGCCTTAGCCTCCAACTCCTCCTGTCCTCCGCTTCGACCCTCCAATCTGACACTCTAAACAATCTTGTTCCATCTCTCCCAACTTCATCCTCCCATCGCAGCCTTGGTCGTCCAATTGGTCTTCTACCACCTGGGTGCCACTCACTTTTGGGGTTCGCGATGACGGCATCCTCTGCACGTGACCGGCCCATCTCAGTCTATTCAGTCTGACCTGTGTGGAGAGGCTGGGAGCTTTGTAAATATTGTACAGCTCGTCATTATGCCGCACTCTCCAGCCTTCACCGTCATTCACAGGCCCCAGAATTCTGCGCAGCACCCTTCTCTCAAAAGTATCCAGTCGCTCTGCAGATTTCGCTGTCATTGTCCACACCTCACACCCATAGGTCACTACTGTTCGGATGATTGTTTTATACTGGTGATTTTGGTTTTCCAGTGTACATTTCTTGATTTGAGCGCTGGTAGTAGAGAGAAGAATGTTTTGTTACCAATTGTGATTCTTCTTTCGATTTCCTTGTGATCTTCGTTTTCTTTTGTTATAGACGAACCCAGGTAAGTGAACATTATTAACTGTTAAATTTACAACAAAACCTATTCAAAAAAGCTAAAATGTCAAGACACAGTGGTATGGAAGCGAAGCATGAGACTGGCAAAATAAGGATGAAAGTATAATAAATGCAGTAGAAATGAGATCCCTGGGATCTTTCAGGGGTCTGCGGAAAATGAAAATTGATTTGGGGGTCCCTGAACAACGTCAGGGGGTCCACGGATGTTTATCATTGTCGACCCTTTAGCGACTTCTGGTCAGTAGAATTCGGCGACGACCATATTTTTTTTTAGTCCCTTTGGGAAAATCGAATGTCCGATTTTTCGAACCTACTAACCGGAAGTCACTGATGAGCTTAAAATGAAAATTGTCGCAAACGAAAATTTATATTTTAATTTATTACGTAACTTCCATAATAATTAAAAGTGTCACAATTTTTTTAGGTGAATTTGTTAAAAAAAAACAATGTTATGAAAGTAGGGAGTCTTCACAAAATAAAAAAAATCAGTAAGGGGTCATCCATGGTCTTCCGAATAACTTGCTCGGATGGACGATTGTGTCGACTGTAAAATGGACGTAGTGCACGATAAGTTTGGCGAACCGAACCATGATTTTCAAAATAAATTTGCAAGTGCTGTTCTGACGTCAGTCTATTCATGGGGAAATGGCAAAACGTACTGATTACAAATCAACTGTCAACTGTCAAATTGACAGTCTGTTGAAACAATGTTGCCAGTTTAAAAACCAAACCTCTAAAAAAAACACCCTATATATAACTAGGTACACCTTTCCCGTCACAGGCAAAAGTCAGCAGCTGTACCGGCACGACCTCCTGGGGCTGCAGGGCAGGCACGCCACCCGCTTCAGTCTCCGGGTGCAGCGGATTCCGGAGAGGCTGGTGCCCAGGAAGTTCGCCCTCACCACGCGAGTCCCGGACACCAAAGGTACACTCCCCTTATTCTTTGTAGTATCAAATCAAATCAGTTTATTTTCTCAATAGAAACTACAGAGTTTCTTCCACCTAAGACAATTAAAAACTGTCAAAAGGAGTATTCCCCATGACACTTTCAAAACTCTTGTAAATTCCTTCTTTGTGTCACGACTTGATTATCGTAATGGAATTTATGCAAACATTCCAAAACAACAAATAAACAAACTTCAATCCGCGTTCAATGCAGCAGCAAGACTCATTAAAGGCATTCCAAAAAAGTCCCATATAACACAACATCTCAAAGATCTTCATTGGCTTAAAAGTCCAGAAAGAATCCAGTTTAAACTCTGCAGGACAGTCTTCAAAGCTCTACTCTGAATAACGGACAGCCTAAATACAAAGAAATCCACATTTTGCTCGGCGAACTCCTCGGCAATAGGAAGATTAGTTCAGCCGAAGTGTTGCCCCAGTACAAATTTCGTGGATCGAGCGTTTGCGGTAACCGGTCCATCAGCTTGGAACAATCTTCCTTCACACCTCAGATGCATAAATGATCCGACAGATTTCAGATCTTAACTGTAAGCCCATCTGTTCCATATTTCATACCCAATTTAAACATTTCTATTTTGTTCTACTATACTTTCTAACCAATCGCGAAAATCAGATGCAGCGTTCACATTTAGATTTTTAGATTTAAAACACGTCTTAATGCGCCCTTGAGGTGATTACGTCACAAAAACGGCACTTTAAAAATTAGCTAACTAACTAACTAACCATCACGCCGTCTCCCCGAAAGGGTAGGCAGAAAGAATGGACTGTCACACTTTTACTGATGCGGCACTCCATCCTTCTCTTTTTGCTCCGCGGGAAACGCGGTGTGATGGGTTACGAACCTCCTCGCCACCATTATTATTATTATAGGTTCCCAAAGTTGGCCCCCTGGCCTTCCAGGAAGCCCTGAAGGGAGCTGAGAAGGAGATTCTGGCCCTAGGAGAGTAAGGGTCTCCCGACTATAGAGCCACAAACGTATGTTGGCGGTGGCGCAAATGTGAACTAAACGCCCAATGTCATTGTGACAGATTTGAGTTTTTGTTTGCATTATAAGTACTATTTTGAAATATTTTTTCAATGACTCAAGTGTCCCGGATAATCCGCTTCCCGGTTAAGCTAACCCCGGAAAATCGGGAGTGTACTGTACATTATATTTTCTCAAGCGCGTACGTGATACGGGATAGCGCAGAATAGTACAGTCAAAGTGTGCTTATCACGTACGTTCATATGCTTAGGGCGGTAAAGTAAAAAATTATAATAAAACACGAATAAGAATAATAATAAATTGGATGATTTATAGAGCGCCATTTTTATGAATTAATCATCTCAAGGGCGCTGTAGCTCCATTTTATGAACTAGTTAAAGATAAACATTTTGGTATGGGGGCTGCACCTGACGCAGTCGATCAACATTTGCATCAGGATAGGACAGTTTGAACAGGTGCGTTTTGAGCCTTGATCTAAACTCTGACGGGTTTTCAATGCACTTAAAGTCTGCAGGGAGACCGTTCCAGGCCGAGGGGGCAGCTACAGCAAAGGCCCGGTCGCCGAAATGTGTGCGAGGATAACGCTTCGGTACATACAATATACCCATCGCAAGTAGACTGCCTCGCATTCAGGTTCTCGGTGATGCAGAGTTCAGATATGTTGATGATAAGAAGATGATATTAATGGTTTCTTCATCTCACTGGGTCTTCAGTCCAAGTTTATTTAATATGTTTTTTAAGACCAGGTTTGTTTGTTTATTTCTAGGGTGTATCAAGTGTGCCGTGGGGCGTAATCCCTACAACGGGTACAAGTACCTCTGCGGGGCGACATCGCAGGGGCTCTTCCTCATGCAGTGGTACGACCCCCTTCACAAGTTCATGCTGCTCAAGGTACAGTCCGTTCACTACAGGGAGAACCTTTGCAGTAGTATGAGTGACGTGCATTTACAAAATATGTAGACGGTATTTTTATTTTTTTATCATTGGAATACCAAAAATTGTTTCAATCATTTATTCAAACAGGTCAATGGCACAGAGTGGCGAGGGATAGAGAGTTGTGGAAGTCAGGAAAGGAGGCCTATGTCCAATACTGGACGACTAAAGGCTGATGATGATTATGATAAAGGGTCTTTCATTAAGCACTTCCTATCTTCAAATTTAAACAAAACAAAGTGTGTAATAATAATAATAATAATTAGGCTAATTTGTATAGCGCCGTTTTCGTGAATAGCTCACCTCAAGGGCGCTTTGACAATGTTTTTAGTCATGAGAGCTGCATGTGACACCAGCAATCAGATAACCGTTGTTTACATTTTATGGGATATTTTGAAAAGGTGGGTTTTTAGGTGAGATTTAAAGTCTGTCGGATTATCAATGCATCTGAGGCGTGCAGGAAGCATATTCCAGGCAGACGGACCTGCCACTGCGAAGGCTCGATCTCCGAAATTTGTCCTGGGGTTGCGCTTTGGCTCAACTAATCTGCCTATTGCCGAGGAGTTTGCTGATCGAAGCGTAGATTGCCGCAAGTTAGGGCTATCAGCAACACAAAGTTCAGATATATAGGCTGGTGCCATTCCGTGAAGCGCTTTAAAAACCGTCCAGCATAGTTTATACTGGATTCTTTCAGGACACTAGAGCCAATGAAGATCTTTTAGATGTTGTGAAATATGCGAGTTTTTTGGAACACCTGTGTGTGAGATATCATCGAAATTTTTTATTCGTTTGAAAGGCCTATCGATGCCATTATGTATGGAATATAACATTGTTCAAATGTCCGCCGCGGTTTCTCTGGGTGACCCGAAATGTCCAATTTTCCATGACTCTGGCGCATAAATCAGGCTGAATTTGACCGATGGCATGGGTTATGTTGGCTTTGAGGGCCGCCGTGGTTTGTGGCTTATTTCCATAGACCTGCGACTTAAGAAAACCCCACAAGAAAAAGTCAAACGGGGTCAAATCGCACGATCTCGGTGGCCAGTTCACATCACCTCCACGTGAGATGACCATGCCCTCAATCGCTTGTGCAAAATGTCCAATGTGGCTTGTAGCGCCGTCCTGTTAAAACCACATGTCGTTGGTGTCTATATCATCCAATTCAGGCCAAAAGAAGTTGGTAATCATTAACTTATAGCGCTCGCCGTTGACGGTGATGGCCTGGCCAACGTCATTCTCAAAGAAATATGGACCGATGACGCCGCCAGCCCAAGATCCAAACAGTGACTTTTTCTCGATGCATTGGACGCTCTTGGATCTCATGTGGATTGGTATCGTCCCAAATTCGACAATTTTTTTTGTTATCAACTGTCAAAGTTCAGAAGTCCCTATTGGAAGACCCTTTAGAACAGATAAAGTTAATTAATTAATTTGTTGTTTGCAGCACCTGGAGTGTGTCCTGCCGTCCCCCCTGAAGGTGTTTGAGATGATCATCACCCCGGAGCAAGAGTACCCCCTCTTCTGCGTGGGGGCCAGCAGGAAACCCCTCAAACTGGATCTGCTCAACATGAACTCCGGTACCTTTACATTCATATTTGTGAAAGTACCTTCAGTAGACAAATACTCTTGACTTTAAAGGGTGTTGTATTCCTAATGTCGAACCATCATTATTATATTATGCATCATACATTATATTTTACCTGTTCTCAATAGATGGCTTAAACTTTAGTATTTGTTTGTACAGCAAAAGTCCGTGAGTTCGAAATTCAAGGGACCGGATTTCCCAAAAAAATCGAATTACAAATTTCGCGTCACTAAAAAAAATTTATTTTGCGCCAATTGCTGAAATATAAGTGTTCATAATAATATAACAATAGTGTTTGGATAACATAATGATGTTTTTGGGGGTCTAATGGCGCTTTGGAATTAAAATCAACTTTTTTATTGGTTAAAAGAATCCTATTAAGACATGCATCTCATACGAATAAAAAAACACCTAGATAAAAATTAATACAGTGAAACCCGAATTTTACGTTTTTTTTATGCAATCAAGTTCCATGTCGAATTCTATGTCGAAAATATTTAAAATACGCGAGTCACGCGCTGTTGACACTTTCATTTCATTTATTTCATTTAATTTATTTTGCTAATAATCACAAACATTACAGACATACAATTCCAAATCGTTTGCAATTACATTATAAACAGAGAAGCATTAAAAAAAATAAAAATTAAGCTTAAGAGTAAGAAAAAATCATAACATTGATATTGCATCCCTGAGGCAACTCACACTATCACGAAATATGTCCACCTCCGAGGCGATCAGATTAAGCAATAAGATTGCCCTACCCACAGGCATTACCATTGGCAGGTTGGTTCTGCAGCGTGGCAAATAAAACAATCTGTGCTGTCTTTGATGAAGGTAATTATCAGGGACAAATATACCTACATCACTCAGGACATCCGAGTTCTGTACACACATTATTTCGGTCGTGATTTGTCAGCGAGCGACATTGCGATTGGTCATTGTACAGCGCCCAACGTGGTGATTGGCCGACATCTTTCAATTTTAGCCGTTTTGTTGTCCTATCATTATCATTCGGTTTTCGACTCAATTTGTAACGCTTTTGACATTCGCGATCGTTGTTTACATAGTTTTTTGTTTTGTTTTATTCTTTAAGTATATTAATTTTCTTCCTTTTTAATATTCTGAAGTAATGTCTCAACAAAAAAAAGCTTTGTCTAGCTTTGGAATTTCTCCGAAATTGAAATTTCTATTGCAAATTTATAGAAAAGAAATGAAGATATCCTTTTTACATAGTGTTCTCATTTTATCGCTTTGCACTTCTTTACCGCGTGATATTTTCAATAGAAATACGTAATGTATAGATATCTCGCTTGCACTAATGTATGTAAGCGCTCGAACCTGATTCGTTCTCACGTCGTATTGATGTCTTACTTGAATTATTAGGAATCGTAAGTACATTTTGATGAAAAACATTACGAAATACGCAATATTTCGATTTAACAGTAGAATTTACGATGAAAAGTCAATTTTTGAACCGAGTAAATTATGAAAATTTCGCATTACGAAATATCGTTGTTTGAATTAACGGACTTTTACTTTAATCTGATTTGATTCGATTCTACTCTTCGGAACATCTCGTCACGTGACTCGTGATATATAACGAATATTAAAATTGTCAAACTTTGCAGGTGCGTCGTGGCTTCACTCGGACGAGCTCGACTTCGCGATGAGTGGCACATCCACGGTGAAGCCACGCACGGAGAAGCTTCACGATATCGTCTGCATCAAGCAGCTGGAGAAGGACAGCGTAAGTATTTAACCGTGACAATCATTTTGAACCACCCTATTTATTTATTTATTTAGGGTAACCTCTTCTGTCTTGATGTAAAAATGATTAATGTATCAAAGTCTAAAGTTATGGTATTTAACCGTTGCGTTGCCATGTGGTCAATTGAGTTTCCACTGCCAATTTAAAGTTGATTTTCTTAAAACCTATGGACCCTAATATTATAAAAAAAATTGTAATCCTCCATTGAAGTGTTCTCAATATTTCGTAATAAAAAAAAAAGCAAAAAATTACTTCCTTCATCCCAAAAAAAAATATTTTCTAAGACTGCCCTCACCTTCATTCGTGTTAAGGTAGAATTTGTTTTGCTAATATTTATAAATTATATCTTTGGCCTTTTCTCATAGGTACGTAATAATACCGACTGTGGACGGAAACGTAGCACGCAACTTAATAATATCAGAACTGTGAAAATATTAACACTTTACCAAAAGGGACAAATATTAATACATACTCGTTGTCTTGAACGTACTATACATTTTGCCTAGGTGCCTTTATCATACGTAAAATCTCGTAAAGTCTCGCCCCGCCGGCCGCGGCGCGGCGCGGCGGGGCAAGACAAGTTTATACTTGGTGTCAGTCGCTCGTATGCTGTGACGCATTCCATATCAGAAATCGCATGGTTCCAGAAAAAAATTAATAATGATATGTTTTTCAAATAATCCATGTATGTTATAGATATCGATCTATTCCTAATGAAATTCCCTACAAGATGACATAAATTAAATTTTGATTCATCGAGTCATATGCTTGATATTTAGATAAAGTTAGCGGTAAAATGAATTGACCACATGGGAGCGAGCGTTTTGTTTTGAACACGGTACGTTAAGGGTTAACCTTTCCATGTTGGGTAGTCAGTACCCGATCAAAAATTTGCGATTTTAAATCAGAAAAATAAGAACATTCATAGCTAATCCCCTTGATTAATTATAATTGAAGTCAAAAATTATAATAATTGAGATTTATTTGCTGAAAACATTGAAAAACCATCTGGCAACGCTCACGGAACGGGCATAGGTCCACTCTTATAGGGCATAGGCCGGCGGCAGTGAGAACATTGAGCTCCTCACGCTTCCACAGTGAAGTAAAGTAAGATGTGAATATAGTGTCACGCATAACGTGACATAAGTGCATGAATGTAAAAAGTAGGATAAATGCCATAGAAATAAGGTCACTAAGAAGAATGTGCGGTAAAACAATGTATGATAGAATGTCTAATGATGTAGTAAGAAAGGAATGTAAGGTGGATGAATGCGTAATAAATAAAATTATTAAGATGGTTTGGACATATGGAACGAATGGATATGGGGAGAATGGTTAAAAAGGTATACGAGTACATACGAGGTCTGTTCAAAAAGTATCGCGAATTTTGAATTTCCGCTGGCTACGTATATTTGATTTTTGATTTTTTTGTAGCGTTATGTTGGTACTCATGTCCCTTACTTATGCTGACAAGGTCGGCCATTTTGAATGTTTAGTTAATTTTTGACAGCTGTTTTGCTTGGATGTGTTTTGGCTCGTCTTCGATTTTTGCCTATTCCAAAAATGGATCAAAGAATCTGTATCAAATTTTGTGTGAAAAACAAAATAAAGTGCGCGGACGCATTTCGAATGTTGACTGTGGCATATGGTGAAGCTACCTTGGACCAAAGCAACGTTTATCGGTGGTACAAAATGTTCTCAGAGGGCCGAGAAGATATGAACGACGAAGAGCGTGTCGGACGCCCGAGCACGTCAACAACAGACGAAAACATTGATAAAGTGAAGAAAATAGTATTAGCCAATCGTCGAATCACCGTTAGAGAAGTTGCTGAGGACCTAAACATATCGATTGGCTCGTGCCATTCGATTTTAACCAATGATTTGGGCATGAGTCGGTTCGCCGCGAAATTCGTGCCAAAATTGCTCAATTTCGACCAAAAACAGCATCGCGTTAACATTGCTCAGGAGATGTTGGACTCGGTCCGTGACGCCCCAAATGTGCTCCAGAGGGTCATAACTGGTGACGAATCATGGGTTTATGGTTATGACGTGGAAACCAAAGCTCAATCATCCCAATGGAAGCTGCCGCATGAGCCAAGACCAAAAAAAGCGCGCCAAGTTCGGTCGAACGTGAAGGTTTTGCTCACAGTTTTCTTCGATTGCAGGGGCGTGGTGCATCATGAGTTCTTGCCACAGAGGTAGTACGGTCAATAAGGAATATTACCTGCAAGTTATGCGCAATTTGCGCGAAGCAATCCGCCAGAAACGCCCGGATTTGTGGAAGAACAAAAACTGGCTTTTGCACCATGATAACGCCCCTGCTCACACATCGTTGCTTGTGCGCGAATATTTGGCCAAAAACAACACAGTAATGGTGCCGCAGCCACCGTATTCCCCAGACCTGGCCCCCTGTGACTTTTTCCTGTTTCCAAAACTGAAGAGGCCCATGAAAGGACGACGCTACGCCACGATTGAGGAGATAAAGACGGCATCGAAGGAGGAGCTGAACAAGATCACAAAAAATGATTTTTTTAAGTGCTTCGAGGATTGGAAAAAACGTTGGCATAAATGTATTATATCCGAGGGGAATTACTTTGAAGGGGACAAAATAGATATTCATGAATAAATAAATACTTTTTGAAAAAATATAAAATTCGCGATACTTTTTGAACAGATCTCGTACTGTATTTATTATACTTTCATTCTTCCTTTCCAGGTGCTGGTTTGCCACAACAACCTCGTGGAGATAGTGAATCCTCTGGCCATTGGGGGAGAGACGAGGCCCACAGCCGACCTGATAGCCAAGCCCAAGAAGCACCGCCAGCTGCTGCCTAGAGTGGAGTTTCCTTTCCCTATCCAGAGTGTCGGTATGTTCTCTTATTACTCATTGCTACTATTGGATGTGTCCCGAACTTGATTTCTATTGTTAGAATGTTATCTGTCATTTAAGTTATGTGCAGAAATGTTATGAAAAGAAGGATTATGTCATTTCATTACGAACATTTATTTGAATGAGATCTATTTATGAACATTTATTTAAATGAAATGAGATCTCTTAGACGAATGTGTGGATACTCTGTGTAAGATAGAGTGTCGAATGAAAATATAAGAAGTGAATCCGGTGCGAATGATGGTGTCATGAACAAAATAATGAAAGGATCATTATGATTGTTTGAACAAATGCAAAGAATCAATGAAGAAAGAATGGTTAAAAAAAATTATATGATGTAAATGGAACCAGAAATAGAGGAAGACCGAGGAAAACGTGGCACTATCAAATAAATCAAATATTGAATGTCGGCAAGATAGAGTGTCGAATGAAGATAGAGTGTCGAATGAAAATATAAGAAGTGAATTCGGTGCGAATGATGGTGTCATGAACAAAATAATGAAAGGATCATTATGATGGTTTGAACATATGCAAAGAATGAATGAAGAAAGAATGGTTTAAAAAAAATTATATGGTAATGATGTAAATGGAACCAGAAAAAGAGGAAGACCGAGGAAAACATGGCACTATCAAATAAATCAAATATTGAATGTCGGCCATGTGAGGAGTCAGAGAAATCGTCGCGCGTGCATGACACGATGTATGAATGTTGAGGAAGCGAGAGAAATATGTCAGGAAAGAAAAGTGTGGCAGTCCATTGTTTCTGCCTACCCCTTCAGGAAGACGGCGTGATGGTTAGTTAGTTAGTTAACATTTATTTATAATGTTTCGGTGTTAACAAATTTATTATTATTGTGTATTTACAGCTTATTTCTTATTGATTTCTTCTTGTATTCGTAAATACAACAACAACAACAAACCATCACGCCGTTTCCCCGCAGGGGTAGGCAGAGAGAATGGACCGCCACACTACTCTATCCTGGCAAACCTCTCTAGGTTCCTCCACATTCATACAACGAGTCATACACGCACGTCGATTCCTCCGACTTCTAACATGACCAACCTTTAAAATTTGATTAATTTGGTCATGCCATGTTTTCCTCGGTCTGCCTCGACTTCGTACCCCATTTACATCATTAACGTATACTTTCTTAACCATTCTTTCTCCATCCATGCGTTCCATATGTCCGAACCAACGCAGCGATCCAAATACATTATTATATTATACAAGAACATGAGTTTGGTGACGCAGAAAATATTTTTTTGTATAGATTTATAATGCGCTTGAGATGGGATTGAAAATCAATTAATTCACAAAATTAATTTAGAAAGATAAAACTCTTTTAATCCAGGATAATACATTATCGTGACCCTCTACTAAAATTATAACATTAAAACGTCGGACGGGCTTGCCTTACTGGTTGACCTTAGGCACGCCACTGATTGTCAGCTGTGTTACGTAGGATTTTTTTTTTGGATGGATGCATGTTGCCCAGGATCACAGACACGGAAGGAGATGGAGGAGGTCTACGTTCAAAAGTGGACAGATGCAATGTTAGGATAATCACGACTTTGTAATTAACCATTTTTTTCTCGTGTTTCTAGTGGTTCTCGCCGACAGCGTGCTGGCGTTCCACGCTCACGGTGTCCAGGGAAGATCGCTGCGGGACGGATCCATCACGCAGGAAATCAGTGATCCATCCAAGACATATCGCCTGCTAGGGCAGGATAAGTGAGTTACTATTATTATCCTATATTTTCCCTCGAGCATCCAGAACAATTATTTAACATGTTGTGAAATACCTGTCTTCTTTTTTTTCTTCTTCCTTGTTTGTAGACATATTTGGTCTATTCTCCAGAGTGTTGCCTCTCCTGGGAGGTAGATTCCCAGCTGTCCTTCCATCTTTTAGGAGGTCTTCCACGAGGACGAGTCCCATGAGGCTGATTATGTAGTGCAATATAGGGGAGTCTGGTGGTGTCCATTCTTTGGACATTACAGTCCCTCCTTAGAATAGAAATATTAAGTTTATTGTTTCTTGAACAATGATGTAACACTCCATATTGAATAATTCTTATTTTTGGCCTGTCACACCTCCGTGGTGCATAGGGCCTCAAGGAACCTTCTTCATCCGACTCTATCGCATGCCTGATGCCTAACATCATCCCAAGTGAGGCCTGCCGCCTTAACCTCGTCCTGCAGGGCTCTTCTCCAGGTGGCTCTAGGTCTGCCTCACTTCCTCTTTCCCCCCATAGGCGACTTCCCCCTGAGCAATGCAGGCTGGGTTCCGTCTCGGAGTGTGACTGATCCACTGCCATTTGCATCTAGCGACCTGTTCTCTAATTGGCTTTTCACCTGCCATGGTCCAGAGAATGGCATTTGACACTGTTTGGGGCCAATAGATTTTGAATATTGAGTGAAGACACCTATTTATAAACACCTCGAGGTAGATTTCCAAGTCTCACATCCGTACAGCAGGGCGCTTTTAACGCTACTGCTGAATATTTGGAGCTTGAGCTTTCTCAAAATGATACTGGAACGCCATACAGGGCGAAGCATAGCAAAAGCTCCCCTTGCCTTGTTGAGTCTGCTAATTACATCTTCCTCCGTACCTCCCGAGCCTGCTATCATAATACCGAGGTAGCAAAAGCTGGTCGTGGTCACAAGGGGGACACCGTGGAGCAAGATTGGGGTGGAGTCATTTGTGGACACTTGTATGAATAATTAATATAAATGAAAACGGCTGTCTTCTAGCTGTTTTATTATATTTTATATGGAATGACATGTTTCACCCTTCAGACATTATCAAATGTTAACATAAACATGTCATTCCATAAAAAAATTAATAAAACTCCTAGAAGATAGGCCCTTTCATTTATATTAATGATAGAAATATTAACAAAAACAAAAACCTATCCAAAAAAGCTTAAATGGCAGTGCACAATGGTGTTCTTCTACTGACCCTTTATGTATGGAAGCGAAGCATGTAACTGGCAAAAGAAGGATGAAAGTAGAATAAATGCAGTAGAAATGAGATCTCTTAGACAAATGTGTGATTCTCTGTGTATGATAGAGTGTCGAATGAAAATATAATATGTGAATGCGGTGCGAATGAGGGTGTTATGAACAAAATAATGAAAGGATCATTAAGATGGTTTGGACATATGGAAAGAATGATAAAAAAAATATATGTTAACGATGTAAATGGAACCAGAAATAGAGGTAGACCGAGAAAAACGTGGCACAATCAAATAAATCAAGTATTGAATGTCGGCCACGTGAGGAGTCAGAGAAATCGACGCGCGTACCAGATATGATGTATGAATGTTGAGGAATCGAGAGAAATATGTCAGGAAATAAAAGTGTGGCAGTCCATTCTTTCCGCCTACCCCTTCGGGGAGACAGTGTGATGGTTGGTTGGTTAGTTAGTTTTTTTAGAAATATTAAGCATGAGTTAGGAAAACAGCAATCCGAGAAATCTGCGAGGTCGAAGATGTGGTCAGATGGGGACGTCAAAGACGGCGATACTGGCATCAACATGTAGAAAGAATGAGCTCAAATAGGATACCACACATAGCTCTCCATGGAACGCCAAACAGACAACGCCGACCAGGAAGACCCCCGAAACGGTGGAGAGAAAGCTGGAGTTCAGCATCTCAAGAGAACCCGCCTGAAATAACAGACTCCTGAGTCTACCAAAAGTGAAGAAGAAGAAGAAGCATGATCGCGGATGTACTCTCAGAGAGTGTTAAAGTATTTTAGGCATATAGCCTAGAGATCATCTCTGTATTGTGATAATGTAGTTAAATTGATTCATCAGTAAAAAGGGTCATACTATTTATTCCTGTGTATTTTTTTCAGGGTGGTGGCGCTGGAGTCCCACATACTCCGAACCGGCACTCTGGTGGGCGAGGACGGCAACGACCTGTACATCCTCGCGGGCCACGAAGCGTCCTATTAGCTCCCTTCAAATTATTACATTATTAAACAAGTGAATTACTATTATATATATATAATACATATATACTAAACATATTATCCATTTGCTCAATTCAAGTGTAGTAGAACGTTCTCCATCTTGTTTCTTCCCCGCGGCGGCCATTTTGTTTCGCATCCGCCATTTGCATTTTACCCGGATTCCACACGACTGTATTATATCTCACTATTCGAATGCATGACGTCCATTTTGTTTCTTTCTCCCGGCAGCCATTTTGTGATGCGTCTCTGAATTTTTATTCTCTATCATTTGAGAGCTTGAGCTTTCTTGAAATGATACTGGAACGCCATACAGGGCGAAGCATAGCGAAAGCTCCCCTTGCCTTGTTGAGTCTGCTGGCTACATCTTCCTCCGTACCTCCCGAGCCTGCTATCATACTACCGAGGTAGCAGAAGCTGGTCGTGGTCACAAGGGGGACACCGTGGAGCAAGATTGGGGTGGAGTCATTTGTGGACACTCGTAGGTCTACTGTCTTGGACATGTTAATCTTGAGATCTACTTTTGCCGCTTCCTCGTGAAGTCTACAAAGCTTCCGCTCTGCATCCACCTGGTTCATGGAAATCCATCTATCCGATACATGCCTTTAATTCCATCTAATGGCACTAGAAAACACGGTATACGATATCGCTTATTACTTTATTTAACTATTTGTATCAATGTACAATGTTTATATTTTTAATATCATCTCTAACAGTGGCAGTGGCGGTACTCCCATAGAAGCCCAGAAGCCCGGCTTGCGTAAGAAATTTTGAATCAAAACCTCTTCTGGCTTACAGAGGTTCAGCTCTTGTGGCTATTGGCCTCTTATGTCTTGTTGGAAGGTGATTTGGTGGGTTGTTGGTTTATGCGGGGGCATGATTACTTAGATTTGGGGGGTTTTATTCAAAATTTCTTACGCAAGCCGGGCTTCTGGACTTCTATGGGAGTACCGCCACTGAGCAGTGGATATATCACAAAGTAAATACCTCATCTAGTAATAACGTCGTCCATCTTGTTTCTCGGCGGCCATTTTGTTTTGCGTCTTCCATTTTGTAATGATACGATCGTTATTCTATTTGCGTCTGTGGTAATCTGTCGTTATATCGCGTGTAAAAATTATGCATAGGTAATTTAATTTATCTAAATTAAAATAATTTTAATATTATACCTGACGATTTTGTCTGGATCTAAAATTGGTCTTGAATACGGTGGACGATTTCACCTTCATCAATTTAATGTGTCAATTCGGAAGGGTGCGTCCAAGCTGGAATAGATATCTTTCTTCTTTTTCTTTGCTGTAGAATTTGGTGGTCTGTTCTCCAGAGGATTGCGCTCCCACTCTTAAGATAAACGCATTAGCTACAGTTTGACGCTTTTCGAGAAAAATGCGTTTAAAGTTTTTATTTTGCTTGTATCTCAGGAACTAGATAAGACATGAAAGTTGTATGAAAACAAAGAGAAAAGGGTTAAGAATACTAAAAAAATACAAACATATATAAAAATAAAATATAGTGTACATATAATTTTAAAACAGTACTTATCGCTAGCAGCTTCTAATCAACTACCCTACTTGATGCATTTATGCTTATTAAACAGTTAGACCAATTCAGATATCTCGGAAGCGAAGTAACCAGCTCTAATGACCTCCCCAGAGAAGTAAGGTCACAGGTAGATAAGGCTGGAGCGGTTGCAGGCTGCCTGAAAGATGTCATATGCAGAAACAAGGACATGAGGACTGACAGCAAGGTACGCATCTATAAGACCTGTGTGCGACCAATCCTCACATATTGAATCGAGGGCAGACACTGTCAAGACAAAGAGCATGCTCAGGACAACCGAGATGAAAACACTCCGCGCTATAGCTGGCAAGACCCTACGTGATCGAGTTAGGAATACAGCAATCCGAGAAATCTGCGAGGTCGATACGGACAATGCCGACCAGGAAGACCCCGGAAACGGTGGAGAGAAAGCTGGAGTTCAGCGTCTCAAGCGGACCCGCCTGAAATAACAGACTCCTGAGTCTATCAAAAGTCAAGAAGAAGAAGAAATCAATTTAATGCATTTTATATAGTAAGCTTATACCTCAATTATTCAACAATACATATGATAAGTGCAACTACATCACATAATGCATTTATGTTAAAGAAAATAACTATTTGAATACATTGTAAAATTAGTGCGATTCCTCAAACATAGTGCATTTATGACTAAGAAGCTATTGAATGGTAGAAAACAAGTCTGTACTAAGTACAGCTAGTGCGTTCTTGATAAGTAAAACTGCACTCCAAGTCTTAGTTAATGCGTTTATGAAAACTGAAAAACTGAGAAAATGAAGAAATCATGAAATGTCACTTTGAGAAAGTTGTAGATCTCGTTTTCCTGATACCAGATAATGGAATAACTCAAAAACCTTAGTTGATGCGTTTATCGAAAGCGCGGCAATGCGCCTCTTGTGAGGTAGATTCCCATCTGTCCTTCCATCTATTAGGAGGTCTTCCACGAGGACGTGTCCGATGAGGCTGATTATGCAATGAAATATAGGGGAGTCTGGGGGTGTCCATTCTTTGAACATGACCGTACCAGTCCCTTTTTCGCTGTCTGCTCCATCTTATAATATCCTCAACCTCACATATCTCTCTTATTCTGGTGTTCCTCACACAATCTCTCAGTGTCTTATCTGCTATCATCCTCAGTGTCTTCATCTCGGAAATCCTGAAAACTTGTTTGGTCTTTACAGTGTCTGCACTTGCTTCAAAGCCATATGTTATTATTGGTCTTATGCATACTTTAAAGTCACAAATAACCAAGTTTCATTAGTGTGAAAAATGTTCATCTCCAGTGCGTTCGGCAGTTTGATTGCTTTTTACAACAGCATCACTAGAGGCAGGTTGGTTCTGCGTATCGGCAAATGTTTTTTTTTTATGTATATATGATTTTCACGCCATTTTATAATTAAAAATTCGGCCATTTTAAATTACCACAATCAAAATAAGTTAAATAAATAAATTTTGGATTAACTTAAGACGTTAACAATGTGGAATTCCATAATAGTGATATTTTTATGAATTAAAATACTGTTTTTTTCTGGGGAGAACGGTAGTTTAATCTGATGAAGGAATTAAACCTTCAAAACATGTCGAGAAAAATAAATTCAAAAGTGAAAAATTTGTAGTTTAATTCATAAATAAATAATTGTTTTTATGAATGTTGATATCATATCAGTGTGGGGCTTTTGAACGATGGTGCAATCTGTTTTTTTTTTTAATTTCCGGGTTCTATTCTAAAATTTGAAATTTCGATTGTAGAATTTTATTTTTGAATTTTTAAAATCGGATCGTTCTTAATTTTAAGCGTTCCGAATAGGAAAAGTGTTCTCTTTTTAAAACGGATGTCTCGAGTATAAGCTTCGTCAGATAGTGATAGACGGGTTATTGAAGTCATTACGAAAGTTCACGTCGTGTTCTGTCACACGTTTAATTGTGCTTTTCCGGTGTTTAACCCTTTGGGATAACTATGCCAAAACAGCCGCGATTTTGGAGAAAGTAATTCAAATTTAAAATGTTTTAAAATTAATGCACAATGGTGTTCTTGTGCCGACCCTTATGTATGGAAGTGAAGCATGGAACTGGCAAAAGAAGGATGAAAGTAGAATAAATGCAGTAGAAATGAGATCTCTAAGACGAATGTGCGGCAAATCTGTATATAGAGTGACAAATGCAAGTATAAGAAGTGAATGCGGTGCGAATGAAAGTGTTATGAACAAAATAAGGAAAAGGTCATTAAGATGGTTTGGACACATGGAAAGAATGAGTGTAGACAGAATGGTAAAGAAGGTATATGTAAACGGCGTGAAGGGAGCTAGAAATAGAGGAAGGCCGAGGAAAACGTGGCACGATCAAATCAATCAAATATTGGATGTCGGTCACGTGAGGAGTCGGAGAAATCAATGTGCATGCATGACAAGATGTATGAATGTAGAGGAAGCGAGAGAAGTATGTCAGGACAGAACAGTGTGGCGTTCCATTCTTTCTGCCTACCCCTCTGGGGAGACGGCGTGATGGCAAGTTAGTTAAAATTAATCATTTAATTTATCAAAATTAAAACAAATCTATTTTATACGAGGCATATCCAGAAAGCAAGTGTACTGAATTTTTGTTGGTTACAATTTTTTTTATTTAATCAAAATTACGTGGTTACCTTAGTACATATGTAAGCTATTTTTCGACATAGTCGCCATTCCTCTCAATGCAGGGGGTGAAGCGGGGTATCAACTTTTAGATGCCAACCCCTTTGTACACTTCTCCACCTCCCCCTTTACCCCCTCGTCGGTTGAAAACCTTTTTCCACCCATGCGCGGCTTCAGGGAGGTAAAGAGATAGTAATCTGAAGGTGCTAGGTCAGGGGAATGCGCGGGATGGTTCAGGACATCCCATTTAAACGAGGCGAGCAGTTCCTTCTGGCATTGTCGTGCAGCAGGCAGACTCCCTTTATCAGCATGCCTCTCCTCTTGTTCTGAATCGCCCTCCGCAATTGTTTTAGGGTCTCACAGTATCTTGCAGAGTTGATGGTCTCCCCTTGAGGCATATATTCAATTAAAATTATGCCTTGACAGTCCCAAAACACGGATGCCATGATTTTCTTGACTGAAATTGTGGTTTTGAACTTTTTGCACAGACGTACGACCGTTTTTAAACTCGCGACATTACTTGTACGCACTCGTACGATTCATAGCTTCATCACCATATGCAGTTTTCACCTCATTATAAAATCTCAAACGGTGGTTTTCCCTTCCAAACGAGATAACGGATGACGCCGCGTATTTCGCACTTGGCGGGAGATTTAATTGACATTTTTCACGAAACGTGTTGTCGCGTCGACACTTCTCAACGTACTGACCTCGAACCGGTCTCGTTGCGGAGGAGAAGGGTCAGGCTACACGGAAGTGTAGCCAATATGTCGGAAAAAAAAAAACATCCGGTCGTGAGAGCCTCAGTACACTTACTTTCTAATAAGTCTTAGGCTTAGATCCGTCAGAAATCCGTTCAAGTTAAAAACGCTTGTAGCCAGATGTGCAATGAAATCTCTTGCATATAAAAAAAAAATCTTAAGTACAATTATGACGAAAGGTGTTCAATCATAACGATAAATAATATATATTTATTTATTAGCGTCTTTAAAATCGAAAATTGTGTCAAATAATTTTTATTATTTTGATAAAGTAAGTTTTGATTTGATTTTTTCTTTGTCTATTTACTATTTCATATACCCGGTAAAAGAAGGAAGAAAATTAATTCGGCATATTTATGAAATATGTCGTTTTTTAAACTTATAGATATACCATAGTTAAATACAAAGTGTTTTATTATTTTATATCTCTAAGTTTAAAATGTTTAACCACAAAGTGAGTGCTTCATATGAAAATTGTATTTTGTTCCAGATTCACTCAAGTATAATTTCTAAATAAACTGATATCTATTTCTAAATAAATAAATTTCTAACTTACTAACTAACTAACCATCACGCCGTCTCCCCGAAAGGGTAGGCAGAAAGAATGGACTGTCACACTTTAACCGATGCGGCACTCCATCCTCCTCTTTTCGCCCCCGCGGGAGACGCGGTGTGATGGGTTGCGAACCTCATCGCCATTTTAGAAAAGATTTCTATTTCTAAATAAATAGATATCTTTTTCTAAATAAATAGATATCTATTTCTAAATAAATGGATATCTATTTCTAAATAAATAGATATCTACATCTAATTAAATATATGTCTATTTCTAATTAAATAGATATCTATTTCTAATTAAATAGATATCTATTTCTAATTAAATAGATATCTTTTTCTAATTAAATAGATATCTATTTCTAATTAAATAGATATCTATTTCTAATTAAATAGATATCTATTTCTAATTAAATAGATATCTATTTCTAATTAAATAGATATCCGTTTCTGAGTAGAGATATCTGTTTTAAAATAAACATACACCTATTTCTAAATAAAGAGATATCTGTTAATACAAACATATTAAAAGTACTAAATAGCTATATTAAAAAAACATATGTACATCAGATGACATCTATTGAAAAATATTTTTATCTAGCGCTTAATCTAAAGAAATATAAAATAAAAACGTAGAAAATCGATAAATATTTTTGATCTTAACACATTGTTTTCGGGTATTGTTTTATGCTGATTGCAGCCTGGCGCGGGCGATATTTGGGTTCGCGCGCGAGTTTTTTCAACATTATTTTAAAAGTCTATAACTTTTGAAATATCCGTGATAATTGACTGAAACTTTAAATGCATCTTACCTTATTGTGTCTCAATGATGAAATGATGGAAAACAAGCACAAAAAAAATTGGGCTTCAAAGTAGCACTTTGGAAGTTTTATTTTTATACAAAAACAGAATTTTTATCAAATTATAATACTATTTAAAATCAATACAACTATTTAACACTATTTAAAATTGTCAAAATTACTGTCTAGTATTTTTTTACTGTATGGTACCGTTCAAAACATGTACCTCTGTGAAGAGCCACACCACAGAATTTACACATGTAACAAGTTTCACTCCTTTTTCCTTTAGCAGCACACACTCGACATTTTCTTTGTGGACTTTTAGATTCGTAGAAAGTCTGCCTGGAGGATCGCGATTTGGAGTGTGCCGTGTCAAACTTACTGTCGATGTTCCAGGTTCCTCACTTAGTTCGCTTTCAATACTGCTAGTTATCCAATGACGTGCTGTCTCCAATAAAAAAAAATTGTACCTTACTGAGTCTGGATATTTTGCTTAAATCACTTGTTTCACTGTCTGCCATCAATAGTCTTTCTGTATCACTAGCACAGGAACAATTAGATAAATTGTCTACACACAATTCATCGTCTGATTTATTCTCATCCGGAAAAAACATTGTGGGTTTTAGGTATAAAAATAATTATATGAACTCAATGACAACGACCGAACGACCGAACATGTATACGTTTACATAAACACTAATGTTTTGTAGAAATATGAACAAAACATTCCTACCATTCATCCCTTCTTCGGGTAGAAAGAACCCTAAAATTTCTCCGTACAAGTTGAAAAGAGTTATTGCGCATTGAAGGTAAAAAAAAACAAGCCAGCGGGATCTGCGTCAAGGTTTCTTCGAGCACACAAAAAATGTATATTTTTAGACTTTTTTTTTTCATTTTATAATTGAATAATAAATCAAAAGTAAAGCCTAATAAATATAAATTTGTGAGTGAAATTATATTGTGAAGTCAGATATACGATTTAGCAACAAAATCCATTTATTACACAACACGTTTTATTACGTTACCCGACGACAACCACCAGATAGTAAAAAACGTATTTTTACGTTTCCCGCATTTGAGCACCAAACTGAAAAAAACGTAGTTTTACGTTTCCCGACAACATTGTGTTAATGTATCATAGCATTTTTTTGTTTTAGATTATCAAAATTGTATGTTTTTTTTTAATTCTAAATAAACGTCAAGCCAATTATCTGCTAGGGTAGGCAGATAAAACAGCCCTTTGTATTAGGATGTTATTGTGCCGTGTTTTAAATGGTGCATTAGATATTTTTTTTAACCAAACTTCTCGCCAATTCTCTGTAAGGGTTGGCAGAAGGGTTTGTAAACAATACCACATACCACATGGCTCCAACTATGATGACATCATCATAAACTAACAAACTAACCATCGCACTGTCTCTCCAAAAGGATAGGCAGATATTATGGACTTCCACGCCGTTCTTTCCTGACCTTCTTGTCTCACTTCCTCAATTTTTTTTTTTTCTCCGATTTCTCCGACTCTTCACTCAGCCGAAATTTAATATTTTATTGATTTGATCATGCCATATTTTCCTCGGTCTTCCTCTATTTCTTGTACCGTTCACATCGTTAACATATACTAACTTCGTTCATTATTTCCATAACAATTTAGCTCCCTATTTTCATACATCGTAACATGCCCTTTCTTCGATTGTTCCAACCTTAAACTATTGTCATTTCTCGGTGATGTTATTTCTAAAGCATTCATACTTCTTTTGCCAACTCCAAGCTGTACTTCCATACATTAGAATTGGCACTAGAACTCCATTGTGTACTGCCACCTTTGCTTATTTTAATATATTTCTGTCGTCAGTTTATTGCATTTTCATTATTTTACTGCCATTATTATATATAAAGACAAATTTATAAAAGGAAAAATTTTAATATTGTGGAAGCTAGACAAGTTTGTCAAGATAGAAGAGCTTGGCAGTCCATCCATTGTGATTAAATTCAAGCACATTGATTAAACTCAAGCATTTTGATAAAACTCAAGCATATTGAGAAAACTCAAGCATTTTGAGAAAACTTGAGCATATTGATTAAACTCAAGCATTTTGGGAAAACTCAAGCGTTTTGTGAAAACTCAAGCATATTGATTAAACTCAAGCATTTGAGAAAACTCAAGCATATTGATAAAACCCAAGCATTTTGAGAAAACTCAAGCATATTGAGAAAACTCAAGCTTATCGATTAAACTCAAGCATATTGATTAAACCCAAGCATTTTGAGAAAACTCAAGCATATTGAGAAAACTCAAGCATATTGATTAAACTCAAGCATTTGAGAAAACTCAAGCATATTGAGAAAACTCAAGCTTATCGATTAAACTCAAGCATATTGATTAAACTCAAGCATATTGATTGAACTCAACCGCATTGATTAAACTCAAGCATTTTGAATAAACTCAAGCACATTAATTAAACTCAAGCATGTGGAACATAACCTAAATATGAACTTGGTAACGAATGTTATTTCTATATAATTTGTAGTAAATTTAGCCCTATTTGTCAATTTTTTTCTCTCTTTAATATGTCTCATTTGTATGTAAATTTTATTGTACATAATAATTATGAAATACGATATCTTTTGTGTACTTTTCTCTTCATAGAATGTCGAAGAGTTTGTTAATTTATTTATACCAGCTATTAACAACCACAGTTTTATAATAAAAAATTAATTTTATATAATCAAATATTATATCACATGCCATTAAATGAATTAGCAATACAACTTACAAATCTTCTGCTTTCCAGCCAATTTTACTCTAACTAACTAACTAACTAACCATCACGTCATTTCATAGGCAGAGAGGATAGACCACCACGCTGTTCTATCCTGACAACTCTCGCGCCTCTTCTACATTCACACATTCGTCGATTGTCCCTACTTCGAAAATGGCCGTCCTTCAATAATTGATTAATTTGGTCATGCCGTGTCTTCCTTGGCATTCCTCAACTTCTTTTTCTTGTATATATATTTTTAACCATTCGTTCCATACGTCCAAACAATGTTAGTGACCCTTCATTAATTTTATTTAAAACACATTCATTCGCCTTACATTCCTTTCTTACTTTTTCATTAGATATTCTATCATACATTGTTTTTTGCATTTATCCTACTACTTTTATCCTTTTTTGCCAGCTCCAAGCTTCACTTCCATACATAAGGGTTGGCACTCATTATGTACTGCCATCTTTGCTTTATTTCTATTTGTCACAATATAATTATTCTAACTTGCATTTCTGGAATAATCAAAGATTTCATTTTTATGAAATTAAATTTTCTTTCTTTCGTTCAGTTGGAAAACTTTGATGTTACTAAAGCACTTATTTTAGTTGTCACATATCTGGTATATATCCTGCGCTTTGAGCGTAATTGGTGTCACAAGTTTTAAAGGTTTCAGGATTTATATGCATATAACCAATGAGAGATTTAATCATTGCTCAAGCAATAGCTTACAATAGAAAAAATACTTTTAAAGTATTGCCTATACGGCTTTTGTATTTTTTTATGTTAACTAAAATTGATGCAAACGCTGTCGGCAGTACTGGAAATGACAACTTTTACCTTTTGGATGAGTGCTCTATTTGTATAATTTCGTTATATGGGCTTCTTGTGTATATATACAACTTCCAAAAATTTGGCATACGTGGTGGTCGTAAGAAGGGCAGAATGGGGAATGTTGTTAACATAAATCGCTTAACCCAACCAATGACAGGTCATAAGTCCTGTAAACGCCTCGACCACCATATTCTGTTTCCAAATAATTTACATCTTCGTCTCTATTGAGATACAATTAATTATTGTTCATAGTTCTCATAGCTTTGTATGAGAGGTCTGGTGTCTCACAATATTAGCTCCATTTGCAGAAAAGGCAGCGTTGCGTCCTATAGCAATTTCGGGTGTGTGGCGAGCTTCTTATTTTTTATACACTTAGGGTAACAAACAGTGATTGTAATACATATAAAAACACATAGAAACAATAAAATAAGGCCAATTACATGTTTCTTCTTCTTCTTTATGTACCCTATGTTGGGTCCCCAATGTCGGCCACGTGAGGAGTCAGAGTAATCACAAAATCACAAAATGTGAATGTTGAGGAAGCGAGAGAAATCAGGAAAGAAAAGTGTGGCAGTCAATTCTTTGGTTAGTTAGTAAAATAAAAAAAGGTTGCTTCAGACATTTTTTTAAATTACATTCAGATGCAAAACTTTGATGTTCTGGTATAATGCTGCGCTTTGAGCATAATTGGTGTGATAAGCAGGAAGGTGGAATACTTGGCTCGCAATGTCTTGTGCGATACATAAGGGTATTGAGTATCAACTTGCTAAGTAGTTCAAAGTCACCTCACTTCAGTCACCTTGGTTTGTTATCGAATAAATTCATTTTGAATTCTAAATGTTATTCCAAACATGGCTCTTTCCATGGCGCGCTGGATGATCTGGAACTTGTATACCAGACCCGTTGTCAACGTCCATGTCTCGGCTTTGTAAGTCATGCTTCTGAACTTGCCCTAAAAGTGAAAGATTGTGGGTTTGAGCTTTGTGGGTTTTATTTTTCCAAGACGTTTTTTTAAGTTAATGGATTAATTTGAGTTAAATATGTATAAAGTAGGGTATGGATTATGAAACTTTGGTTGTTAAGAGTTGATCTTCTAGGCTAGTGTTTAATTTAATGTTTTTGTACCAACATTACTACTTATATTAATTGCTTTTTTATTTATCATTAAATAAAGACAAATGTATCGACTTGTAAATATTGTGTTTTAAAGAGGAGAAATATATATATATAAATAACTAAATATGTGTTTTTATTTGTTCATTTCTACTGCATGTATTCTACTTTCTTCCTTCTTTAGATTAATGTGTGGTGAAACTGTATGTGATTAGATGAATGTATGAATGTGGAGGAAGCTAAAGAGGTGTGCCAGGATAGAGTAGTGTGGCGGTCCATTCTCTCTGCCTACCCCTGCGGGGAAACGGCGTGATGGTTTGTTGTTGTTGTTGTTGGTAAAACTATATTATTAGACGAATGTGTGGTAAAACTGTATATGATTAGATGAATGTGTGGTGAAACTGTATATGATTAGATGAATGTGTGGTAAAACTGTATATGATTAGATTAATGTGGTAAAACTATATTATTAGACGAATGTGTGGTAAAACTGTATATGATTAGATGAATGTGTGGTAAAACTGTATATGATTAGATGAATGTGTGGTAAAACTGTATATGATTAGATGAATGTGTGGTAAAACTGTATATGATTAGATGAATGTGTGGTTGAACTGTATATGATTAGATTAATATGTGGTTAAACAGTATATGATTAGATGAATGTGGTAAAACTATATTATTAGATGAATGTGTGGTGAAACTGTATATGATTAGATGAATGTGTGGTGAAACTGTATATGATTAGATGAATGTGTGGTGAAACTGTATATGATTATATGAATGTGTGGTAAAACTGTATATGATTAGATTAATGTGTGGTGAAACTGTATATGATTAGATGAATGTGTGGTGAAACTGTATATGATTAGATGAATGTGTAGTGAAACTGTATATCGCACCGTGAGTGTAAAACCGAAACAAGTGCAAATATACAATTTGGAGATATGGGAGTTTAAAGACTTCATATTGCTTGGAAAAACTGTTTTTTTTTTTAAATAAACCAAAGATTTTCAGTTTATAGTAATACTCGTATATAAACCGAAAATCATTGGTTTACAAAAAAAAAAAACAGTTTTTCCAAGCAATATGAAGTCTTTAAACTCCCATATCTCCAAACTGTATATTTGCACTTGTCTCGGTTTTACACTCACGGTGGGATATGATTAGAAGATGTATGTGTAGTAAAACTGTATATGATTAGATGAGTGTGTGGTAAAACTGTATATATATATATGATTTATCCTGGATTTGATTTGTTTTAAATCTAAAAATCTAAATATGAACAAGATGCACCATGGTGTATTTCAGAATTTTAAATGCTGATTTAAGGAAGGAATGTAGAGCGGATGATAAAAGTCGGTCATTTCTTTATTTGAAAATAATATAACATGCCTTTTCACCCATCTTGCATAGGAATGAAGGAGAAGGAAGATTCAACAACAGCAAAACCATCACCCCGTTTCCCCGCAGGGGTAGGCAGAGAGAATGGACCGCCACACTACTCTATCCTGGCACACCTCTCTAGCTTCCTCCACATTCATACATCGAGTCATACACGCACGTCGCTTCTTCCGGCTTCTGACATGACCAACTTTTAATATTTGATTAATTTGGTCATGCCATGTTTTCCTCGGTCTACCTCGACTCCTTACTCCATTTACATTGTTAACGTATACTTTTTTAACCATTCTTTCTTCACCTATGCGCTCCATATGTCCGAACCAACGAAGCGAACCTTTCATAATTTTGTTCATAATACCTTCTTTCGCTCTACACTCCTTCCTAATATCAGCATTTGAGATTCTGTCGTACATCGTTCTACCACACATACAAATGTAAGAAGATTCACAAATGTAAGAAAACACATTCATAAAATTAAACAATTTATTTTAATTAGGTACATACGAGTACATGATTTTAAAACCAATAAATAATAATAGAAAAATAACCTAACCTAACCTGGTCCGAAGCCTAAACAATGAACGAAAAATATAACTAATTTTTTTTTATATTTATTGCTTTTAAATTTTAAATACTAATAATCCAAACTTTGATACTAAATTGCCAAATAAATACAATTGCACATACAAGTAAGTAAACGCCATCTATCAATCCGCAAGAGAAGTTTATATCATAATTATTGCTGCTGCCATCTTTTGACAAATATTGTAAATATGTCAATTATGTTTTTGAGCGTTCGTGCTTGGCACTCGATCTAGGAGTCATATGTTCAATCCTAGATAATCAATTTAGAAAAATAAAGCTCTTAAAAATGCATTTACAGCAATGAAATGCCTTTTCCTTAACACACTTCACCCAGTAGTTCTTGTGGATTTACTCAGTTTAACCCTTTGCAACACAAAGCCGGCGAATCGCCGGTTTGTCTTTGAAGTAATTTTTTTACATTAAAACAGAATGACAATAAGATTATTCATAAAAATGACATAAATAAGTATATTTCGGTTACTGATTTCATAATAAAATGTATAATCACAATTTATTTCACAGTAGAAATGAGACTTTCCAAAAGAATTCGCTGTATTTCATCCTCATTTGAAAAAAATATTAGAGAAAACATTTCTGATTTGCATTTAGTAAGTTTCTTCTGGGCAGTGCATAATAGTGTTCTTGTACCGACCCTTATGTATGGAAGTGAAGCATGGAACTGGCAAGAAGGATGAAAGTGGAATAAATGCAGTAGAAATGGGTTCTCTAACGAATGTGTGGTAAATCTGTATATGATAAAGTGTCAAATGCAAATATAAGAAGCGAATGCGATGCGTATGAATGTGTTATAAACAAAATAATGGAAAGAATGAGCGAAGACAGAATGGTATAATATGTAAACGACGCGAACGGAGCTAGAAATAGAGGAAGGCCGAGGAAAACGTGACACGATCAAATCAATCAAATATTGAATGTTGGTCACGTGAGGAGTCGGAGAAATCGACGCGCGTGCATGACAATATGTATGAATGTAGATGAATCCAGAAAAGTATGTCAGGATAGAACATTGTGGCGGTCCATACTTTCTGCCTATCCCTTCGGGGAGTCGGCGAGCACGACGAGTTTGTTTACGAGTGAATTCGGCCATTTTGGAGGTATTGACGGATGTTAAAATATCGTAATATTTTGTAATAAATAAACTAACTAACTTACCATCACGCCGTCTCACCGGAGGGGTAGACAGAAAGAATGGACCGCCACACTGTTCCGTCCTGACATACTTCTCTGGAATCCTCTACATTCATACATCTTGTCATGCACGAACGTCGATTTCTCCGACTCATCACGTGACCGATATTTATACGGTAGGCAGAGAGGATGGATTGCCACCCTGCTCTATCCTGACATAACTTTCGCACCTCTTCTACATTCGTACACCGTGACACGCACGCTCATCGATTGTTCCGACTTCAAACATGCCCGCCTTTTAGTCATTCATTAATTTGATTATGCCGTGTTTTCCATTTTTCTCTATTCCATTTGTTTCATATGTCAAAACCGTCTTAGTGACTAACTAATTAACTAACTAACCATCACGCCGTCTCCCCGAAGGGGTAGGCAGAAAGAATGGACTGCCACACTTTTCTTTCCTGACATATTTCTTTCGCTTCCTCAACATTCATACATCGTGTCATGCACGCGCTTCGATTTCTCTGGACTCCTCACATGGCCGACATTCAATATTTGATTTATTTGATCGTGCCACGTTTTCCTCGGTCTTCCTCTATTTCTGGTTCCATTTACATCATTAACATATATATTTTTTACCACTCTTTCTTCATTCATTCTTGCCATATGTCCAAACCATCTTAATGATCCTTTCATTATTTTGTTCATAACACCATCATTCGCACCGCATTCACTTAATATATTTTCATTCGACACTCTATCATACACAGAGTATCCACACATTTGTCTTAGAGATCTCATTTCTACTGCATTTATTATACTTTCATTCTTCTTTTGCCAGTTCCATGCTTCGCTTCCATACATAAGGGTCGGTAGAAGAACACCATTGTGCACTGCCATTCTAGCTTTTTTGGATAGGTTAGTTTTTTTTTTAATAACCCTTTCTTAATTTTATTTGGGATTTTCTGCCTTACATTCTACTCATTACGGCATTTATCCTACTTTCGTCCGTCTTCTGCCAACTCCAAGCTCATTTAGCCGTATCTAAAATCAAAATATCTTTTGATACCTACTTTCGGAAATGTGTTAAGATGATTTTCGTGAAATTCTCCTTAAAATAAATACTTGATGTGGCTTCACCGATGAAGCGTCCACCGGGAAATTATAACTTGATGTGATGATTGCTTTTTAAATACATATATTTGATTAAAATTTTCTGTAAATATAACATAATGTCAGATGCTTATAAATGGAGTCTGCAAAGATCTCCGAAACTTTGGCAATTTTAAAACTATTTCTATAGAAAGTCTTATTTTCATTTTAAAAATATATATTATATGACAATTTTCTAGCTACATAAAACTAACCTAACCTAACCTAACTATAATATAATGAAACTTCATATTTATATACAACTCTGTAATAATTATTTATTACATTTTTTATTGTATTTATCCAAAATTTTAAAATATATCAATTAAAAAATTAAGTACAGTGAAACCTCAATTTTACGTTTTTTAAAGGAAACGCGTGAACCAAAAGGAAACGGATGTAAAAAGGAATAAAATATTATAATTAAATAAACAAATGAAACAAAATTTAATAATAATAATATGCTAACATTTATAGCGCCGTTTTTGTGATGTAATCACCTCAAGGGCGCATTAAGACGTGTTTTAAATCTAAAAATCTAAATTTTCGCAATCGGTTACAAAGTATAGGAGAACAAAGTATAAATGTTTAAATTGGGTATGAAATATGAAAAATATGGGTTTTCAGTTTAGATCTGAAATCTGTCGGATCATTTATGCATCTGAGGTGTTACCGGCTACTGCGAACGCTCGATCGTCAAAATTTGTACTGGAGCAACGCTTCGGCTCAACTAATCTTCCTATTGCGAGAGGAGTGGATTTCTTTGTATTTAGGCTGTCCTTATTTCTTCGTATTTAGGGTGTTATACAGAGTTCGGATATATAACTTGGTGCCATTCCATGTAGCGCTTTGAAGACTGTCCAGCAGAGTTTATACTGGATTCTTTCTGGACTTTTAAGCCAGTGATTCTTTGAGAGGTTGTGTTATATGGAACTTTTTTGGAATGCCTTTAATGAGTCTTGCTGCTGCATTGAACGCAGATTGAAGTTTGTTTATTTGTTGTTTGGAATGTATGTGATGATAGCGAATAATGTCAAAAAGAATGAAGCATAACTAACTAACTAACCATCACGCCATTTCTCCGGAGGGGTAGGCAGAGAAGATGGATCGCCATAATACTCTGTCCTGGCATACCTCTCGGGATTCCTCTACATTCATACATCGTACCATGCACGCACGTCGATTATTCCGACATCGAATGTGACCGCCTTTTAGTAATTGATTAATTTGGTCATGCCGTGTTTTCCTCGGTCTTCCTCGGCTTCATTTTCCACTCACGCTGCTTGTGTACAACTTCTTAACCATTCTACTCTCATCCATTCGTTCCATATGTCCAAACCATCTCAGGGATCCTTTTTTAATTTTATCCATGATGCAGTCATCTGCCTTACATTTCTTTCTTATTTCATCGTTCGGTTTTCTATCATACAACATTTTTCCTGCACATTCTTCTTAGTGATCTCATTTCTACGGCGTTTATCCTGCTTTCATCCTTCTTTTGCCAGCTCCAAGCTTCACTTCCATACACGAGGGTCGGCACTAGAACTCTATTGTGTACTGCCATCTTTGCTTCTGTGGATAACGAAGCATTAAAAAATCAAATCGAAAACCGAATGACCGAAGGACATATGTTAACCGAAAATCAGTCAAGCGTGCGAAGCTCAAATATTTTGAATATTTTCGACGTAAATTGCAGGTAAAAAATGTACATAAATATATCGGGATTTAAAAAATAAAACGAATTTGGCGGGAAAACATTAAATACGGGGACGTAAAATCCGGGTTTCACTGTAGTATAAAACAGACGTTTTCATTCGTATTAATTATTTAATATGCAGTTTTACATCATTGTTCAGGAAACAATAAAGAAATTAATACTAAATAAGACATTTTAATTAAACCATTTGATTTAATTTGCATTTCGTTTGTCTTGTACGAAAATGAAAAGGATGGATGATACTAGTATGTCTGTCTGTTGATAATCTTGAAAAATAATGCATAAAATTACATTGTTTTGTTAACAAAAGACACTGCGGAGTGAGGTTATGACATATGTACAATTTGCCTAAGAATATAATAGCAATGTTTCAAGAATCCTGGGATATATTTACATCGAAATTCAAATTGGCATATCATATTAACAGAGAAATGTGAAGCTTATTGCACCAGCCCAAAAAATAATACGGGCTTTGAGGATAACAGGTTTTGAGATAGTGGGTTTTGATGATTGTGGCTTTTGAGGACGGTGTATTCTGAGGATAGTGGGTTTTGAGGATTGTGAGTTATGAGGATTGTGGTTCTTGAGAATCGTGAGTGACGAGGGTGGTGGGTTTTAATGGGGTGGGCTATGAGGGGGTGGATTTTGAGGATGGGGGATCTGAGGATAGTGGGATTTGAGGATACTAAGTTTGAGATTAGTACTTTTTAGGATTATGGCTTTTGAAAATTGTAGGGTTTTGAGGATGGTGGGATTTGAGGATTTTGGGTTTTGAGGATGGTGAGTCTTGAGGATGATGGGTTTTGAGGATGGTGGGTTCTGAGGATAGTCAGTTTTTAATATAGGGGCACTTAATGATTATGCCTATTGCTAATTTAAAAATAATAGTTTAATTGCAAGTTTAAAGTTATTGCATGTGATGTCGTGTGAGGGTGGGTTACTGCTCCTCTTCGCAGCTATTGAGGGCCACCCAGCCCTTTTCTCCATTGGGCAGCCGGATCTGGAAGAACCTCATGGAGCTGTCGGCACCGTCGATCAACTATAAAAATAAAATAATATAATAATATAAATAAATCCCAAACAAAAAATACTTCTTTCTTTCTAGAACGTTTTACTTGAATTGTAATTTTTTTTAATGGCTCCAACTATGATGACATCATCATAAACTAACAAACTAACCATCACGCCGTCTCTCCGAAGGGATAGGCAGAGAGAATGGACTGCCACAATGTTCTTTCCTGACATACTTCTCTCGCATCCTCAACATCCATACATCGTATCATGCACGCACGTCGATTTCTCCGACTCCTCACGTGCCCGATATTCAATATTTGATTTATTTGATCGTGCCACGTTTTCCTCGGTCTTCCTCTATTTCTAATTCCATTTACATCGTTAACATATACTTTTTTTACCATTCTTTCTTCATTCATTCTTTCCATGTGTCCAAACCATCTTAATGATCCTTTCATTATTTTGTTCATAACACCATCATCCGCACCGCATTCACTTCTTATATTTTCATTCGACACTCTATCATACACAGAGTATTCACATATTCGTCTAAGAGATCTCATTTCTACTGCATTAATTCTACTTTCATCCTTCATTTGCCAGTTTTTTTAATTTAATATTTGAGTGATTTGATCATGTCTTCCTTGGCCTTCCTCGACTTATTTTTGCATTCGCACTACTTGTATACATATTATTAACCATTCTTCCCTCATCCATTCGTTCCATATGTCCAAACCATCTTAGTGAACCTTTCTTAATTTTATTTAGGACACTTATTCCTTTCTAACTCCTTCATTGGTTATTCTATAACACATTGTTTTCAGCACATTCTTCTAAGTGATCTCATTTTTACGACATTTATTCTAATTTCATCCTCTTTCTGCCAACTCCAAGCTTCACTTCCGTACAAAAGATGCAGTGTCCTAATGGACTAAAAGGTAATGAGTTTGTAGCGGTGACTAACGGATTGCGGTATGGCCTCGTCTCCGCTGATGATCTCGATGCGATCGCTGTTGGCGAGGTCGTCATCGCCTTCCGCATCTTCCCCCTCCACTATCCCCTCCACATCTCCCTCCCCATCCGGCTCCTCCTCGCCCTTGATGTCCACATCTGAAACAGGATGATAACAATTTAATAAAAACTGTACAATATACGAGAAAACTAACTTTCTATTACTTTAGGAATGAATTCCCATGGCCCCCCTTTCAGACACAAAATTACACAAAGCCCCGATGAAAATTTACCTTTTTCATTTAGAGGCGACCTTTTTTTTAGCTCATTGGGGAAAATTGGCCGGTCGAAATCTCTAAATCTCTGGCGACCATCGGTGGAAATCGTTGGCGACCTTTTTTTTTAAAGTCATTTAAATCATTTGGGAAAAATCAAATCAGCTACAATTGTCGCCGCCGAATTGTACTAACCGGAAGTCGCCGATAAGCTAAAAAAAAAGGCCGCCAATCATTTCCACCGTTCAAAAACCTCGTTGATTCACAAAACAGTTGACTCTATGCGAGTATTTTTTTAATTTCAAAAAGGTATTTTGGAAATAATACATTTTAGCACCTTGTGGCCCCCTTTTTGCTTCTTAGGGCACCCCTGTTCTCCCCAGGACCAGAATTACTCCCTCAGCCTTGTGGGGGCCCAGGGGACCCACCTTGGGAACCTATGGCCTACAGCAGTGCTCCGCAACCGGTTGCGGCCCACATTCTGTCACAATTTTATAATAGGCCATAAAATCTTCTTCTTCTCTGGTTTCAATCCTGGGATTGGTTCGCAGCAATTTCCTCTATTATTCTCTTCCATTCTTCCCTGTCTTGTGCGGCTCTTTTGAAATCTGCATATGATGAGCAGCGCACGTCCACCAACAGGTCCTCCAGGTACTCCCGGCGTGGGCGTCCCCTAGAGTTTGTCCCCTCGGTCATACCCTCCATTATGGCATGCAAGAGACCTTCTTGTCGTATTACATGGCCGATCCATCTTGCACGCCTTTCGGACAAGGTCCTGAGCAGGTGCCTTCCTCCTTCGATTCCTTGAAGAACTTCCTCATTCGTGATGTGGTCTCTCCAGGAAATTCCAAAGAGGACCACATCTCAAAAGCCTCTAGTCTCCGCTTATCTCTTTCGGATAGGCACCATGTCTCGCAGCCGTACATCAAGACACTCCATACATAGGTCTTGATGAGGAGTATTCTCAGTTTTAGGTCTATTATTTGATTGTATTATTTTCGACCTTTTATTAAATGCAAGCCTAGCCTGATGTATACGGCTGTCGACCTCGCTCTTAGACCGACCATAAAATCATGCACCATATTTTGCTTCGTTTTGTTAGATTGGAATAAAAAAGTGGATTGAAATTAAACTGGATTAAATGTGGCCTAGATACCCTTTTGCCTTTTGCTTTTTTTTCTGGAATGGTGCCTTCTCCAGCTAATGTAAGTCCTGGGTGGATGCAGGCGGGCCTAGGGATTGTTTGACAGAAGCTGACGAAGGGGCGCCGCTGCGTCCTATAACAGCTTCGGGTAAGCGGTTGTTCATTTGTATTTACAATCACTGTATGTTACCCTACAATAAATAAATATGTTTGGCCCTTGTTAAATAAATAAAAAGACTCGATGCATCAAGGAGGTGTGACAAGACAGAAAGAAGAAGGAATTACTCCTGAAAGCGCCGATCCAGCGCAAAAGAATGTGGGGTTGCTCACCTTCGTCACCGATGACGATGTGGCCGTGCTTGACCTGCGTCCGCACCAGGAGGTGCGTGCCGCCTCCCACGATTCCGACTTCCTCCTCTTCCTCCACTTCCGTCCCGTCCAGCATGCCCTGCGGCAGCACGGCGTCGGTCACCAGCTGCCCTGACGAGAACACCTCCTGCTTTATCTGACGAAGATGAAAAGCCGACACAATTTTTTTTTTAAATTAAAAAATCCATTGTTATGGCTATGATACTTCCAACTATTATTAAATATTAACTAACTAACTAACCATCTCGCCGTCTCCCCTAAGGGGTACTGGACTACCATAATTTTCATTCCTAATATACTTCTCTCGCTTCCTCAACATTCATACATCGTGTCATGCACGCACGTCGATTTCCCCGACTCCTCGTGTGGCCGACATTCAATATTTGACGACCTTCGTGGCCGAGTGGTAAGTGCATTGACTGCCACCCCGAAGGTTCCGGGTTCGATTCCCGGCGAGGGCAGTGTGATTGTCACACTGTCTTTGGTCTGGTGTAGAATTCACGTGGCAATAAAATGGCGATAGATTAGCTACCTATCACATGTCACGAGAATCACTATGATAGCTATAATACCCTTTATATGGATTTGGCTCATGCTGTAATGATGTAAAGAGCGATTCAACAAAATAATAATAATAAAATTTGATTTATTTAATCATGCCACATTTTCCTCGGTCTTCCCCTATTTCTAGTTCCATTTACATCGTTAACATACACATTTTTTTCATCATTCTTTCTTCATTCATTCTCTCCATGAGTCCAAACCATTTTAACCCTTTATAGCTAAAAACGGATTGTTTTGAGACCGGTAACATTAAGGTCTATATTTCTGTAATTTTTCAAGTTAAAAACACCCTTATGGGTTTTAATCATTTGACACTCAGTCAGTTATCTGATTATCTGATATTGAAAGCAAACAGAGGTCATCAGCATAATCCAGATCCTCCAACTGGGTATGCCCAAGAGGAATGCAGTGGGATAAAGCCACGGATAGCTACCAAACTCCCTCATGTAGAGATATCTCAGAAATCTTTTCTGAACCCTCTCTAACATGAGCGAGTATCTCGCCTCGTGGGGACTCCATATGACATAACCACACTCGAGCCGGCTCCGGGCCAATGAGTTATACAAAATTCGCAAAACATAGGGATTCTTGAAAACTCTACCAGTTCGGAGAATGTACCAGTGAGAGAAGTATGTCAGGACAAAAAATGTGGCGGTCCATTCTTTCTGCCTACCCCTCTGAGGAGACGACGTGATGGTTAGTTAGTCTAAATATACAATTTTATCCGCTTGTTCTAGCTCATATTATTTATTATATGTTTCCAAAGTTAACTTACATTATTAATAATGACTTCACGTCCGTCTTCGAGGACAAAGGTGCTTCCTAGTCCCTCCAGCCTCGTGGTTTCCATCTCCCCGTGCAGTCGGGGCTGATTCACCACGATCGTGTCGCTCAAGTGACCCTGAAAACATGACCAGAACGTTGGTTACAAACAAGATCATTATCTGAAAACTAGGACGGAATGTTTGTTATAATCAAGATCATGTCACTCAAGTGACACTGAAAACAAGAACATAATTTTACAGTGAAACCTCTATTTTGGGTTTTTTAAAGTATGGAACTGGCAAAAGAAGGATGAAAGTAGAATAAATGCAGTAGAAATGAGATCTCTTAGACGAATGTGTAGATACTCTGTATATGATAGAGTGTCGAATGAAAATATAAGATGTGAATGCGGTGCGAATGATGGTGTCATGAACAAAATAATGAAAGGATCATTAAGATGGTTTGGACATATGGAAAGAATGAATGAAGAAAGCATGGTAAAAAATATATATGTTAATGATGTAAATGGAACCAGAAATAGAATCGGAAGACCGAGGAAAACGTGGCACGATCAAATAAATCAAATATTGAATGTCGGCCATGTGAGAGTCAGAGAAATCGACGCGCGTGCATGACACGATGTATGAATGTTGAGGAAGCGAGAGAAATATGTCAGGAAAGAAAAGTGTGGCAGTCCATTCTTTCTGCCTACCCCTTCGGGGAGACGGCGTGATGTTTAGTTAGTTAGTTAGTTAAGGTAATAAAATGGTAAATTTTTTAAGGTCAAAAAATATTTTTTTTAAACGAACGAGTTCTTGAAACGCTTGTCAAAAAAACAAATGAAACCTGTTATTTTATGTCTATTTTGTATCGACAATATCAGTCAATTATACCAGTAGCGCCATCTACCTTTAAATATGTAATACTGTATTTCACATGTGTAACAATAAAGTTCAGTTCGTATCTATGACTCAAGCGTTTGATTAATTAGAAAACCAATGAAAAAAAAAACAAAAAGAACGAAGCGTAACAAATCGAATCAAAAACCGAATGACAGATGCCGAATGTCGGGCAATCACCAAGTTGCACACCATATATGCTGACCATTCATCATCATCAGATGTCCCTCGTATCCGAGGAAGACTGTCTTTCATGGTTGTGGGTCTGCATGTGACTAAAGAGCCCGATCCTGGACCCACAAATTCTGGGGTAGGGGGAGGCGCTTGTAATGGAGCCGTCACCGTCTCCCAGTGGTCTCTCCTTGACCAATCACAACATGGCTCGCCACCAATCACGCGTCTACTGCGCCAACTCATTATCAAGTGCACGTAACTTGCATATTTTGAATATTTTCAACGTAAATTGCAGGGGAAAAAAACGTAAAAGCGGGTAAAAAATGTACTAAAATATATCGGGATATCTCGCTAAATTCATTTCTCTTGGGTATGCTAGGGTATAACTCCCTTGAACTGAAGAGGGACATTTTTAGTGTCAGTGAGGCAGTGTTACTACCAAATCTGGAAAGAGTACTGCCTCACTGACGTCGACATATTTGGTCAATCCTTCTGAGATACTAGTATGTTATTTGCTAGTTTTATATTGATATTGTATTTTCGTTTACCGTTTTGTGACCAAATGAGTCGCCTTAATGTTTTTCGTTTGTTATGTCTCATTTGTGCAAAAGAAAAATAAATAAATAAATTCATGGTGGATGTTGGAGAGTTGATATATCAGACCTGAGACTGCATGTGAGCGTAGAGGAGGGGTTTCCGCATGAAGCCGGCTCCGCAGTCCAGACACTCGTACGGCTTCTTGTCCGAGTGGATGAATCTGTGGGCGTTGCGGTTGTCACGAGAGTTGAAGGCCTTATCGCACACCTGGAAATATCATAAGAAACTCTGTGAATCAAATTCTCACTGTTTGAAGTGTATTTTAACAGTATTTTTAGTGATAACAACAATAAAAACAAACCATCACGCCGATTCTCCGTAGGGGTAGGCAGAGAGAATGGACCGCCACGCTACTCTATCCTGACACACCTCTTTAGCTTCCTTCACAGTCATACAGCGAGTCATACACGCACGTTGATTCTTCCGACTTCTAACATGACCAACATTTAAATTTTTTTAATTTGATCATGCCATGTTTTCCTCGGTCTGCCTCGACTCCGTACTCTATTTACATCATTAACGTATACTTTCTTAACCATTCTTTCTCCATCCGTGCGCTCCATATGTCCGAACCAACGCAGCGCTCCTTTCATAATACCTTCTTCCGCTCTACATTCCTTTCTTATATCAGCATTTGAGATTCTGACGTATATCGTTCTACCACACATACGTCTAAGGGACCTCATCTCTACCGCATTTATTATGCTCTCATCCTTCTTCTGCCAGTTCCATGCTTCGCTTCCATACATTAGGGTTGGTACCAGAACTCCATTGTGAACCAGCCTTTTTCACTTTCATTGGTAAATTCTTGTTTCCAATAACTATTTTTAAAGCTCCATTCACTTTGTTACCCGCACCAACCCTTCTTTCGACGTCACTATCCGTTCAGCCATCCGCTGTGAACATGCTACCTTAATACACAAATTCACTCACTTGCTCCAAATCATTGAAATACAATTAGTTCAAGTCTTCGTTGTTTTTTAGATATAGCTGCAAATACCACAGACAATGTGTAAAATTGATGTTGTTGAGGTAATGAAAACGAAAGGGTAAAATTAAGGTTTCTCCGGAGGGGTAGGCAGAGAGGATGGACCACCATACTGTTCTGTCCTGACATACCTCTCTAGCTTCTTCCACATTCATACATCGTAACATTTACGCTCGTCGATTTTTCCGGCTACGAATGTGGCCGCATTTAATTAACTTGGTCGTGCCATGTTTTGCTTGGTCTTCCACGGCTTCTCTTTCCACTCACACTGCTTGTATACAACATTTTAACCATTTTTATCTCGTCTGTTCGTTCCATATGTCCAAACCATCTCAGGGATCCTTTTTTTAATTTTACTTATGATGCAATCATCTGCCTTTCATTTCTTCCTTATTTCGTCGTTCGGTATTATATCATATAACATTTTCCCGCACATTCTTCTCAGTGATATCATTTCTACGGCATTTATCCTACTTTCATCTTTTATCGCCAGCTCCAAGCTTCACTTTCATACAAAAGGGTTGGCACTAGAACTCCATTATGTACTTGCCATCGTTGCTTTTGATGACTTTGAGAGTGCCATTTATTGTGTTCCCAGCACTGACCATTCTTTCGATATTTATCCTTCTCTTGTAAACATTCTTCCCAGATAAATAAATTCGGTAACTTTGTCCAGTTTCTCACCGTTCGCGCTTATATCACAAATTGTCATACATTCTATTTCAAATACCATAAACTTTAGACTTGGACACATTCATCACAAGGTCACTCTTTTTGCATGCTTCAAACATTCTTGATATTAATTAAATAAATAAAATGGCAGTAGATTAGCTTCCTATCACACATCACAAGAATCAAAATAATAGCTAAAAACAAAAGGTATAAGCAGTGGCGGTACTCCTATAGAAGCCCAGAAGCCCGGCTTGCGTATGAAATTTTGAATCAAAACCTCGTCTGGCTTACAGAGGTTCAGCTCTTGTGGCTATTCCTCTTACGTCTGATGGGAGCAGTGTTGGAAGGTGATTGGTTGGTTTATGCGAGGGCACGATTTTTTAGATTTGGGGGTTTTGATTGAAAATTTCTTACGCAAGCCGGGCTTCTGGGCTTCTATGGGAGTACCGCCACTGGGTATAAGTAACTGTTGGACCCAAAAAAAATGGCAGACAGGGCTTACTTCACACTTGTAGGGTTTTTCTCCGCTGTGTATCCTCAGATGCTTCTTGAAGTGCTCGGGGTAGACGAAGGTGGCGTCGCAGGTGACGCACTTGTAAGGCCGCTCGCCCGTGTGGGACGCCTTGATGTGGTACTCCAGGAGTCTGCCAACCAATCACAATCAACAAGGTGAACATTTCACTCATTGCTTGAAACTTGTAAAGAATTTTATGAATTTTTATGTATACAATACTTACAAAGGTAATGAATTGAACTTCTATCAAAAAAAATCAGTAAAATCATTGCAGTGTCTTAATAAAACTAACTAACTAACGATCACGCCGTCTCCTGAAGGGGTAGGCAGAAAGAATGGACTGCCGTACTTTTCTTTCCTGACATATTTCTCTCGCTTCCTCAACATTTATACATCGTTGATTTCTCTGACTCCTCACATGGCCGGCATTCAATACTTGATTTATTTGATCGTGCCACGTTTTCCTCGGTCTTCCTCTATTTCTGGTTCCATTTACATCGTAAACATATAATTTTTTTACCATTCTTTCTTCATTCATTCTTTCCATGTGTCCAAACCATATTAATGATCCTTTTATATTATTTTGTTCATAACATTTTCATTCGCACCGTATTCACTTCTTATATTTTCATTCAACACCCTATCACATATAGATTTCCCACACATTCGTCTAAGAGAATCACTTCTACTGCATTTATTCTACTTATATCCTTCTTTTGCCAGTTCCATGCTTCGCTTCCATACATAAAGGTCGATACAAGAACAATTATAGTGGCAATTTAATGGTTGGTCATGTTAGAAGTCGAAGGAATCGACGTGCGTGTATGTCTCGCTGTATGAATGTGGAAGAAGCTAGAGAGGTGTGTCAGGATAGAGTAGTGTGGTGGTCCACCCTCTCTGCCTACCCCTACGGAGAAATGGCATGATGGTTTGTTGTTTTAATTATAGTATTTAAATTTATAAAAATATTGTCATTATAGCAAATGCCACAGTGTAAACGCATTAAGTTTATCAGAAATCAATAAAAGAATGTTTGTAAGTAGGGAGAAGATCTAACCTCCGCCGCTTGAAACGTTTGTCGCAGTTCCGGCACTTGTAGCGCTTGTCGTCAAAGTGCGTGGCGCGCTTGTGCGACTGCAGGTTGCTGCGCTGGGAGAACGTGGACCCGCACATGTCACACACGTACGGACGCTCGCCTGCCAACATAACACCAACCATATTAAATAATTGGCAGAAAGTTCTGGTCCCACCCCCTTGGAACACTAAAACCTCTTTAATTGGAAAAGAGAAACCTGTTTAATTGAACTCGACATTCGGGCCCTTAACCTCTGTAATTGGAGAGCACTGCCATCTTGACCTCTGTAATTGGCCAGAGAGTACCTCTGTAATTGGAGAGCATTACCTTCTCGACCTCTGTAATTGGAGAGCATTGCCTTCTCAACCTCTGTAATTGGAGAGCATTGCCTTCTCAACCTCTGTAATTGGAGAGCACTGCCTTCTCAACCTCTGTAATTGGAGAGTATTACCTTCTTGACCTCTGTAATTGGAGAGCACCTTCTCGATCACTGTAAACTGAGAACTCCTCGGTATTTGTTCTGTACTCATCGATGGTGGTCCATTTTAGATCGCAATTTTTCACAAACGAAAATATAACAGCCTTGATTTGAACTCGAAACTAAAACTAATCCAAGAATTTTGAAGCCGGTAAATCTCACGAAGTGGGCATACCGGTGTGCGTCCTCTCGTGGTCTCGTATCTCGGCCCGACGAGCAAACGCCTTGTTACAGGTGCGGCAGACATAGGGCTTGTACCCCGTGTGTACAACTCCATGGACTTCCAGGTTATGCTGAGTTCCAAACGCCTTGCCTGGAAAAATAACAAATAAAAATCAACTTATTGAACGCTAAGGCATTAACCCTTACCACTCCTTTGTCGAATGCCAGCCGACATGGCTATATGTACGCTACAACTCAGTTGCCGGCTGGCGGCCGGCAAGATAAGACTTGCGCGCGCGGTGTATTTTCGCGTACAAAACTTGACACGTGTCGTTGTTTCTTATGATTATTCATTAAAAAAACATTTAATTTCACGTTTTAATAAGATTTTGACCGTTCCGTTTTTATTTTACTAAAAAATAATCCTTGCAAATTCACATAACATAATGGCGGGAACTTGGCGTGATACGTCATTCAGAGGAGCGATTAGAGTACAAGCCCCACTTCATTGCGAAACAGGACAAAGGTTCTAAAGACTGTACTGTGTGCGGTAACAGAAAGATTCCAGAGGGAAGACGGGAAACAGTGTGGTTTTGTGAGACCTGTTCCAGAAAACCTGGTCTTCATCCTGAAGATTGTTTTAAAAAGTACCATACTATGCAAAACTATAAGTATAATTGTTCTTTATTTGAAGAATAAATCATTACTAATGTATTTTTTTTTTTAAATTGTAACTAACTAACTAACCATCACGCCGTCTCCCCGAAGGGGTAGGCAGAAAGAATGGACTGCCACACTTTTCTTTCCTGACATATTTCTCTAGCTTCCTCAACATTCATACATCGTGTCATGCACGCGCATCGATTTCTCTGACTCCTCACATGGCCGACATTCAATATTTGATATATTTGATCGTGCCACGTTTTCCTCGGTCATCCTCTATTTCTGGTTCCATTTACATCATTAACATATAATTTTTTTACCATTCTTTCTTCATTCATTCTTTCCATATGTCCAAACCATCTTAATGATCCTTTCATTATTTTGTTCATGACACCATCATTCGCACCGCAATCACTTCTTATATTTTCATTCGACACTCTATCATACACAGAGTATCCACACATTCGTCTAAGAGATCTCATTCCTACTGCATTTATTCTACTTTCATCCTTCTTTTGCCAGTTCCATGCTTCGCTTCCATAAATTTTTTTTTTTTTTTTGTAACTATCTATCAATAAATTAAATTTTGACATTATTTAAATTAGAGTTGGCTGACAAACAATATCAAAAAATAATGCAGTGGTAAGGGTTAAAATTAGATTAATTTGGTAATGGCATGTTTCCTTGACTTCGTACTCCATTTATTTAATCTTACCGCAGATGTTGCAGACAAAATCCTTGATGCCGAGATGCGTCTTGTTGTGCTGGAGGAGATTCTGCATCGTGAAGAACGATTTCCCGCACTTGTCACACGTGTATGGCCGAGGGCGGTCCTAAAAACAATATACAAACATAAATATATATTCTACTTCTTGTTTCTCTCCTATCAAAGGTTGGACAACATTATGGCTCTATCCACTTTGGATACATCAGCTCTATCCTTCTTCTCTCGAACCTTTGTTTTCTGTTAATTTTACCTTGAATAATCAATTATAGCACTTTGTTTTTATCATTTCTCATAATGTTGATGCTGGCATTATGGATAGTAAGATGATGCTGGCACGATGGACAGTAAGTTGAGGATGGCAGGATGGATAGTAAGTTGATGCAGGCATTATAGAAAGTAAATTGATGATGGTGTGATGAAAGGTAATTTGATAATGGCATGATGGATAGTAAGATGATGCTGGCATGATGGATAGTAAGTTGATGCAGGCATTATAGAAAGTAAATTGATGATGGTGTGATGAAAGGTAATTTGATAATGGCATGATGGATAGTAAGATGATGCTGGCATGATGGATAGTAAGTTGATGCAGGCATTATAGAAAGTAAATTGATGATGGTGTGATGAAAGGTAATTTGATAATGGCATGATGGATAGTAAGATGATGCTGGCATGATGGATAGTAAGTTGATGCAGGCATTATAGAAAGTAAATTGATGATGGTGTGATGAAAGGTAATTTGATAATGGCATGATGGATAGTAAGATGATGCTGGCATGATGGATAGTAAGTTGATGCAGGCATTATAGAAAGTAAATTGATGATGGTGTGATGGATAGTAAGTTGATGATGGTGTGATAGTTTGTAAGTTAATGATGGCGTGATGATTAGTAAATTTATGATGGCGCGATGGTTAGTAAATCGATGATGGCGTGATGGATAGTAAGTTGATGCTGACATGATGGATAGGAAATTGTTGATGGCGTAATAGAAAGTAAGTTGATGATGGCATGATGGATAGTAAGCTGATGATGGCGCGATAGACTGTAAGTTGATGATGGTGTGATAGTTAGTAATTGCAAACGATCTATAATTATATGTCCGTAATGTTTGTGATTTTTTAACAAAATAAACTAAATTAAATGATATGAAGTTGATGATAGTATGATGGACAGTAATTTGATGATGGCGTGATGGATAGTAAATTGATGATGGCATGATGGATAGTAAGTTGATGATGGCATGATGGATAGTAAGTTGATGATGGCATAATGGATAGTAAAATGATGATGGTGTAATGGATAGTAAGCTGACGATGGTATTAGTAGGTTAATTATTTAGTGAAGAGTTACCGTGTGTGTCTTCAGGTGCGACTGGTAGGTGTACTTGGAGGCGAAAGTCTTCCCGCACTCCTGGCAGTTGTAGGGGCGTACCCCGATGTGCGTGTTGTTGTGCTCCTCCAGCAGTTTGCGCGAGCCGAACACGCGCGAGCACACGAGGCACGCGTGCTGCTTCATCTGCTGGGCGTGGAGGCTCTTCATGTGGAAGCGGTACTGCCGAATGGAGCTGAAGGTCTTGTCGCAAGGACTGCACGTGTACACGCCGCTTCGCTCTTTCCCGTGCTCCTCTGGAAATTAAAATACACATATATGTTTACAACGGGATATTGAAAGAAGGGCTTGAAGAGGCAAAAAAGCGAATGGCACATTTAAAATTGTCATCGTTACCAAAAACCTATGTAAAAAAAAAAACTAAGATGTCAGTGCACAATGGTGTTCTTGTGCCGACCTTCATGTATTGAAGTGAAGCATGGAACTTGCAACTTAAGGATGAAAGTAGAATAAATGCATCAGCAATGATATCTCTTAGAAGAATGTGTGGTAAATCTATATACGCATTGCGAATGAAAGTTTTACGAAAAAATAATGAAAGATTCATAAAGATGCTTAACCCTTTCCACTCCAAGCCTTTTTTTATTTTTATTTCATCAGCTCCATGAAAAATTGTGTTTTTTTTTTTAATCAAAAGTTTTATTTAATCTTTTTTTGTTTATTTTTCTAAATAAATTTGTTTTTTCTTATCTTACAGGTGAGGGAATTTGTGTATTTAGGTAGCATGTTCACAGCAGATGGCCGAACGGATAGTGACGTCGAAAGAAGGGTTGGTGCGGGTAACAAAGTGAATGGAGCTTTAAGAATAGTTATTGGAAACAAAAATTTATCAATGAAAGCGAAAACGGCCGTTCACAATGGAGTTCTGGTCCCAACCCTAATGTATGAAAGCGAAGCATGGAACTGGCAGAAGAAGGATGAAAGCAGAATAAATGCGGTAAAGATGAGGTCCCTAAGACGTATGTGTGGTAGAACGATATACGACAGAATCTCAAATACTGATTGGCCTCCTCTCACATTGCTATGCTGATGATCAGCAACTTGATTTTTTCTGCAACCCTGATGACACCAAACATCTTACGTCAATAACTGTCAACTGCATTGATGCCATATCCAGATGGATGGCATCAAACAAACTTAAACTAAATCCATCCAAAACGGAATTTCTCTGGACTTCTTCCGCAAAGCGTCAACATCTTATCGATCATTCCTCAATTTCAACAGCTGACAATGATATCGTTCCCAAAAACTCCACAAAGCTTCTTGGTGTTTATCTTGACGCAAATCTGTCTCTAAAATCCCAAATAAATAACACGGTCAGCGCTAGTTTCTTCCACCTAAGACGATTAAAATCCGTCAAAAGATGGAATTTGTGCAAACATTCCAAAAAAACAAATAAACAAACTTCAATCTGCGTTCAATGCAGCAGCAAGGCTCATTAAAAGCTTTCCAAAAAAGTCTCATATAACACAACATCTTAAAGCACTTCACTGCCTTAAAAGTCCAGAAAGAATCCAATATAAACTCTGCTGGACAGTCTTCAAAGCGCTACATGGAATGGCACCAAGTTATATATCTGAACTCTGTATAACGGACAGCCTAAATTCAAGGAAATCCACACTTCGCTCGGCGAACTCCTCAGCAATAGGAAGATTAGTTGAGCCGAAGCATTGCCCCAGTACAAATTTCGGGGATCGAGCGTTCGCGGTAGCCGGTCCATCAGCTTGGAACAATCTCCCTTCACACCTTAGATGCATAAATGATCCGACAGATTTCAGATCTAAATTGAAAACCCATCTTTTTCATATTTCATACCCAAGTTAAACATTTATACTTTGTTCTACTATACTTTTAAATCGATCGCTTTTTAAGCGGTCACATTTAGATTTTTAGATTTAAAACACGTCTTAATGCGCCCTTGAGGTGATTACATCACAAAAACGACGCTTTAAAAGTTAGCATATTATTATTATTATTATTATTATAAGAAAGGAATGTAGAGCGGAAGAAGGTATTATGAACAAAATTATGAAAGGATCACTGCGATGGTTCGGACATATGAAAGGCATGGATGGAGAAAGAATGTATACGTTAATGATGTAAATGGAGTACGGAGTCGAGGCAGACCGAGGAAAACATTAATCAAATTAATCAAATTTTAAAGGTTGGTCATGTTAGAAGTCGGAAGAATCGGAAAGAGTGTACGACTCGTTGTATGAATGTGGAGGTAGCTCGAGAGGTGTGTCAGAATAGAGTAGTGTGGCAGTCCATTCTCTCTGCCTACCCCTGCGTGGAAACGGCGTGATGGTTTGTTTGCTTGTGTTTTATTTACTGTTTAAAAATTTTAAAAAATGCGCATGAACTTTTGGAGTGACATATAAAGATATGGAGTTTTACATCATTGTTGAAGAAACAAGCGCATATCAGTGAAAAGAAGACTATTATATGGATTGTATTTGGACAAACCTGAATGCGCAGTGTAGTCGCTCCGACGGCGAAAGATCTCGCCGCAGACCTCGCAGATGTGCAGCCGCACGTTGTGGACCATCCGAAGGTGATACTCCATCACCTTGCCCACGTCTGCGTAGCTGGACGTCTCGCCGCTATCCTCGTCTTCTGAAATTATATATGTACAGTACACTCAAATCAAATCAGTTATTAACAGTCATTAACTCAACAGACATTAGAATATAATATATAATCTACATGAGGGAGTATGGTAGTTATCCGTGGCTCTATCCCACGGCATTTCTTTTAGGAATGCTCGGAACCAATTCTTTACAGCTTCGAAGAGATGGGCATCTCATAACACATTTCTTTAAATTAATCAGGGGATATTTCGAGAACTCGGCCGTGCTAGAGGGTGTTGGTCTTTTTGTCCCTGATAGATTTCTCCAACAGCGACAGCACAGCTTGTTTTACCTACCGGCCACCAGAACCAATCTGCCTCTGGTGACACCGGTGGGAAGAGCAATTAGTCTGCTGAACGCGGTCTCCTCGGAGATCGACGTCTTTCATATTAGTGAAGGTACGTTCAGGGGACAAATACTCTTGACTTTAGAAAGTATCTTGTTTTCCTAATGTGGAACCATCTCTAATGCATTCCTGATATTATGTTGTATTTTTATAATATTTTACCTGTACTCAATAGATGCCTTAAACATTTTGCGGTTTGTAATGTCTTTTGAGTTAATAAACTGATTTGATTTGATTTGATAATACCAGGAACGCATGAGAGATGGTTCGACATTAGGAAGACAAGTTACTCTCCAAAGTCAAGAGAATTTGTCTTCTGAATGTACTTTCACTAATATGAAAGACGTCAATCTCCAAGAAGACCGCGTTCAGCAGACTAATTGCTCTTCCCAGTGGTGTCACCAGAGGCAGGTAAAACAATTTATGCTGTCGCTTTCGGAGATATCTATCAGGGACGAAAAGGCCAACAATCTCCAGCACGGCCGAGTTCTTGAAATATCCCCTGATTAATCTAAAGAAATGGGTTATGAGATACCCATCTCTTCAAATATTGTATACTCAAGTATTGTGAAAATCAAAATATTATAAATGTGTGCTATTTTCATTCATTAACCCTTAACGTACCGTGTTCAAAACAAAACGCTCGCTCCCGTGTGGTCAATTCAGTTTACCGCTAACTTTATCTAAATATCAAGCATATGACTCGATGAATCAAAATTTAATTTATGTCATCTTGTAGGGAATTTCATTAGGAATAGATCGATATCTATAACATACATGGATTATTTGAAAAACATATCATTATTAATTTTTTTCTGGAACCATGCGATTTCTGATATGGAATGACGAGACAGCATATGAACAACTGACACCAAGTATGAACTTGTCTCGCCCCGCCGCGCCGTGGCGCTATAATTTTACGTATGATAAAGGCACCTAGGCAAAATGTATACTACGTTCAAGACAACGAGTACGTATTAATATTTGTCCCTTTTGGTAAAGTGTTAATATTTTCACAGTTCTGATATTATTAAGTTGCGTGCTGCGTTTCCGTCCACAATCGGTATTATTACGTATGAGAAAAGGCCAAACATATAATTTATAATACGTTCAAAACAGCGAGTAAGTATTTGTCACTTTTGATAAAGTTGTAAATATTAGCAAAACAAATTCTAACTTAACACGAATGAAGGTGAGGGCAGTCTTAAAATATTTTTTTTTTGGGATGAAGGAAGTAATTATTTGCTTTTTTTTTTATTACGAAATATTGAGAACACTTCAATGGAGGATTACAATTTTTTTTTATAATATTAGGGTCCGTAGGTTTTAAGAAAATCAACTTTAAATTGGCAGTGGAAACTCAATTGACCACATGGCAACGCGACGGTTAACTAGACTGAGCCATAGCAACGCGTGGCCGGGTACAGCTAATAAATAATAAATTGTACAATTTATATGATGCCATTTGAATGAATTAATCATCTGAATGGCTCTGATAACCCACTGTCATCTTTCTCCTCCTGGACCTGGTCTTCCTCCGCCCCCTCCGCCTTCTGCTTCTCCCTGCGCCCCTTGTCTCCGATGGTCTCGCACAGCAGGCACTGGTATTTGTTGCCCCCTATCGGCGAGATTATCTGAAATCAAAATCACACATCAAAATATACACAACATTTTGAATGCATACAAATTACTGGATTTTACCCATTGTATTTTTAAAGATTAATTGTAATCTCAATAGAGACGAAGATGGAAATTATTTGGAAACAGAATATGGTGGTCGAGGCGTTTACAGGACTTATGACCTGTCATTGGTTGGGTTAAGCGATCGCTTTATAATAATAATAATAATAATATGCTAACTTTTAAAGCGCCGTTTTTGTGATGTAATCACCTCAAGGGCGCATTAAGACGTGTTTTAAATCTAAAAATCTAAATGTGAGCGCTTAAAAAGCGATCGGTTTAAAAGTATAGTAGAACAAAGTATAAATGTTTAAATTGGGTATGAAATATGAAAAAGATGGGTTTTCAATTTAGATCTGAAATCTGTCGGATCATTTATGCATCTGGGGTGTGAAGGGAGATTGTTCCAAGCTGATGGACCGGCTACCGCAAACGCTCGATCCCCGAAATTTGTACTGGGGCAACGCTTCGGCTCAACTAATCTTCCTATTGCTGAGGAGTTCGCCGAGCGAAGTGTGGATTTCCTTGAATTTAGGCTGTCCGTTATACATAGTTCAATGGTAACCCCATTCCGCCCTTCTTACGACCACCACGTCTGACAAATTTTTCAAAGATGTACATATGCTACTACGTTGAGAAACACTTCACATTTTTTTGTTCAATCTACACTAGCGCCATCTATTAAGATTTGGTGTAGGCATTAAGCAGAAAATCTTTATTAATGCAAAATAAATTAAGAAAGGTTTATTTTGACAAAAAATATTCGGCCTAATAAGCACTGTCTCGTGATTTATTTGCGGCTATGAAAAGGTAAAGGAGATATTTGGGCACACAATAACACACATTGCCTTTTATTTATAAAGATGGAGTTTTATATAGTTGATTTGATTTGATTTGACATGGACGGATGAGAGTGGCAATGGATAGGGGGCAGTGGCGTGCTTTGGAAGAGGCCTACGTTTAGCAGAAAATGACGCACGTTTTATGCAACGTAAATGAAATGTAATGTTTACCTGTTCCAAGTCCAGTTTCTCTCCGTCGACAAAATGCGTTGATCTATAGGAAGCAGACCGGGACGGAGCTGGAGTCGCTTTGTTGATGCGGATGAATGTGTTGGACCCCACAGAATCCAGATTAATTGACGACTGATCTTCTGGAATCACCAAACACATTTTATTTCATTTATTGTTTCATGAACAATGATGTAAAACTCCATATTAAATAATTAATATAAATGAAAACGTCTGTCTTAAATTATACGAGGCATATCCAGAAATGGGATGGAGACTACGACCCTCACCAAGAGAAATGTAGAGAGATTAATAGTCACGCAGTTTTCCATGGAAAGACATATGCTCGGCGTCAGTCTCCGAGATAAAATCAGAAATGAGGAGATTAGACGCCGAACAAAAATAACGGACATCATGGAACGACTAGCGAGACTGAAGTGGCAATGGGCGGGTCATGTGGCGAGACACAGTGAGGATAGATGGACCCAGAAAATAATAAGGTGGAGACCATGGGAGAATAGGAGAAACGTCGGCAGGCCGCAAAAAAGGTGGGCCGACGACATGTGCCGTGGGGGGGGGGGGGGAAATTGGCTGCGACTGGCAGGAGATAGAGACGAGTGGAAAGGAAGGGAAGAGGCCTATGTCCAGCAGTGGACCGATGAAGGCTGATGAAGAATAAGATATCTAGAAAGTAAATGTACTGAATTTTTGTAGGTTACAATTTTCGAAAAAGTCGCCATTCCTCTCAATACAGGTGATGAAGCGGGGTATCAACTTTTTGATGCCTTCCTCCAAGTAGTTTCCCGCCAACCACTTCGTCCACATCTCCAACTCCTCCTTTACCTCCTCGTCAGTTGAAAACCTTTTTCCACCCATATACAGCAACATAAAAGAATGAACAGGAATGACAAGAATCCAAAACCTGTTCCAAGTGGCGCAGGACAGAGATGCCTTTGCTGCAGTGATTGCCAACGTCGGGGGACCTGACACGGCACCGAAAGAAGAAGTAGCCATTATATCAGATATATATTTATTTTGATCCCAGCACCGATCGTTATTTCAATGTCTTTCTCCATTGAATTAACGTGTAACCAAAAAAAAAATATGATTCTCCGTACCTTCTTCAATTTCTTCGTAGTGCGTGTCTCCATCGGAGTTGTTATCATTCTCGTTGAATGTCTCTATCTGCAAAATTAGAAATAAAACAAAATTTACATTCCGATATTCAACCCGCTTTTTATACTAATAACTAACTAACTAACTAACTAACCATCACGCCGTCTCCCCGGAGGGGTAGACAGAAAGAATGGAACGCCACACTGTTCTGTCCTGACATACTTCTCTCGCTTCCTCTACATTCATACATCTTGTCATGCACACACGTTGATTTCTCCGACTCCTCACGTGACCGACGTTCAATATTTGATTGATTTGATTGTGCCACGTTTACCTCGGCCTTCCTCTATTTCTAGCTCCGTTCACGCCGTTTACATATACCTTCTTTACCATTCTGTCTTCACTCATTCTTTCCATGTGTCCAAACCATCTTAATAACCCTTTCCTTATTTTGTTCATAACACTTTCATTCGCACCACATTCACTTCTTATACTTGCATTTGTCACTCTATCATAAACAGATTTGCCACACATTCGTCGTAGAGATCTCATTTCTACTGCATTTATTCTACTTTCATCCTTCTTTTGCCAGTTCCATGCTTCACTTCCATACATAAGGGTCGGCACAAGAACACCATTGTGCACTGCCATCTTGGCTTATACTAATAAAGTTCTCAGTAAACTTATAAATAGTAAAACAAACAAACCATCACGCCGTTTCTTAGCAGGGGTAGGCAGAGAGAATGGACCGCCACACTACTCTATCCTGGCAAACCTCTCTAGCTTCCTCCACATTCATACAATGAGTCATACACGCATGTCGATTCCTCTGACTTCTAACATGACCAACCTTTAAAATTTGATTAATTTGGTCATGCCGTGTTTTCCTCGGTCTGCCTCGACTCCGTACTCCATTTACATAATTAACGTATACCTTCTTAATCATTCTTTTCCATCCATGCGTTCCATATGTCCGAACCCTCGCAGCGTTCCTTTCATAATTTTGTTCATAATACCTTCTTCCGCTCTACATTCCTTTCTTATATCAGCATTTGAGATTCTGTCGTATATCGTTCTACCACGCATACGTCTTAGGGACCTCATTCCTACCACATTTATTCTGCTTTCATCCTTCTTCTGCCAGTTCCATGCTTCAATTCCATACACTTCACTTTGCACTTGATATGTTCCCGTTACATCTCCCCTCTCTTCATTCCTGATTATACCCCTTCCACTCGATATTGAAGACCTTCGTGGCCGAGTGGTAAGTGCTTTGACTGCCACCCCGAAGGTCCAGGGTTCGATTCCCGGCAATGGCAGTGTGGTTGTCATTGTCTTTGGTCTGGTGCGAATTCACGTGACAATAAAATGTCGATAGATTAGCTACCGTGTCATGAGAATCAATGTGATAGCTATACCCATTACATCTCCCTTCTCCTCAATCCTAATTATACCCCTCCCGCTCGATATGTTCCCGTTACATCACCCCTCTCCTCAATCCTAATTATACCCCTTCCACTTTTATACATTACTCGATCTCCATTTAGTATATAAGTGACCTCTCTGTTTTATTTGACTGTTAAAATTGTATACATTGATAAAGGTTACTTCCGATCTACAAAATAAAAAGTTTTGTAATACAAAGTATAATTATATTTATTCAAATATGAAACAACACAAAGAGAAGGCGAACATAGAAGAAATAAGAGATTAAACATAAATAAATCAGATAATCCATTGTTTTGGCGGAAACACTTTGATATTTCAACATTATTAAATGTTTAAATAAAAAAAACTTTTTTAAGAATTAATTGTATCTCAATAGAGACGAAGATGTAAATTATTTGGAAACAGAATATGGTAGTCGAGGCGTTTACAGGACTTATGACCTGTCATTGGTTGGGTTAAGCGATCGATGATTAACCCGCAATCGGTAAAAATCCTGTATTTGTCTACAAGAATCTGTATACAAAAAAAACTAATTCTATAAAAAACTAGTACAAGTTAATAGCATAAAAATTGGAGTTTCACTCCAGGCATTATCTAGCAATGTGATAATTGCGTAAAAAGCCTTTCACATTGTATTAATAAAGGTTTTCTGCTTAATGCTTACAAATTAAATAATAATAATAATAATAATATGCTAACTTTTAAAGCGCCGTTTTTGTGATGTAATCACCTCAAGGGCGCATTAAGACGTGTTTTAAATCTAAAAATCTAAATGTGACCGCTTAAAAACGATCGGTTTAAAAGTATAGTAGAACAAAGTATAAATGTTTAAATTGGGTATGAAATATGAAAAAGATGGGTTTTCAGTTTAGATCTGAAATCTGTCGGATCATTTATGCATCTAAGGTGTGAAGGGAGATTGTTCCAAGCTGATGGACCGGCTACCGCGAACGCTCGATCCCCGAAATTTGTACTGGGGCAACGCTTCGGCTCAACTAATCTTCCTATTGCTGAGGAGTTTGCCGAGCGAAGTGTGGATTTCCGTGAATTTAGGCTGTCCGTTATACAGAGTTCAGATATATAACTTGGCGCCATTCCATGTAGCGCTTTGAAGACTGTCCAGCAGAGTTTATACTGGATTCTTTCTGGACTTTTAAGCCAGTGAAGTTCTTTGAGATGTTGTGTTATATGGGACTTTTTTGGAATGCCTTTAATGAGCCTTGCTGCTGCATTGAACGCAGATTGAAGTTTGTTTATTTGTTGTTTTGGAATGTTTGCATAAATACCATTACAATAATCTAGTCGTGACACAACGAAGGAATTTACAAGAGTTTTGAAAGTGTCATGGGGAATACTCCTTTGACGGATTTTAATCGTCTTAGGTGGAAGAAACTAGCGCTGACCGTGTTATTAATTTGGGATTTTAGAGACAGATTTGCGTCAAGATAAACACCAAGAAGCTTTTTATCTTAATAGATGGTGCTAGTGTACAACAATGTGAAGTTATTAAAAAATAGTAGCATATATGAGGCCGCCAGGGCAAGAGTGTTTTAACCCCAAATTTAGACAATGGAAATAAATGCGATTGAAAATTTGACATTTTTTCCCCATTTTTTTTTTAACTATATGGGTTAGGGTCTTCTTTAGTGATAAACCTTGTTTGTTTGGTGAATGTCTTTAGAATAGTATTTTGAAATATTGGGAAATATAAAGTTTAAGGATATTTTTTGATGGTTATTTATAATAGACCACATTTGACTCCATATATTTAGATGTTTTGTCAGAGCAAAAGAAGTATTTATGGCGATATCTATGTTTCCACTTGGAAATGGTGGTTAGATTAATTTTTCTTTTATAGTAGGTCACAAATAGGTGTGGGTTAGACCAGTAACTCAATTTCTCAAAAAATGTTGGTTAGACCACTCTTGTCCTAGTGGCCTCATATACGAGTTCCAAAAATTAGTCAAATGTGGTGTCGTAAGAAGGGCGGAATGGGGAATGTTGTTTACATAAAGTGATCGCTTAACCCAACCAATGACAGGTCATAAGTCCTGTAAACGCCTCGACTACCATATTCTGTTTCCAAATAATTTACATCTTCGCCTCTATACAATTAATCCTTAAAAAATGATTAACCCGCAATGGGTATAAATTGAGTATTTGTATACAAAAAAACAAATTCTAATAAAAACTTTGTTATAAACATCACCATTGATTATATTTTTTCACGACAGCTGTTTCGCTAACCCATGTAAGCATCGTCAGGTCTTACAATCAACTAAAAACACAAAATATTGTAAATTATAATAAAGATGGGAAAAACAGTAATTAGGTTCAGTAACAGAACTGTTATTTTTATGGTAATATTTAAAATTATGTATATGCCACTAGAAAATTAATTAGAAATTCTCCATAATTATTCCCTAATGATCATGACTCACCGTTCTACCATTCTATTCGTCCTCGTGCACACTTTCTCCTACCCCTCTTTCTCCCCTCCATTTTACATTTATTTTTCATATGATGTTCTCTGATTTTATGTTTACTTTATTCTCTCACCCTGACGAAGCTCCGGCGGAAGCGAAACCGGTTGGTGTTAACAAATAAAGTGGTTTTACAAATATTACAAGTGTATTATTATTTTATTTAATAAAGTATAGTTGAAAGACTCACCTCGCCATTGTCTTCTTTGTTATATAAACTGCTCGGATGATGGAGAACCCTGATGATACTCCCGTCTTCCGCCTGCTCCATTAGGAACGTTCCCTCTTCAAGTTCTATGCTGGAGCTTTCTTGCCCGTCCAATATCTCCATGTGGCTGATGACAAAGTTATCGTTCTCATCGTCAGCCACGTGGTCTAGGTCTTCTCCGGCGTCTTCGTAATCGAGGGTCTGCAGGTCCGTGTAACCGCCGTCGGCCTGCTGCTCGATCTGCATGTCGCTGTCCATCATCTGCTGGTCTGTGCTGTCGTTCTCCGCAGCCGGCTGCTGTTCCAACTGGATTGTCTCTTCACTCTCCGTCTGCGATGGATCGATCGTACCAATCGGCTGCGCCGTTACCTCGTTTTCCGCTTGAGGAGTCGGCAGTATGAAGAATCCAGAGGGGGGTTTTGGCTAGAATGAAGCAAAAAGAATACATGTATTTATATTGTTAATTGAACAGACCAACATACTTACACAAGGGTTGGCTTTTATGTTTTTACAATCGAACAACAGATGGCGTTAGTGAGTTATGGCATCACTGTATTTGTGAACATTGACGTTTGTTATTACGAAGCCAGTGGCAACTAAGTAATTGACCGATTAAGTTGTTGATAGGAACGTTTAAAAGAAGCAACTTTGTGCGAAAATGGAGATCACTCGTGAAGGTTTTCGTTGGATGATTTTTTATGATTTTAAAAAAGGCCTTACTCGACAACAATGCATAGAATCGCTTCGTGCAACTTTTGGTAATGAAGCACCATCAGAGAAGACTGTTTACAATTGGTATGCAGAATTTCGACGTGGTCGTGCGTACGTCAGTTATGAATGTCAAGAAGGTTGGCCGAAATCAAGTGTCACGTAATGTTGAAAAAATTCGACCGAGGACTTTCAAAATCCATATACAACATTGTCACAGGAGACGAAACTTGGATATATTCCTATGAACTTAAAGGAAACAACAGTCTACTGTTTGGGTGTTTGACGATGAACCCAATCCCACTAAAGTTGATCACGGAACACTTCCAAGAAAATGATCGCTTGTTTCTTCAGTTGTACTGGACACGTCGCAACCCTTCCTTTAGAGGATCGAAGAACTGTTAATGCTGAATGGTATACAACAATTTGTTTGCCAATGGTCTTCGATGAACTAAAGGAAAACAACAAAAAATGTCGCATCATTCTTCATCACGACAATGCCAGCTCCCATAAAGCATGTCAAACAACTGAATATTTGAAGGAGAAAAACATCAAATTAATGTCTTATTGCCCGTATTCACCTGATTTATCGTCTAATGACTTTTTCTTGTTCTCCACTGTCAAACAAAGGATGCGTGGACAGAGATTTTCATCACCTCAAGAAACTGTTGAAGACTTTCAAAACCATGTGTCTACAATATCAGCTTCAGAGTGGAGAAAATGTTTCCAGAATTGGTTTGAACGTATGCAAAAATGTATAGACCTTACAGGCGAATATTTCAAAAAGCAATAAATCCCTTTGTTTCCAACTTGTTTGTTTCTGTTTCACTTTTTGTAAAAACTTAAAAGGCAACAATTATGTAAAACTCCATATTAAATAATTAATATAAGTGAAAGCGTCTGATTTAAAGGTCCCAAGCATATATACCTACGGAAACGAAGCATGGAACTGGCAGAAGAAGGATGAGAGCAGAATAAATGCGGTAGAGATGAGATCCCTAAGATGTATGTGTGTTGGAACGTTGTACGACAGAATCTCAAATGCTGATATAAGAAAGGAATGTAGAGCGGAAGAAGGTATTATGAACAAAATTATGAAAGGATCGCTGCGTTGGTTCGGACATATGGAGCACATGGATGGAGAAAGAATGGTTAACAAAGTATACGTTAATGATGTAAATGGAGTACTGAGTCGAGGTAAACCGAGGAAAACATGACATGACTAAATTAATCAAATTTTAAAGGTTGGTCATGTTAGAAGTCGGAAGAATCTACATGCGTGCATGACTCGTTACATGAATGTGAAGGAAGTTAGAGAAGTGTGTCAGGATTGAGTAGTGTGGTGGTCCATTCTCTCTGCCTACTCCTTCGGAAACAGCGTGATGGTTAGTTAGTTAGGTTAAAAAAATAATCATCATCGCCTTTAGTTTATTCAAAGACTTTTTTTTCATTACCTCGTTTTTCTCTTCTGCTGATTCCAATTTCGAAATCGGTTTTGCCGGCTTCTGGATGGCGATCTTCTTTCCCTGCCTGCTGAGTATGACCACGTTGGGCGGGAGCGAGCGTATCTTGTTCATCGGTAGCGTGGTCATCGTCTTCAGGGTGTCTCCGATCGCGACCGTCGGCAGCAGGCTGACGAGGGGCGACTTGGCTTCCACGACGGACGCCTTCGCGTCGTGCAGGACCCCTTCGACGGCCTTCCCGTCGACTTGCGGGGGGAGAAACGTGTCATATTGCAGATCATAACTCGTGAGAGTCTTTTTAAATTGCTCCATAAGGTCAGATTTGATCTCTTCCATTCTGAAATGAATCAAACAATTTAGATAAACTAACTTGTGCCAACCCTTTGGTATGGAAGTGAAGCATGGAACTAGCAAAAGAAGGATGAAAGTAGAAAAAATTCAGTGGAAATGAAATCTCTTAAACTAATGTATAGTATTGATAAGAGTATCAAATGCAAATATAAGAAGTGAATGCGGTGCGAATGAAAGTGTTATGAACAAAATAATGAAAGGGTTAAGATGGTTTGGACACATGGAAAGAATGAACAAAGACAGAATGAGGGGTAGGCAGAGAGGATAGTATGTCATACCTCTCTAGCTTCCTCTGCATTCATACATGATTTATTTGTTTTATTATACTTTCTAACAGATCGCAAATATCAGATGCGGCGTTCATATTTAGATTTTTAGATTTAAAACACGTCCTAATGCGCCCTTGAGGTGATAACATCACAAAAATGGCACTTTAAAACAGAGTATATTACTATTATTATAAAAACTAACTAACAGAAAGAATGGACTGCCACACTTTTCTTTCCTGACATATTTCTCTCGCTTCCTCAACATTCATACATCGTGTCATGCAGGCACGTCGATTTCTCTGACTCCTCGCGTGGCCGACATTCAATATTTGATATTTTTTGATCGTGCCACGTTTTCCTCGGTCTTCAGATTCTATTTCTAGTTACATTTACATAGTTAACAGATACTTTTTTTACATTTCTTTCTTCATTCATTCTTTCCATGTGTCCAAACCATCTTAATGATCCTTTCATTATTTTGTTCATGACACCATCATTCGCACCGCATTCACTTCTTATATTTTCATTCGGCACTCTATCATACACAGAGTATCCACACATTCTTCTAAGAGATCTCATTTCAACTGCATTTATTCTACTTTCATCCTTCTTTTGCCAGTTCCATGCTTCAAGTAATTGCGTAGATTTTCACGGTTGGCAGCAATATGTTCGTTGTGTTTTTGGGTAACACCGTGTGATTTGGTAAACTCCTTCTCGACCGACGTTTCGGAGATCGTTGCAGTCTCCATCTTCAGAGTAATGAATGTGATATGTGTTGTGTCTGCTAAGGTACTTCACCGTTGTACCGTGTCGCCGGCAGTGTGTACGTGTGAGACAAAGGTTCCCAGAAATAGCTTGGCACAGGGGGCATTCCGGAGCGGTATGTCGCCGGCAGTGGGTTATTCCCCGAATTAGCTAAGCACAAGGGGCCCATTCCCGGGTGGTGTGTCACCGGGCGGCGCGCGCCTCAGTCGGGCGGGTTGTATATTGTGTAGTACCGGATACCACGCGGGCTTAAGGCGGAGGCCGTCGTCTCTGTTGATATTTTGCGGGTGTTGATAAATTTCAATTGCCTCGCTGATGAGACGTGCACGTTGGCTCCTCGGTCTGTCTAGTACCGAGGGCTCAAAATTGAAACGATGACCGGTGTCCACGAAGTGTTCGGCGAGAGCAGATTTGTCAGGATAGCCGAGTCTGCAAGCACTTTCGTGTTCACTGGTTCGCTTTTTTATCGTGCGGGCCGTTTGTCCCACGTATACTTTGTCACAGCCGAGGCAATCCAATTTATACACTCCGTCCGTCTCTACAGGGTATTTGTCTTTTGCAGAGCGGATAACATGTCCGACCTTAGTTGTTGCCCCGTATACAGAATCTCGTGCCTCCGCAGGATCTTGGATATCTTGTCCGTGACTCCTTTTATGTATGGCAAAAAGGCCAAGGATTTTGTTGGTATCTCCTCTTTGTCTCCGCGTGGGGCCTGTGCTCTTTTAATAACACGTTGGATATTAAGATTGCTATATCCGTTGCACTGCAGAGCCTCAGTGAGGGTTCGCAGTTCACCCTTCACAGAGGACTCCTCGCTAATGCGGATAGCTCTAGTTACCAACGTGTTAATCAGGCCCCTCTTCTGCGCGGGATGATGGTTGGAGTCAGCGTGCAAGTATCGCTGCGTGTGAGAAGGTTTCCTGTATACGGTGTGCCCCAGCCTCCCATCTTTCTTCCTCCTTACTTCTACATCAAGGAATGGCAGGATGCCGCTCTTTTCAATTTCGACGGTAAAATTAATGAGAGGGTGCAAATTATTTAAGTGCGCCAAGAAGACGTCCAACTCGTTCCTCCCGTGTGGCCAGATAGCAAAGACATCATCAACGTATCTAAGCCACACTTTGGGAGTTAGGGACGCCGTGTCTAGTGCCGTCTCTTCAAATTTCTCCATGAAAAAATTGGCTATTACTGGAGATAGTGGGGATCCCATGGCGACGCCCTCCACCTGCTCATAAATCTCTCCCATGAAGGAGAAGTAGCCGCTTTTAAGGCAGTGCCTAAATAGCTCACATATGTCGTCATCAAAGATCTCCGCAACCATCGACAGCGAGTCATCCATCGGCACGTTTGTAAAGAGAGACTCCACGTCAAAACTGACTAAAATGTCATCACTGCTAACATTGATTTCGTTTATCATTTCAATGAAATGTACGGAGTCTCTGACGAATCGGTAGAAGAACACCATTGTGCACTGCCATTCTACTAATTTTATTTTTTTTAATTATTAAACATCATATACTCGGCCGCACACTTGGCCTGCCCCTTGTAAAACTATCATATTTATTTATTTATTTATTTATTTATTTATTTATTTAGGGTAACATACAGCGATATCAATAACATATGTATATAAAAGAAACATTAGAATAATTAAAATAAGGCCAATTACATGCTACCACAGATTAAAAATAATAGTTAACAATCAACAAATGATAGTGAGAAACATTGAAGTTAAACTAAGACAGAATAAGGTATACATAATATTTAAGAGTTAAAATACTTATAGTACTGGAAATAAAAATTAAATTAAGATAAAATAAAATAAAAAGTAATATACAAGTATTATAATATCATGTTACATCGTGGTCACATCCGCGCCGAAATGTTGCTCCGATCACTTTTTTAAAATTTCGCTCGCTCAAATGAAAGACGTCAATGTCTCCAAAATGTTTGTTGTAGATATCACAGATTCGATACAGTGCCGCGCTCAGAGCGTAATTTGTGCGATAAACAGGAAGGTGGAAAACTTGGTTCGCGGTGTGTCTCGTGCGAGACATGGGGGTATTGAGTGACAATTTGCTGAGAAGTTCAGAATTGTCAATTTTAAAATGAATTATTTTATGAAGTAACATCATATCATGAAGAGTACGTCTATTTTCAAGAGAGTCCAAGGAGTGAAAAATTAGGGCAGATTTGTAATCAGAGAATGACTTGCACATTTTAAAATTAATATGTTTAATAAACATTTTTTGTACTCTTTCAATGCGTTGGATATGTGCCGCATAATAAGGAGACCAAACGGGAGATACATATTCAAGGCGTGAGCGAACCATGGTTGTAAATAATACTTTAAGGGCAGTGATATTTTGGAAAGGTTTGCATGTGCGTAGTATAAATCCCAACGTTCTGAGAGATTTGTCCACCATGTCATCAATATGACTAACGAAAGTGAGTTTAGGGTCGATTGTGACTCCAAGATCTCTCACGCGGTCTGAATCGGATATTATGGAACCATTGATGGAGTACACATGTTTGTGAGGGTTCATTTTACGCGTCAGTGAAAGCTTATGACATTTGTTTGCATTTATGGATAATTTATTTAGTATACAGTAATGAGAGAGTCTGTCAAGATCTGACTGGAGTCGAAGGCAGTCAGAAGTGTCTGAAACCTTCAGAAAGACCTTCATATCATCAGCAAAAAGGAGATGCTTGGAGTGGAGAAAGCAGTTGCCAATGTCGTGTATATATAGGATGAAGAAAAGAGGTCCCAGATGGGAGCCCTGGGGAACCCCGGAAGGTATTCCCACGAAGTTTGATTTAAAGCCACCAGTCACCACTGCTTGCCTACGATTTTTTATATAGGAGTTTATCCATCTAAGGAGATCACCGTGAATTCCTAGTCCACTCAATTTAGCCAAAAGTACATTGTGGTTTACTCTATCGAAAGCTTTGGCATAGTCAGTATATATGACATCAGTCTGGAGTCCGCGGTGCATGTTCGATATAGCATAATCTGTAAATGGTATCAAATTTGATAGGACAGATTTATTACGGAGAAAACCATGTTGTTGTTCGCTCAAAATACATTTAAGAGAAGGATATAGATTGTCATATATAATACGCTCGAAGATCTTACTTATGGTAGACAGAATGGAGATAGGGCGATAGTTTTCAATGTCGTTTTTGGATCCTGATTTGTGAACTGGAGTTATTAAGGCTTCTTTCCATTTATCTGGAAAGCAGCCTTCAGACAGAGAACGAGTGAATATAATGGAAAGTGGTTCAGAGAGCGATTTAGCACAGTTGGACAGATATATTGGTGGTATTCCATCGCTTCCAGCACCTTTGTTGATATCAACGGCTGATAAGTATCTGGCGAGTGTAGGTCTGTCAGTGGGGCAGCCAGCGATAGTATTGATGATAGAGGACTCGCAGGGATTGGGGGTGACAGGGGTGGTTTCGTCAACAAACACGGATTGAAAGTAATTTGAAAATGCATTGCAGATATTATTACCACCGCATATTGAAATACTTCCACCAACACACATTGTCTTAGGAAGAGAATTATTATTCTTACGCTTACTTTTAACATAATTCCAAAAGTATTTCGGATTATTCGCAATATTCAGCTCTGTAGAATGAATGTATTGAGACAAGCACTCCCTGGCCATGCGTTTCTGGCGGGTTCTCAGCAATGAGAAGGTATAATAGTCAAGAGGATTTTTGTACCTTGTGAATCGTTTATGATACTTGATCTTCTCTTTTGTGAGTTTAATTAGAGGAGTATTATACCAGAGTGGAAAATTGGCACTGTTCTTGAAGTGCTTAAGAGGTACGAATTGGTCGATTGAGCTGTGCAACACGTCATAAAAAGCATCCACAGCGGTGTTAAGAGGAGATGTGGATAAAATGTTGGTCCAGTCAACGCCAGATAAGAAATTATTAATTAATTCGTAGTTTCCCTTTTTGAAAAGGTAAACACTGCGTTGGGATTCGCGCAACGAATGAAGAGATCCCGACGATAGAATAAAATCAATGGCTGGATGATGAGAGTCTTCGGGTACAAGTGGAGAAGCTGAGTGAGATATTCCAGACACACGATATGTGTTACTGAGTATTAAATCAAGGGTGCGATTAAGAGAGTTTTTAACTGAGTTAAACTGGTGAAGACCTAGTAAGGATATGTAATCGACGAAGGTACCTGAACAAGCGGAAGAGAAGTTTGAGGGAAGAAGGGGTTGGTTGCTCGCGCTATGGGACCAGTGAATGTCTGCCATATTGAAATCACCCAAAATAAGAAAATCTTCATCAGGTCGATCTGTGACAAGCTTGGAGAGTAGTGCTAGAAAACTTTCAACATATTTAGTATAATTTGAACCTTTGGGTATATAAACGCAAGTAATGTTTAGATTTGCGGGAAGGCCACTTGTACCGCGAGACAATGATATCCAAATGGATTCAGCCTCACATGTCCATTCTGGTCGGGCTCGAGCATTAAGGTGAGACAAACATGCCAGGAGCACACCCCCACCACGCGAGCCACGATCACATCGCCAAACATCGTACCTAGCATCGAACAGTTCGCTAGACGCAATGTCAGGACCCAGCCATGTTTCAGTGAGAGCCAATATTGAGTGGTCGCTGGTTGCAGAATTGAAATAAAATACATCGGTTTTAGTGCGCAAACCTCTTGTGTTCTGTAAGTAAACATTAAGGAGCTCGCCAATGTAGGTAATCGATATAGACAATTAAGCGATCACATAATAATGGAGACATATCAACGCAGATGATGACCAGTAAAATAAAAAGATAAAAAGATAAAAAAACTAACATTAAAAGGAAAGGGCAAAAAAGATTATGATTATTGTAATTAAACAATGCTTTTTTCGATGCACTGCATCGACCTGATAGCGAGTGCCGGAGAACCGTCACTCTTCCGGACAAATACCGTACCCCCCCTCGTCCAGGTGTAGCGAAACCCCCTCTCCTTGCATCTTAGACGCGCCGTAAGGTGCAATTTTTTATTACGCAAGGAGAGGTGCTCGTTGATGAAGATAGGCACGGATGTGCCCGGGATCCCCAGATCTCCAGTCGATAGACCACGCCTCTTTCTAATTGTGGCAACAAGAGTGTCTTTATGAAGACTTGTGCTCAAGTTTTGATGGCACACGCGCGTATCTCTAAAACTTTGTACATTTTAGGTACATTACTTTTTCTCAAGCCCGTACGTGACACGGGATATCGTAAAATGGTACAGTCAAAGTGAACGTATCACGTACGTTCATATAGGTAGGGTGGTTAACTCAATAAACAACTGAATTTAATTCAACTAATAAGTTAACACAACATTTATTGATTCTGAGGCGGTACGAAGTTTGCCGGATCAGCTAGTATTTATATAAATACCAAAAACTTTTCCTAATTACAGTTTTGATGAAGGGTTTACCTGAACTGGAGCTCATCGTATTCCGTGAAAAGCCGGTAGCATTTCTTGCATATGATGTGCGAGTGGATATCTTTGGATATGTTTTTCTGGACGATCTCTGATATGCTCTCGTGAAGATGCCTCATAGAAGTCGGGAGCTTGTTCTGTAATGAGAAATCAAACATCTGAACATCATCGCTTTGGCAGAAAGAATGGACCACCACATTATTCTGTCCTAAGATACCTCTCAAGCAGTGGCGTGCCTAGGGTCAACCAGTAAGGCAAGCCCGTCCGACTTTTTTGTGTTATTAATAATATTAGTAGAGGGTCACGATAATGTATTTTGACACATCGAATAGAAACATACTTCAGAGTGATAAAGCCCAGCTTCAAATCCATACAAAAAAATGTAGATACCTTCTGGTATATATGCACCTAGCTACACGATTCTTCTTCTTCGATGGCCCTACAGCCCATATCGAGCCTTAGCCTCCATTATTCTTCGCCTCCAACTCCTCCTGTCCTCCGCTTCGACCCTCCAATCTGACACTCTTAACAATCTTGTTCCATCTCTCCCAACTTCATCCTCCCATCGCAGCCTTGGTCGTCCAATTGGTCTTCTACCACCTGGGTGCCACTCCAGCAATCTTTTTGGGGTTCGCGATGACGGCATCCTCTGCACGTGACCGGCCCATCTCAGTCTATTCAGTCTGACCTGTGTGGAGAGACTGGGAGCTTTGTAAATATTGTACAGCTCGTCATTATGCCGCACTCTCCAGCCTTCACCGTCATTCACAGGCCCCAGAATTCTGCGCAGCACCCTTCTCTCAAAAGTATCCAGTCACTCTGCAGATTTCGCTGTCATTGTCCACACCTCACACCCATAGGTAGCTACATGATTACAAGCCAAAAATACATAAGTGCGACAAAGACCCTTTTACATTTTGCAAGTCCAATACGAAGCCCATCGAAAAAAGTGAAACAAAACATGTGGATGTAGGCGATTTCGTGGGTATCTCACCTACGGTACATAAAATACGGCGCGTATGAGTGGAACAAAACATACACTACTTAGGTCATTTATGTGCATGTCAGCGGTATTATTTTATTCGCAGACGGCTCAAACGCGCAAAAAACATCGTTTTATTATGGATTTTTTAGGCATGCCCGGCTTTTCGGCTTGTATGGAACGGCTTACATATGAAATTGGCGTTTTGCTGACACTGGCAACTTTGATCTCAAATATCTTCTCTTTGGTTAGGAATTCTAAATTCAAATTTATACAGCTATTTACTCAAGTATTTGTGTTTCGAAAATTATAATTCATTTGTTTTTTCCTCAATTGTTTTTTTTCTTTGCGTCACTCAGTTTACAAAATGGAAAACTTGAAATATCGCGTTATTTACGAGTACGAGTTCCACCGTGGCACCAGTGCTGCAGAAACGGCTCGAAGGATTAATGATGTGTATGGCGACGGTGCCGCAAAAGAAAACACAGTGCGTTTTTGGTTCCAACGTTTTCGTTCTGGAAATTTCGACCTGCAGAACAAGCCCCGTGGACGGCCGGAGACCAAAGTTGATAATGAAGAATTGAAGGCTATTGTGGAAGCAGATCCATCGCAAACCACGTCCGAGTTAGCTGCAGGCTGCGGTGTTAGTGATAAAACTGTTTTAATCCACTTAAAGCAAATTGGGAAGGTGAAAAAGCTTGAAAGGTGGGTACCTCACGAATTGAGTGAAGCAAATCAACAAACGCGCGTTGACTGCTGCGTTGCATTACTCAACCGGCACAATAATGAAGGGATTTTGAATCGAATCATTATCTGTGATAAAAAGTGGATCCTGTATGATAATCGGAAGCGCTCATCGCAATGGCTGAACCCTGCCGAACCAGCCAAACCATGCCCCACGCGAAAATTGACTCCAAAAAAGTTACTTGTGAGCGTTTGGTGGACTAGTGCTGGTGTCGTTCACTACAGCTTTCTTAAATCTGGCCAGACGATTACGGCAGATGTCTTTTGTCAGCAACTGCAAACCATGATGGAAAAGCTAGCTGCTAAACAACCGAGGCTGGTTAATCGCTCTAGGCCACTGCTGCTTCATGATAACGCTAGACCACACACTGCACAACAGACGGCTACCAAATTAGAAGAGCTTCAATTGGAATGTCTAAGACATCCACCGTACTCTCCGGACCTTGCCCCAACAGATTACTATTTTTTTCGAAATTTGGATAACTTCTTGCAAGGGAAAAAATTCAACTCCGATGGGGCAGTCCAAACCGACTTCAAAGATTTAATTGATTCCCGTCCGAATGTTTTTTTAGTAAAGGGATCGATGAACTACCTATGAGATGGCAAAAGTGCATAGATAGCAATGGTACATACTTTGATTAAATAATTATATTATATTTTTAAAAAATCAACTTATGTTCCTCACATACAAAACGCCAATTTCATATGTAAGGACCTAATACATACTCTACATTCATACATCGTGTCATACACGCACGTCAATTGTGTTTGCTCCTCGTTTGCTCAAAATTTTATTTGATTGTATTTTCCTTCGTCATCTATTTCTAATTGCGTTTACGCTCAGAAAAAATTTCTGAGGTATCTCTACATGAAGGAGTATGGTAGCTATCCGTGGCTCTATCCCACAGCGTTTCTTTTGGGAATGTTGGGGTCTAATTCTCTGCAGCTTCAAAGAGACGGGTTTCTCATAACCCATTTCTTTAGACTAATTAGGGGATATTTTGAAAACTCAGCCGTGCTGGAGGGTGTAGGTCTTTTTGTTCTCGACAGATATCTCTGACAGCGCCAGCATACATTGTTTTACCTACCCTCTGGCTCTGGTGACACCGGTGGGAAGAGCAATCAATCTGCTGAACGCGATCTCCTCGGAGATCGACGTCTTTCATATCAGTGAAAGTACGTTCAGAAGGCAAATACTCTTAATTCTGGAGAGTATCCTGTCTTCCTAATGTTGAACCATCTCTCATATGTTTCTGGTAGTATACTATATACCATATATTATTTTACCTGTTCTCAATATACTAGGTCTGTTCAAAAAGTATCGCGAATTTTGAATTTCCGCTGGCTACGTATATTTGATTTTTGATTTTTTTGTAGCGTTATGTTGGTACTCATGTCCCTTACTTATGCTGACAAGGTCGGCCATTTTGAATGTTTAGTTAATTTTTGACAGCTGTTTTGCTTGGATGTGTTTTGGCTCGTCTTCGATTTTTGCCTATTCCAAAAAATGGATCAAAGAATCTGTATCAAATTTTGTGTGAAAAACAAAATAAAGTGCGCGGACGCATTTCGAATGTTGACTGTGGCATATGGTGAAGCTACCTTGGACCAAAGCAACGTTTATCGGTGGTACAAAATGTTCTCAGAGGGCCGAGAAGATATGAACGACGAAGAGCGTGCCGGACGCCCGAGCACGTCAACAACAGACGAAAACATTGATAAAGTGAAGAAAATAGTATTAGCCAATCGTCGAATCACCGTTAGAGAAGTTGCTGAGGACCTAAACATATCGATTGGCTCGTGCCATTCGATTTTAACCAATGATTTGGGCATGAGTCGGGTCGCCGCGAAATTCGTGCCAAAATTGCTCAATTTCGACCAAAAACAGCATCGCGTTAACATTGCTCAGGAGATGTTGGACTCGGTCCGTGACGACCCAAATGTGCTCCAGAGGGTCATAACTGGTGACGAATCATGGGTTTATGGTTATGACGTGGAAACCAAAGCTCAATCATCCCAATGGAAGCTGCCGCATGAGCCAAGACCAAAAAAAGCGCGCCAAGTTCGGTCGAACGTGAAGGTTTTGCTCACAGTTTTCTTCGATTGCAGGGGCGTGGTGCATCATGAGTTCTTGCCACAGGGTAGTACGGTCAATAAGGAATATTACCTGCAAGTTATGCGCAATTTGCGCGAAGCAATCCGCCAGAAACGCCCGGATTTGTGGAAGAACAAAAACTGGCTTTTGCACCATGATAACGCCCCTGCTCACACATCGTTGCTTGTGCGCGAATATTTGGCCAAAAACAACACAGTAATGGTGCCGCAGCCACCGTATTCCCCAGACCTGGCCCCTGTGACTTTTTCCTGTTTCCAAAACTGAAGAGGCCCATGAAAGGACGACGCTACGCCACGATTGAGGAGATAAAGACGGCATCGAAGGAGGAGCTGAACAAGATCACAAAAATGATTTTTTTAAGTGCTTCGAGGATTGGAAAAAACGTTGGCATAAATGTATTATATCCGAGGGGAATTACTTTGAAGGGGACAAAATAGATATTCATGAATAAATAAATACTTTTTGAAAAAATATAAAATTCGCGATACTTTTTGAACAGACCTCGTATGCCTTTGTAATATCTGTTGATAAAATAAACTGATTTGATTTGATTTAATTCGTATTAATTGTTGAATATGGAGTTTTACATCATTGTCTAAGAAACAATAAAGGATATGGAGTTACTTGATCGCTGAAGATCTGCACCGCATTCCTGATGGACACCCCCGCTCTGCTGTTGCAGATCAAGCAGTGGATGTTGGACTTGCCCTCGGCATCCGCCATCCTGTAAGTAAGTAATTGAAGATACGGTTAAAAATAATCAGAAACTAACTAATCAACTAAGGAAAGAGGCAGAGAGAATAAATACTGAAATACATAGAAGGTAGGGAGTAACGGATGTCGTCGCAAGGGTAGCGAAGCTTAAATGGTCATTTGCTGGACATGTTGCCAGATTGATAGACGATAGATGGAACTGAAGGGTGGTAGAGTGGAGACCTCGCGAAGATAAAAGAAACAGAGGGAGACCCCCCACACGATGGTCCGATGACATTGGAAGAATTGCTGGCCATTGGATGCGAAAGGCACAAGACAGGAATACGTGGAGAAGTATGGGGGAGGCCTATGTCCAGCAGTGGACGACAACGGCTGTTTAACCGCCCTATCTTTGGGTTATTTTCCGAGAAACGTGCAAAACAAGCAGGTTTTTTATTAATAAAATTTAATTATATACTAATTTCATTTTTTTTTAATTCCTCTTTCTTCTTCTTTCTGTCCTGTCACACCTCCGTGGTGCATAGGGCCTCAAGGAATCTTCTCCACCCGACTCTATCGCATGCCTAATGCTTAACATCATCCCAAATGAGGCCTGCTGCCTTAACCTCGTCCTGCAGGGTTCTTCTCCAAGTGGCTCTAGGTCTGCCTCGCTTCCTCTTTCCCCCCATAGGCGACCAGTCTAGTGCGCCCTGAGCGATGCAGGCTGGGTTCCGTCTCAGAGTGTGACCGATCCACTGCCATTTGCGCCTAGCGACTTGTTCTCTAATTGGCTTTTCGCCTGCCATGGTCCAGAGTACGGCATTTGACACTGTTTTTTTTAAATTACGAAACGACAAATACTCGGCCGCACACTTGACCTGCCCCTTGTAAAACTATCATATTTATGAAGACTTGTGCTCAAGTTTTGATGGCACACGCGCGTATCCCTAAATCTTTGTACATTTTAGGTACATTACTTTTTTTCAAGCGCGTATGTGATACGGAATAGCGCAGAATGGTACAGTCAAAGTGAACTTATCACGTACGTTCAAATAGGTAGGGTGGTTAAATAAGTAACTAACTAACCATTACACAATCTCTATGGAGGGATAGGCAGAAAGAATGGACAAAAACAACAACAAACCATCACGCCTGTACCGAGCGACTCAAATCTCATAAGAATCCTTTGTAGACAGGAGTGTTGAAACTTAATCAGGCGTATAAGCAGTAAGAATCAGGGGTGGAACTTAGCTTAAGACGCATATACATATTTATTTTATCTATTCATTAGTGTACAAGTGATAAAAATAAAAACCTCACGTGGCCAACATTCAATATATGATTTATTTGATCATGCCACGTTTTCCTCAGTCTTCCTCTATTTCCAGTTCCATTTACATTGTTAACATATACTAATTTTACCATTCTTTCTTCATTCATTCTTTCCATGTGTCCAAACTATATTTTTGATCCTTTCATTATTTTGTTCATAACACCTCATTCACTTCTTATATTTTCATTCAACACTCTATCATACACAGAGTATCCACACATTCGTCTAAGAGATCTCATTTCTACTGCATTTATTCTACTTTCATCCTTCTTTTGCCAGTTCCATACTTCGCTTCCATACATAAGGATCGGTACAAGAACACCATTGCGCACTGCCTTTTAGCTTTTTTGGGTAGGTTTTTGTTTGCGATGACAACTTTAAATGCACCATTCACTTTGTTGCCTGCCCCAACCCTTCTTTCAATATCCCTCTCCACTCTCCCATCTCTTGTAAACCAAATACACTAACTCATCTACTTTCTCCAAATTTTCAACATTCACGCTTATGTTGTAGACTGTCATGATTTCTTCTTTTTCAAAAAATCATTTCTTTTAGATTTATTTTGTAGACATTGGACAATCGAAGTATGCGCGGGAGATGCCTATTGGTGGCGATGAGGTTCACAAACCATCACACCGCTACCCTCTCGGGGAGAAGGCGTGATGGTTAGTTAGTTAGTTAAAAAAATCATTACCTTGGACTTATTCACATTCATCATCAGATCATTTCGCATGCATACCTCATACATACAATTCACCAGGACTTGTAGTTCATGCTCGTTGTCTGCAAGTAGGACAGCGTCATCCACATACAAGAGACAGCTTACTGACACTCCGCTCATTTTGGCACCTGCATCCAACCCTTTCAGCTCTTTCATACATTACATAATTGATATTGATATAGTGTCAGAGTAAATGGGGATCTTACAGCCTGGTTTGATATCAATAAAGGTGTCAAACAGGGGTGTGTAATGTCTCAATGGTTGTTTAATCTATATATGGACAAGTGTATGAAAGAGCTGAAAGGGTTGGAAGCAGGTGCAAAAATGGAAGATGTTTCAGTAAGCTGTTTTTTGTATGCGGACGACGCTGTGCTACTTGCAGACAACGAGCACGAACTGCAAGCCCTGGTGTCAAGGATGTATGAGGTATGCAAGCGATACGATTTGATGATGAATGTGAATAAGTCTAAGGTAATGATTTTCGAAAAAGAAGGAAGCATGACAGTGTGCAACATTAGTGTAAACGGTGAAAATCTGGAATAAGTGGATGAATTTATTTATTTAGGAAGTATGTTTACAAAGGATGGGAGGGTGGAGAAGGATATTGAAAGAAGAGTTGGGGCAGGCAACAGAATAAATGGTGCACTTAAAGTTGTCATCGCAAACAAAAGCCTATCCAAAAAAGCCAAGATGGCAGTGCACAATGGTGTTCTTGTGCCGACCCTTATGTATGGAAGTGAAGCATGAACTGGCAAAAGAAGGATGAAAGTAGAATAAATGCAGTAGAAATGAGATCTCTAAGACGAATGTGTGGCAAATCTGTTTATGATAGAGTGACAAATGTAAGTATAAGAAGTGAATGTGGTGCGAATGAAAGTGTTATGAACAAAATAAGGAAAGGGTCATTAAGATGGTTTGGACACATGGAAAGAATGAGTGAAGACAGAATGGTAAAGAAGGTATATGTAAACGGCGTGAACGGAGCTAGAAATAGAGGAAGGTCGAGGAAAACGTGGCACGATCAAATCAATCAAATATTGAATGTCGGTCACGTGAGGAGTCGGAAAAATCGACGTGTGTGCATGACAAGATGTATGAATGTAGAGGAAGCGAGAGACGTATGTCAGGACAGAACAGTGTGGCGTTCCATTCTTTCTGCCTACCCCTCCGGGGAGACGGCGTGATGGTAAGTTAGTTAGTTTTATATTGATATAAATATCATTATTCTAGAAGATTTCTTTTACTTTAAGGAAGTGATTTTATTCAAGACCCTTTCGTTCACACTGAATTCATATCTGGATTTATCCTACTTTCATCCTTCTGTTGCCAGCTATATGCTTCACTTCCATAGTTTATGGTAGATACAAAAACAATAACTTAAACTTATTTCATTCATTATCATTTTGAACGCTGTATGAATGTTAAAGAATATTTTGTTCGATACTCTTTTGTTTTATTTCTTAACCCATTTACATTGCTTATGATTTGTCTTTAAATTTTCACTATTGTATGTATTACAAATTTATTAGCGTGTGTATTGTATGTCTTAAAATAGCGGAAGAAGGTATTATGAACAAAATTATGAAAGGATCGCTGCGTTGGTTCGGTCATATGGAACGCATGGATGGAGAAAGAATGGTTAAGAAAGTATACGTTAATGATGTAAATGGGGTACGAAGTCGAGGCAAACCGAGGAAAACATGGCATGACCAAATTAATCAAATTTTAAAGGTTGGTCATGTTAGAAGTCGGAGGAATCGACGTGCGTGTATGACTCGTTGTATGAATGTGGAGGAATCTAGAGAGGTTTGCCAGGATACAGTAGTGTGGCGGTCCATTCTCTCTGCCTACTATTCTAAAACGGAAACGGCATGATGGTTTGTATTGTATTGTATTGTACATTTTACCACACATACGTTTAAGGGATCTCATCTCTACCGCATTAAGTCTGCTCTCGTTCTTCTTCTACCAGTTCCATGCTTCACTTCAATAGATGAGGATAAGTACAAAAACAAGAAAAAAAACTTATTCATTCATTATCATTTTGAATGCTGTATGAATGTTAAAGAAATTAGGTTCGATACTCATTTGTTTTTTTTTGTTTTCTTTTTATTTCTCGACCCATTCACATTGCTTCTTCTTCTCCGGTCTAAATCTATTGATTGGTCTGCAGCAAGGCGACGCATCTGTTTTTATCATTTTTTTTATTTCTCGACCCTTTCACATTCCTTATGATTGATCTCTTTAATTCAAATTCTTTCACTTATTTTCTATAAAATCAATTTTAAAAACGAATTATTTCGTATACCATAAATCTACCCCGTTTTACAAAAAAAAAACGTTGCTATTAGGTTAGTATATAAATCTCGACATCATTTTAATATAATGTTTAACTGTTTTATATAGATAGGAGTGCTTTCAAAACATAGTAATTTTTTTGTTTATCTTTCGAACGATTTAAGAATGATTGTAATATTAGATTCTCTCAAATTAATAGTATTTTATGCATTGCTCAACAAAAATATTTGGCGTCACCTATATAATTTCGATCAGACACGCGATTCCATTATCGTTGTCATTTTCAATTCAAATGCATTGCTATCGTAACGATTTGAATTCAATTTAGCATAATACCAACAAACAAAAAAAGCTGTCAAAAAACCTAGCAAAATTAAAAACGGGTGAAGCGGTTGTCCGCGCTCCACGTAACTCGCGTTCTTATCAAAAAATAAGCCGCCATCTTCTGACAAGCGTCCGCTTTGACGTTTCTCGGATATTTCATCGTCTCAGACATCTTTCTTTCGATTTTAGGGGTCCGAAAATGATTACCTGAATACTTTTATATGGGACCCACGAAAAGCATTTACATTCCGTCGTGTTGAAGAATGTTTTTTCCCAAAAATGTTGTCAGCAATGATTCACTCACAAGACGCCACCATTACGTTACAAATTTTCGGTACGACTCGACTCGAATAAAATTTCGTGCTGACGAGTCAAAGTAAAATCCAACTTAATTATTTTTTTCCTCGAAATTAGAATATACGCCCAAACATAAAATAAACAAGAAATGTAAATAATATTTCAAAGTGATTTTTTGTCAAAAACATTTTAATGTAATTTTATTTATCATAGACTTTAAATAAAAGTCTCTTTTTGACTTTTATTTTTTTCGCATAATGACAGATGCGCATAATTCAAAATATAGACAAACTTTTTTATTGGGTATTTTTTTAGATTAATTGATTATTGATAATATTTACGTTTACGTATTTGAGTTCATCTAGTTTTAACTTATACGTAGCAATATTAAACCTCTTACATATGTTATTTGTTTGTTTTAGTAATCGCGCGTATTTCAACGATAAATATCATGCACTTATTAAAGTTAATAGACTTTGCTGCAAACCAATCCCTAGAATAGAAACTTAACAAGAACATAATATGAAACTGACTCCTCTAGCTTTTGACTTTATGAAAAATTATGGCAGGGCTTCTGTCTCGTAGGCATAGAAAACAGTACTTCTTATTAGAGACATGAGACATTGATATTCTGAAAATCCCAGGGACAAATAAAAAAACAATATATTCGAAGTAAAAAAATCGGCAACTATGCGGGTCGCGGTGTATGAATGTGTAGGAAACTTGAAAAGTATCTCAGGATAGAATTTTATGGTTCTGGTAAAACATGTATGATAATTTTTCAAATGATGATATCAGGAAGGAATGTAGAGCGGAAGAAAGTATAGTAAGGACAGAATATTGAATATATGGAACGCATGGATAGAAAAATAATGGTGTAGAAAATATACGTTAACAATGTGAATGGATTACCCAGTCGAGGAAAACATGGGATGACTAAATTAATCAAACGGCTACGATGGAGTATGCTTTGCTGAAAAGTATGCCCCTAAAAATATTGTAATGCACCAAGTTGCAACAACACCAGGAACATTACTACCAAGTCCAACTCTCTAGCGTCCTCGAGTGGTCTCTAAAGCCCCGCGAACCTCGGCCAATGTGACCATTGTCATAGCAGATAGATAGAGAGCGAGTGGTGAGTTTCCAGCGCCATAAAACTGGATACTCCCAGCTAAGGGAAGGAAACCCCGACAGAAAATCCTCCAGAAAAGGCAAGGGGAAACCACTCTAGACAAATTCCCAGGACATCACTATGAACCATCTGGCATAGGTCAGAGAGGCCTACGCCTACACCAGTAATAGCCGACGTCAGGCGGACCTAACATGACACTCCAAGAAGAAATTAATCAAATTTTAAAGGTCTGTCATGTTAGAAGTTGGTAAAATCGACGTGTAAACATATGTATGAATGTACGTGCGTGTATGAATGTATAAACTGAGGATGTTGGGCTTCATCATTCGGACTGGAAGAGTTTTCAAAGATCCCAATGTGCTCAGAGTCCTATACAAGGCGTTGGTTTGGAGCAGACTCAAAAGTGGTTCTGTGATATGGAGTCCTCACGAGGCGAGATATTCCATTATGCTGGAGAGGGTTCAGAAATAATTTCTGGGGTATCTCTACATGAGGGAGTATGGTATTAATCCGTGGCTCTATCCCACGGCATTTCTTTTGGGAATGCTCGGAACCAATTTTCTACAGCTTCAAAGAGATGGGCATCTCATTACCCATTTCTTTAAATTAATCAGGGGATATTTCGAGAACTCGGCCGTGCTAGAGGGTGTTGGTCTTTTTGTCCCTAATAGATTTCTCCGACAGCGACAGCACAGATTGTTTTACCTACCAGCCACCAGAACCAATCTGCCTCTGGTGACACCGGTGGGAAGAGCAATTAGTCTGCTGAAAGCGGTCTCCTCGGAGATCAACGTCTTTCATATTAGTGAAGGTGCGTTCAGGGGACAAATACTCTTGACTTTAGAAAGTATCTTGTCTTCCTAATGTGGAACCATCTCTAATGCGTTCCTGGTATTATGTTGTATTTTTATAATATTTTACCTGTACTCAATAGATGCCTTAAACATTTTGCTGTTTGTTTGACTTGAAAAAAAGAGTTCTTGGAGCGACCCTTATGTATGGAAGTGAAGCATGGAACTCGCAAAAGAAGGATCAAAGTAGAATAAATGCAGTACAAAGGAGATCTCTTAGACGAATGTGTGGTAATCTGTATATGATTGAGAATCAAATGCAAATATAAGATGTGGATGCAGTGCGAATGAAAGTGTTATGAACAAAATAATGAAAGGAAATGATAAACGGATTTAAAAATAGAGGAAGACCAAAGGAAACGTGGCACAATCAAATCAATCAAATATTAAATGTTGGTCAAGTGAGGAGTCAGAGGAATCGATGTGCATGCATGACACTATGTTGAATGTTGAGGAAGCGAGAGAGGTATGTCAGGAAAGGATAGGACAGGAGTCTATTCTTTCTGCCTAACCCTTCGGAGAGAAGGCATGATGGTAAGTTAAGAAATAATACACAAGAAAATGTATAAAAAGCTTTTTATTATCTATAAGAATTAACAAATTTCGTAATATACTTTCCATAAACAATAAAATCAATAACAAATGCTATAAAGAGTACAAAATCTAAAATAACAAAATGGTCACCTAGATTCAAAATGGCCGCCTAAATAAAAATGGCTGCCTATATTCTAAAAGATTTTTACAATTTTTTTAAATTATCATTTGAGCAGTGTTTAATAAAATGAGTATTTATAAAATAATAGCTTTAACAAATAATTTACAATATCCCTTTTTAAATTAGAATTTAAACAATTTTACTTTTTTTTAAGAAGAATTTATTACACAATCTTCAATATGAACATAATTAGCTTATTATTATGAAGATGGAATCGGGTCATGTCCAGAATTGAACTCAAATCCCCCGGATAAAGAGTCAAGCGTTCTGTCCACTACACCACCCGGTCCATTAACAAAAGATGTGCAGTATAAATATAAAATACAGTAAAACGCTTAACTCCGTTACAGTATTATGCGGTAATATTCATACCTTAATCTGTGGCACCTTTTTTATAATCCATGGTATCTTTATTTAATCCATGGTATCTTTTTTAAATCCATAGTATCATTTTTATAATCTATGGTATCTTTTTTTATAATCCATGGTATCTTTTTTAGAATACATGGTATCTTTTTTAATTATGGTATCTTTTTTATAAACCATGGTATATTTTTTATAAACCATGGTATCTTTTTATAATCTGTGGCATCTTTTTTTATAATCCACGGTATCTTTTTTATAATCCATGGTACCTTTTTTTATAATAGCAGCAAGAAATAGTGCAATCATCACCAATTTAAAAAAAAGGGTTGTCCCTATCATATATTTGCCATTTAAACACACAATATTTTCACAATCTTTCTTTTACTGACTATAATATTTTACTTTTTTTTATTATTATTTATATTTAAAAATATATATTGGTAGTAATAGTGTTTTGGTATCTCTCAGTTGAATGTAATAAAATCCAAATTTGGTAAAATCAAAAAAATATATATGTATTGAGGATAAATAATGTCACAATATATTTATTTAATTTTAATTACATTGTAGTGACAGCTGTTTCGCCATCATGTGTTACAATCAACCGTTGTGACAATTTCATAAAAAATAAATAAATTGTGATATTATAAAAGTGTCTCTAATTAAAATATTAACAATATTGAAATATTTTAATTGTATCTCAATAGAGACGAAGATGTAAACTGGAAACTGAACATGGATGATCAAGGTGTTTACAGGACTTATGACCTGTCATTGGTTGGGTTAAGCGCACGCTTTATGTAATTACAACATTCCCCATTCCACCTTTGTTATTTGTGATCATGCATGACAAATTTTTGGAAGATGTATATATACTTCAAAATCCATTTTTATCTTCACGTGGCAGTTTCAGTCAGCCATCTATGTAGATTTGGTTGCACTAGTGAATTTTTTCAAGAATTAACCTATACAACCGACCCACTAACGCCATCTATGGAGAATGATTTTCGGCATTTAGCAAACTACCTTATTAACACAATGTGAAGGCTGTTGACCAACATATTGTTAGAAGCCGCTAGGAGTATTATTCCATTCTATATGCCAAAGAATTTTGACCAGAATATTTGAAGACCAAATATTTGTGAATGTATACTTATACCTGTATACAAATCCTGTTTTTGTACATCGTTATACCACACATTTGTCTATAGGATCTCATCTCTATCTCTCACGGTTCCATGCTTCTCATTCACACGTAAGGGTTGAAACCGGAACACCATTGTGAACCGCCATTTATGCTTTCTTTGACAAATATCATGTTTAGATTATTTAATGATTTTACTGAAATCTCTAGATGGAAGTTCATTTTAAATAAAAATTTAATTAAATTTTTTTACAACTACTTCCACTTTTGTCTTCATTTTGACAGCGACCAGTTTCACCAAGCTGGCTGGCATCGGCAGACTGTTCAGCCTCGTCGAAGAAGTTATTAAAAAACATTGTTTTATTTCATTATAATTGTGAATTGTCTACGTGAGTATAGACTCGCCGATAGCAGTCTCGGGAGGTACGGAGGAAGATGTAGCCAGCAGACTTAACAAGGCAAGGGGAGCTTTGGCTATGCTTCGCCCTGTATGGCGTTCCGGTATCATATCGAAAGAGCTAAAGCTCTAAATATTCAGCAGTAGCGTTAAAAGCGTACTGCTGTACGGATGTGAGACTTGGAAATTTACCGCGGACGTTATTGGAAAACTACAGGTGTTCATAAATAGGTGCCTTCGCTCAATATTCAAGATCTATTGGCCCCAAACAGTGTCAAATGCCGTTCTCTGGACCATTGCAGGCGAAAAGCCAACTAGAGAACAAGTAGCTAGACGCAAATGGCAGTGGATCGGTCACACTCTGAGACGGAACCCAGCCTGCATCGCTCAGGGCGCACAAGACAGTTCCCCTATGGGGGGAAAGAGAAAGCGAGGCATACCTAGAACCACCTAGAGAAGAGCCCTGCAGGAAGAGCGGCAGGCCTCACTTGGGATGATGTTAGGCATCAGGCATGCGACAGAGTCGGGTGAAGAAGGTTCCTTGAGGCCCTATGCACCACGGAGGTGTGACAGGACAAAAAGAAAAAGAAACATAGACAGGTTTTGTCAGGATAGATATTATTAATAATATTTAGTTGAATAGCCCTTTACACCATTACAGCACGAGGCAAATCGCTGTAAAGGGCTGAAAAAGAACATTAAAGGAGAACTTCGAAGCGCTTCTGTGCCGCAATTTGGGGCATAAAATAAGATATGATCCCTCGCTGTGAGGGAACGTATAGATTTAGTTCTCTCAGTATTCTTGGACTGCAAATATCTCCGGATCAGTGGCGGTACTCCCATAGAAGCCCAGAAGCCCGGCTTGCGTAAGAAATTTTGAATCAACCCCCCAAATCTGAGTAATCATGCCCCCGCATAAACCAACAAACCACCAAATCACCTTCCAAAAATGTTCCTATCAGACGTAAGAAGAGTAGCCACAAGAGCTGAACCTCTGTAAGCCAGAAGAGGTTTTGATTCAAAATTTCTTACGCATGCCGGGCTTCTGGGCTTCTATGGGAGTACCGCCACTGATCCGGATAACAGTTTAAATAAAATGCTTACCTAGAAAGATCATTCGACGTGTTTTAACAGTGTTAGAAATAGTGAGGGATACAAAAAAGGACAGTAGTTATACTCACCGAGGTATAAATATCTCAAAATTGGTGACTGGATTTTTTCTAGATCCAAGATGACTATTTTTTAGTGTCTGGAATCCCAAATGATGGAGCAGTAAGTTGTGCGACTGTCCATTCTCTCCTTCTAAGAATAGACGCGACTGTATGTTTCAAGAAGAGACGAATACGTATTTATCAGATTTTTTAAGCCTAAGTGAAAATATCTAGATTGATATCAGGATACCACCCGAGCCAGTACAGTTCGTCTCGTGGAATACTGGATGATGCCATAGTCTCCTTTCTCCATCCACTTCTCGTCCCTGGCGTTGAGGGTCTCCTGAACACCGGCCGGGAGCCCCGAGATCAGATCGGCCTTCACGGTCCTCACGGCGACCAGAGGGCAGGGGAAGAACTCCCGGAGAGCGGTCTCGAAGGGCGTGGTGGGCGGCCAGTTGACCTCCCCCATCAGCTTGCGGTAGTTCAGATCCCCCTTGAAGATGACGGTGTGGGCTTCTCCGAGAAGGTTGTACAGATCACGATCCACGTTAGCCATCTTGTAATACTCGTGAGGCGTGGTCCAGAAGTGGTCATCCTACAAAATAAAAATAAAATTCACAAAACAACTACAAATTTAAGGATATATTTACCTATTTATGAAGCTAGGACCATCGTAAATTCTTTTGTAGTGTCACATTTAGATTATTGCAACGGAATGTACGCTGGATTGGCAAATAATCAATTAAGCAGAATACAAAGCGTATTCAATCCGATTGATTATCATCATCAGCCGTCTGTCATCCACTGCTGAATGTAGGCCTCTCCCAAAGCCTTCCACCGCCCCCTATCCATTGCCGCTCCCATCCATCCATGTCCAGCAATCCTCTTCAGATCGTCGGTCCAGCGGGCAGGGGGACGTCCAACTCTACGGAATCCTGTACGCGGTCTCCACTCCAGAACCCGTCTTCCCCATCGGCTGTCGGTTCTCCGACAGATATGGCCAGCCCACCGCCACTTCAGCCCGCCTATCCGTAGAGCCACCTCAGTCACCTTGGTTTGTTGTCGAATAAATTCGTTTCTAAATCTATCCCTCAAGCTTATTCCAAGCATGGCTCTTTCCATGGCGCGCTGGGCAACCTTGAATCTGTAGACTAGACCTTTTGTCAATGTCCACGTCTCGGCTCCGTATGTTATGACTGGCAAAACGCACTGGTTGAAGACTTTAGTCTTGAGGCATTGTGGTATTTTGGAAGTGAAAACATGACGTAATTTCCCAAAGGCTGCCCAACCCAACTGAATTCTTCGGTTGGCTTCTTTCTCGATTGATTATGGGGCAACAAAAATACTATCATGGAACTTCACTGGCTTAAAATCCGAGAGCGAGTAAAATACAAATTGTGTTTGAGAGTGTTTAAGGCTCGACACCAGAGAGCGCCAAATATATATCGGACCTCTGCGTGACACCCATGCCAACGGAAAGGCAATGTTCACTCCGATCAGTAGAAACAAGTGCAAAAAACATAACAATTCCAGTCAGAGCCAATAAAGCAAGTTTCTATGATCGTGCTTTCAGCGTTGCGGGTCCGTTGGCGTGGAATAGCCTCCATGTTAGTATTAAGTATGAGGATAGTGACGTTAAATTTAAGAAACTTCTGAAGACTGCACTGTTGGGTCAGTCATTTCCTAGTACGCCCTTGGAGTAATTGATATTAGAAAACTGCGCACTTAAAATATAAGGGGTAGACAGAAAGAATAGACCGCCACATTGTTCTATCCTGTCATATGTCTCTCGCTTCCTCAAAATTCATACATCGTGTCATGCACGCGCGTCGATTTCTCTGACTCCTCACATGGCCGACATTCAATATTTGATTGTGCCACGTTTTCATCGGTCTTCCTCTATTTCTGGTTCCATTTACATCATTAACATATAATTTTTTTACCATTCTTTCCATATGTCCAAACCATCTTAATGATCCTTTCATTATTTTGTCCATGACACCATCATTCGCACCGCATTCACTTCTTATATTTTCATTCAACACTATCATACACAGAGTATCCAAACATTCGTCTAAGAGATCTCATTTCTACTGCATTTATTCTATAATACTTTCACCCTTCTTTTGCCAGTTCCATGCTTCGCTTCCATACATAAGGGTCGGTAGAAGAAAACCATTGTACTCGTACACTTTCATCCTTATTTTGACAATTGCATGCTTTTTGATTTTATTACACTTTTAAATTGAACTAACCTTGCAAGTCCAGACTCCGCTCTGCAGGTAGGCCTTCCACTTCCTGCCGAGGTACTTGACGTTCTGCGAGTTGAGCGTCTGCCTGGCTCCGCCCTCCTCCTGCGGCAGGTCCGCGCTGAAGCTGGCCACGGAGGCGGCGTCCGCGGACCACTCCACATCGCGGACCGTCGCGTCCGACACGAACCACGGCACGGCCTTGACGTGCAGCCGCACGCGCGTGCACAGCTTCTTGCTGACGAGGAAGTCCGCGAGGCAGAAGTCGGTGAACAGCTCGTAGCCGGCATTATCGCACACGATATCTGGGAGTATTAAGAGATCACTCAATATTCAACACATTTTATTTCATTATTTTTATTTATTTGTGAAGCATGCAACTGGCAATAAAAGGATGAAAGTAGAAATGAGATTTCTTCAATGAATGTGTGATAAATCTATAGTATTAATATAGTCAAAAATATACTAGGTGTGTGTTATGCTGGAGAGGGTTCAGAAAAAAATTCTGAGGTATCTCTACACGAGGGAGTATGGTAGTTATCCATGGCTCTACCCCACGGCATTTCTTTTGGGAATGCTCGGAAACAATTCTCTGCAGCTTCGAAGAGATGGGCATCTCATTATCCATTTCTTTAGATTAATCAGGGGATATTTCGGGAACTCGGCCGTGCTGGAGGGTGTTGGTCTTTTTGTCCCTGATAGATACCTCCGACAGCAACAGCACGGTTTGTTTTACCTACCGGCCACCAGAACCAATCTGCCTCTGGTGACACCAGTGGGAAGAGCAATTAGTCTGCTGAACGCGGTCTCGTCAAAGATCGACGTCTTTCATATTAGTGAAAGTACGTTCAGAAGACAAACACTCTTGACTTTGGAGAGTAACTTGTCTTCCTGGTATTATGTTGTATGTGTATAATATTTGACCTGTACTCAATAGATGCCTTAAACATTTATGCTGTTTGTAATGTCTTTTGAGTAAATAAACTAATTTGATTTGAATATGAATCCGGAATTCGCTCATAGATGCTCTATCCTCTCCTCAATCTTAATTTTACCCTCTCCACTTTTATTCATAGCTCCACCCCTTTTTAGTATATAAGTGATCACTCTATTTTTATTTTATTTTTTAAATCTTGTACATTAAAAAAGGTTATGTTATAACCAAAACATGTCTGTGATAAGTGTAATAAAGTGTTGTAATACTAAGTGCAGTTATATTTATTCAAATGCTCATAGATGGTTCTAGTGGTCAATTGACTGTCAAACCGCATATTTGGTGCTTTTATATTTCAAAATGGTCAAAAACGACGGACAAAAAACTGTGCGGTACACAATTTTCCTACAATAATTTAGTACCAGACAGTTTTTTGTACGTCCTGTAAAGTTGAGGTTACTGTATGTGTGCTACTTCTGAAAAACACGATTCATTTATATTAGAGCCACAAAATAGTACCGGGTAGAGAAAATCAAACCGCAAAAACTGACGAAAGAATTGATTGACGTGTTTCCTTTACCTATAATAGTCTCCATGCCCTTCCTCTCGACGGGTATCTTGACAAGCTCCTCGAATAGCCGAATGCTGTCATCAACGATGACGTTATCGTGCATCTTCTCCACCATCTCTATTGGGTTGATGGTCTGAGACACCTCGGTGCCGACAGACAGCGAGAGATCGCACTTATTCCCCCATAGGTTCAGCTGCAAAATGATCATTTATTGAAATTAAAAACATAACATAGCAGGCAAGACACTGAGAGATCGCATGAGGAACACCAGAATAAGAGAGATATGTGAGGTTGAGGATATTATAAAATGGAGCAGACAACAAAAAAGGGACTGGTACGGTCATGATCGAAGAATGGACACCACCAGACTCCCCTATATTACATTGCATAATCAGCCTCATGGGACTCGTCCTCGTGGAAGACCTCTTTAAAGATGGAAGGACAGCTGGGAGTCTACCTCACAGGAGGAGCAACACTCTGGAGAACAGACCACATAGGCCTATCCATCTCCCGAAGGTGTAGGCAGAAAGAATGGACTGCCACACTTTTCTTTCTTGACATACTTCTCTAGCCTCCTCAACATTCATACATCCTGTATGTACGCACGTTGATTTCTGCGACTCCTCAAGTGGCCGACATTCAATATTTGATATATTTGATCATGCCACATTTTGAAAAGTATTCCTCTATTTATAGTTCCATTTACATCATTAATATATACTTTTTACCAATCTTTTTTCATTCATTCTTTCCATGTGTCCATGCCATCTTAATGATCCTTTGATTATTTTGTTCATAACACTTTCATATGCATTGCATTCACTTCTTATATTTTCATTCGACACTCATCTAAGAGATCTCATTTCTACTGCATTTATTCTACTTTCATCCTTCTTTTGCTTCTTGTGTATAAGGTATATTAAAACACATTTTCACCTTGAGCATCTGCTGGAAGTCCTCCATCTTGAGGGCAGGATCGCTGATGACCCGCGTGACATGATTGGCCACCTGACACATGGCCATCATGCTGTGCTTGAATGAGCCATCCTTCACCACCCTAAATGGGTCCATCGCGGTCAGGGAGCTAGGGAAACAGAGATAAAACTATCTTCAATATTATCAAATCAAATGAAATCAGTTTATTAACTCAAAAGACATTACAAACAGCAAAATGTTTAAGGCATCTATTGAGTACAGATAAAATATTATAAAAATACAACATAATACCAGGAACGCATTAGAGATGGTTCGACATTAGGAAGACAAGATACTTTCTAAAGTCAAGAGTATTTGTCCCTTGAACATACCATCACTAATATGAAAGACGTCGATCTTCTAGGAGACCGCGTTCAGCAGACTAATTGCTCTTCCCACCAGTGTGACCAGAGGCAGATTGGTTCTGGTGGCCGGTAGGTAGAACAATCTGTGCTATCGCTGTGGGAGAAATCTATCAGGGACAAAAAGGCCAACACCCTCTAGCACGGCTGAGTTCTCGAAATATCCCCTGATTAACTTAAAGAAATGGGTAATGAGATGCCCATCTCTTTGAAGCTGTAGAAAATTGGTTCCGAGCATTCCCAAAAGAAATGCCGTGGGATAGAGCCACGGATAACTACCATACTCCCTCATGTAGAGATACCTAAGAATTTTTTTCTGAACCCTCTCCAGCATAGTGGAATATTTCGCCTCGTGAGGACTCCATATCACAGAACCACTTTCGAGTCTGCTCCGAACCAACGCGTCGTATAGGACTCTGAGCACATTGGGATCTCTGAAAACTCTTCCGGTCCGAATGATGAAGCCTCAGTGCAATGTCACAAATCCTCTCCATATGTGCATGAAAAGTCAGCCTACTCTCATAGAGGATGATTATCAACATATACGGTGGTGGTCTAGGGGACAGAATGTTTGGCTCCTGATCCAGGGGTCTTGGGTTCAAGCGTGGCCATGAACAGATTCTTTCAATAAGCTATTTTATTCAGCTCATATTGAAGATTATAAAATAAATTTTAATACGATGATTTGAATCCTTGGTGATATTTAAAAAAAAAATACATTAACTCATACAGGATACTGCCACTGTAAAAATTATATTGATGACCTTCCTTGCCGAGTAGTGAGTGCTTTGACTGCCACACCAAAGGTCCCGGATTGGATTCACGGCGACGGCAGTGTGATTGTCACACTGTTTTGGGTTTGGTGAAGAATTAACGGGACAATAAAAGGACGATGGATTAGCTACCTTTCACATGTCACGAGAATCAATATGATAGCTATAATACCCTTTACATGGATTTGGCTCATGCTGTAATTATGTAAAGAGCGATTCAACAAAATAAAAATAATAATAATAATAATATAACTAACTAACTAACTAACCATCACGCCGTCTCCCCGAAAGGGTAGACAGAAAGAATGGACTGTCACACTTTTACTGATGCGGCACTCCATCCTTCTCTTTTTGCTCCGCGGGAGACGCGGTGTGATGGGTTGCGAACCTCATCGCCACAATAATAATAATATATATCAGTCAAACTCAGTTATTACGATCACGAAAATAGTGAGATATCAGATGTAACGAGGAAACATTCGTTGACATTTTAGTTAATGATTTTCTACATACATTTATTGCTACCTCGGCAGTATGACAGCAGGCTCGGGAGGTACGGAGGAAGATGTAGCCAGCAGACTCAACAAGGCAAGGGGAGCTTTCGCTATGCTTCGCCCTGTATGGCATCCCAGTATCATTTCGAGAAAGCTCAAGCTCCAAATATTCAGCAGTAGCTTTAAAAGCATACTGCTGTACGGATGTGAGACTTGAAAATCTACCGCGGACATTATTGGAAAACTCCAGGTGTTTATAAATAGGTGCCTTCGCTCAAAATTAAAGATCTATTGGCCCCAAACAGTGCCAAATGCCGTTCTCTGGACCATGGCAGGCGAAAAGCCAAACGCAAATGACTGTGGATCGGTCACACTCTGAGACGGAACCCAGCCTGCAATGCTCAGGGCGCACTAGACTGGTCCCCTATGGGGGGAAAGAGGAAGCGAGGCAGACCTAGAGCCACCTGGAGAAGGGCTCTAGAGGACAAGGTTAAAGCAGCAGTCGCTTGGGATGATGTTAGGCATCGGGGATGCGATAGAGTCGGGTGGAGTAGGTTCCTTGAGGCCCTATGCACCACGGAGGTGTGACAGGACAAAAAGAAGAAAGAAGACATATTTTTGGGGTATGAAGGATACTCACGTGGTTAGCTGAAAGGCTTCCCTTATCCTCCTGTAGACGTAGCATTCTGTGAAGAGCCACACGCAGGTGAAGTAGTAGGGGTCTTCCAAATTGTTTATCAGGCTGTTCCATTCCTGCGTGTCGTCAGCCTGGACAGTCAGGAGATCCAACCTGCGAGTAAAATTAAAATCCAATCTTCATAGATGGCGCTAGTGTGTAGATTGAAACTACCATGTAAAGGGTGGTGTTACAGATTAACATTTATTTATTTATTTATTAAGGGTAACATACAGCGATATCAATAACATATTTATAAAAGAAACATTTAGAATAATTAAAATAAGGCCAATTACATGCTACCACAGATTAAAAATAATAGTTAACAATCAAAATAATAGTTAACAATCAAATATATACAACAAATATAACAAATCAAATATAACAATCAAATATATATACACATATATACAACTTACAAAAAATTTCAGACATGGTGGTCATAAGAAAAGGTGGAATGGGGAATGTTGTATTACATAAAGCGTGCGCTTAACCCAACCAATGACTGGTCATAAGTCCTGTAAACACCTCGATCACCATATTCTGTTTCCAATTTGCATCTATGTCTCTATTGAGATACAATTAATCCTTGGAAAATAATAACTAACTAACTAACCATCACGCCGTCTCCCCGAAAGGGTAGGCAGAAAGAATGGACTGTCACACTTTAACCGATGCGGCACTCCATCCTTCTCTTTTCGCCCCGCGGGAGACGCGGTGTGATGGGTTGCGAACCTCATCGCCACCAATAGGCATCTCCCGCGCACACTTCGATCTTCCAACATCCACAAAATAAATCTAAAACAAATAATATAAAATACAATGATATAAAATAAAATAACAAAATAAAAATAATTTAATACAAAATGTTATTTTTAGATGGTGCACATTTGTCTATTTAATTTATGTTCCACGAATCCACCGTTTTTTAAATTTAGCACATAATGTAATAACACATAATGTTTTTCCGATGTTGCACATGTTGACATAGACGATCCGGACTTTTGTGTCTATTTAATTTATGTTCCATGTATCCACTTTTTTTATTTGGCAGTAATAAGGCACTTAAAACCAACCAACACCAGCAAGAACTTTAAAAGAATATTGAAGAAATTATTCAAATTGTCATTGGAACAAATGAAAAATTTATTTTTACACCTGTCAAAATTTTTTATATAAACGAAAAAACTTGTATAATTTTGACATCAAAACAGTACAAACGTATTACGTGTCACAATTAACTATTATAAAGTGCGGCAACAATGAAATTGACCAAAACAATTCACTTATACACGTAATTTCTCCAAATTCAAGGGAGCACCACATGAACCAAACCAAATTTTCAAAATTAGAATTAGAATAATAAATGGAAAATAATATGTCAACTAAATAACCGTCTGGAGAGGAACCTAGAGCAAGACAACACAATAAACTAATAAAAATAGCCTAGCACTAAGTATTCTGCCGCACTTACGATAAACGCATTAACTAAGATTTTTGTCGAAATTTAGTTATTACATTATCTGGTATCAGGAAAACGAGATCTACAACTTTCTCAAAGTGACATTTCATGATTTCTTCATTTTCTCCGTTTTTCAGTTTTCATAAACGCATTAACTAAGACTTGGAGTGCAGTTTTACTTATCAAGAACGCACTAGCTGTACTTAGTACAGACTTGTTTTCTACCATTCAATAGCTTCTTAGTCATAAATGCACTATGTTTGAGGAATCACACTAATTTTACAATATTTGTATTCAAATAGCTATTTTCCTTAACATAAATGCATTATGTGATGTAGTTGCACTTATCATATGTATTGTTGAAGAATTGAGGTATAAGCTTACTATATAAAATGCATTAAATTGATTTACTAAGCATAAATGCATCAAGTAGGGTGGTTGATGCGTTTATGACTAGTTATTATGGCCTAAAAGTATTAGAGGCTGCTAGCGATAAGTACTTTTTTAAAATTATATGTACACTATATTTTATTTTCATATATGATTGTATTTTTTAGTATACTTAACCCTTTTCTCTTTGTTTTGGTACAACTTTCATGTTGGTATCTTATCTAGTTCCTGAGATACAAGCGAAAAGCGTCAAACCCTAGTTAATGCGTTTATCTTAAGTGCGGCAGAATTAGACCCTGACCATACAAGTATACAGACAAACATAACAACTGGACATAACAATAAAGGCCGTGCCACACTGTTTGAAACAAGCTCTCCACAGGGGTGACCTTGGTGGAGAGCTGTGGAGCCCACGGTTGGTGTAGCGTCCACATACTGTTGTAAGCAAGCTCTCCACAGGGGTCACCTTTGTGGAGCCCACGGTTGGTGTGGCATCCACAGTAGACACCATTTTCGTATACGTCCGCACTCCACCGATGCACGGTGTTTCAGGGTGCGATATTACGAGCTACTTTTGGTAAAAACCCAATGACATGGAAATGGCTAATTATAAGTGTTTAGGGAAGAGTATTAGTCATCCAGTTCACACAATAAATTTGAGGCTGATTTGTTGAAATTTCACTAACCGATTGATCTATGAATTTAATATTCAAAATTAAAAAAATACTTCTATTTCTATCTTTACTGCGGTGGATCCACACGCATACTATGCGCGTCCGTCCACAAAGATTGTTGAAGGTCAAACGAATTTTGGTTTAAAACAAGTGTCTACACAGTTTTAAACCGCCGGTGGAGACCGATGTGGAGAGCTTGTTTAAAATAGTGTGGCACGGCTTTAACCCCGGAGGGGTAGGTGGAGAGGATGTAATAGGAAGAACTTACTTCTTATTTGTCTGAACCTCGTTCTTGAGTTTGGACAGGTAGCCTATCACCCTCTTGGTGTCTTCGAGGGCAGCCTAAAACAATTCAATAATATTTTTATTTATTTATTTATATCATAAAAATACAATCATATTATAATCATAAAAATATTCTTCATTCATCAAAAATTCTGCAAAACTTCACCTGTAAGAAATACAACATGATGAACACAATACGGAAAAACAAAGACATTGCCATTAAGTGTAAGATGAGAATCTATAAAGCATGCGTAAGACCAATAATAACATATGGCGTCGAAGCAAGGGCAGACCCAGTATGGACCAAACAAGTATTGGGGACTTCCGAGATGAAGACACTGGAGAACGATAGCAGACAAGACATTGAAGGATAGCGTGAGGAACACCAGAATAAGAGAGATATGTGAGGTTGAGGATGTTATAAGATGGAGCAGACAGTGAAAAGGGGACTGGTACGGTCATGTTCAAAGAATGGACACCACCAGACTCCCCTAATCAACTTCACGGGACTCGTCCTCGTGGAAGACCTAAAAGATGGAAGGACAGCTGGGAGTCTACATCACAGGAGGAACAACACTTTGGAGAACAGACAACATAGGTCTACAACAAGGAAGAAGAAGAAGACTTATGATGCAATCATCTGTCTTACATTTCTTCCTTATTTTGTCATTCGCATAATCTGGTGCCATTCCATGCAACGCCTTAACCCTTAACGTACCGTGTTCAAAACAAAACGCTCGCTCCCATGTGGTCAATTCAGTTTACCGCTAACTTTATCTAAATATCAAGCATATGACTCGATGAATCAAAATTTAATTTATGTCATCTTGTAGGGAATTTCATTAGAATAGATCGATATCTATAACATACATGGATTATTTGAAAAACATATCATTATTAATTTTTTTCTGGAACCATGCGATTTCTGATATGGAATGCGTCACAGCATACGAGCAACTGGACACCAAGTATAAACTTGTCTCCGCGTCGCGGCCGGCGGGGCGAGACTTTACGAGATTTTACGTATGATAAAGGCACCTAGGCAAAATGTATAGCACTACAAGACAACGAGTACGTATTAATATTTGTCCCTTTTGGTAAAGTGTTAATATTTTCACAGTTCTGATATTATTAAGTTGCGTGCTGCGTTTCCATCCACAGTCGGTATTATTACGTACCTATTGAAAAGGCCAAAGATATAATTTATAATACGTTCAAAACAGCGAGTAAGTATTTGTCACTTTTGATAAAGTTGTAAATATTAGCAAAACAAATTCTACCTTAACACGAATGAAGGTGAGGGCAGTCTTAGAAAATATTTTTTTTTGGGATGAAGGAAGTAATTTTTTGCTTTTTTTTATTACGAAATATTGAGAACACTTCAATGGAGGATTACAATTTTTTTATAATATTAGGGTCCATAGGTTTTAAGAAAATCAACTTTAAATTGGCAGTGGAAACTCAATTGACCACATGGCAACGCGACGGTTAAAAACCGTCCGTTCTGGACATTTCAGTCAATGGAGCTCCTTCAAAAGAGAGGCAGGAGGTCAATGGCACAGAGTGGCCAGGAAAGAGAGTTGTGGAAGTCGTGAAGGTAGACCTAAATCCAAAACTGGCTCCAGTCCCTGGCCATCTCTTACAATTCTCCAGATCTTTCAAGTTTCTCCCAGTTCTCTTTCACGCAATTCGCTCATCTTTAACTTGGTCTGCCTTTTGGTTTCTTTTCGCGTAGCACCCATTCGGACATAATTTTCCTTTCTCTGCCTTCCTGCAGTCTTTCTAATCAGTTATCGAAATGTTCATTAGATTGTTTTTTCCGCTGTTGTCAACAGAAATACATTTTTTCTTGCATTAATTAAATACCAGACAACAGCAAATCAACAATAGATAGTGATATCATGGTTCACGTAAAGGTGAAAGTGTTAACTGTTCCCTTCATCGTTCTCGTCAACAAACATTTATTAAATGACATGTTATTTTGTTCCCCTATCGAGGAATTACAAGATATAAACGAGACGTTTAATTAATTACTTTTCCACAATACTTATCATTTACCCTTTAGGAAGAGGTTAAATAATTTTGATTGAAATTTCTCGGTATAATTTTTGTATGAATTTCCAAAGATTTTTTAACTAACTAACCATCACGCCGTCTCCCCGAAGGATTGGATTGATCGAATGGACTGCCACACTTTTCTTTCCTGACATATTTCTCTCGCTTCCTCAACATTCATACAAAGTATCATGCACGCGCGTCGATTTCTCTGACTCCTCACATGGCCAACATTCAATATTTGATTTATTTGATCGTGCCAAGTTTTCCTCGGTCTTCCACTATTTCTGGTTCCATTTACATCATTAACATATAATTTTTTTACCATTCTTTCTTCATTCATTCTTTCCATATGTCCAAACCATCTTAATGATCCTTTCATTATTTTGTTTATGACACCATCATTCGCACCGCATTCACTTCTTATATTTTCATTCGACACTCTATCATACACACAGTATCCACACATTCATCTAAAAGATCTCATTTCTACTGCATTTATTCTACTTTCATCCTTCTTTTGCCAATTTTTTTTAACTCAACAAAATAATAAATATTACTAACTAACTAACCATCCCACCGTCTCCGTAGGCAGAAAGAATGGACTGCCACACTTTACTTTCCTGACATACTTCCCTCGCTTCCTCAACATTCATACATCACATGTATCTACGATGAGAGATCTCGGGTTCATCTATGAGAGTAGGCTGACTTTTCGTGCACATATCGAGAGGATTTGTGGCACTGCACTGAGGATGTTGGCCTTCATCATCCGGACCAGAAGAGTTTTCAGAGATCCTCATGTGCTCAGAGTCCTATACAACACATTGGTTCGGAGCAAACTCGAAAGTGGTTCTGTGATCAAATCAAATCAAATCAATTTGTTTTCTCAAAAGATATTACAAACAACAATTTTATATTATAGTTTAAGACATCTATTGAGAACAGGTAAAACATAAAAATATATAATACCAGGAACGCATGAGAGATGGTTTGAGATTAGGAATATAAGATACTCTCCAAAGTCAAGAGTATTTGTCTTCTGAATGTACTTTCACGAATATGAAAGACGTCGATCTCCGAAGCGATCATGTTCAGCAGAGGCAGGTTGGTTCTGCATGCTGGGAGATAAAACAGTCTGTGCTGACGCTGTCGAAGATAACCATCTGAAACATAAAGATGGATAGCCTCCAAGATGGCAGAATTCTCAAAGAATCCCCTGATAAGTCTGAAGAAATGGGTAAGTGTGCACCCATCCCTTCTTATCTGCAAACTATTGGTCCCCAGCATGCTCAAGAGGAATGCAGTGGGATAAAGCCACGGATAGCTACCAAACTCTCACAATGGATACACACGTCTCTACGATATGGAGTCCTCACAAGGTGAGATATTCCGTTATGCTGGAGAGGGTTCAGGGGGTCTTTCATATTAGTGAAAGTACATTCAGAAGAAAAATACGCTTAACTTTAGAGAGTATCTTGTCTTCCTAAAGTTGAACCATCATCATGCGTTCCTGATTCTTTACCCTTTCTCAAATAGATGCCTTAAACTGTAATTATGTTTGTAATATATTTTAAGTGAATAAATAAACTGATAAACTGATTAGAAGCAATATGTACTAGCTTCAAAGAACTGTATATTTAGTTTGAGATAGAAAAAGTATAATACACACCGGTCCATAGTCATGAGCGATCTCATCTCGATCCTTTGAGAGATGATCAATCACCTTTGTGATGATGATGGGTAGTCTCTCCTTGATGGTGAAATATGCAAAACTCCTGTTCAAAAGAAACAAAACATTACATACTTTTGTATGAAGCACTTAATTTGTTGTGTGGCATTTTTTTAAATATTTTAAAACACTTTCAAACATTATTTATTGTTTCTTAAACAATGATATAAAACTCCGTATTAAATAATTCTAATCTACTTTGCGAATTAAAAAAAACATTATTTAAACCACTTTTTAATAAAAAAATATTAAAATACACGATACGTTTCAGAGGATACCTCCATCTTCAGGTGTAAAAACATAACAAAAAATAAACAAAGAAAGACTAATAAAAACGCATTTAAAATTCGATACAAAAATTCTAAATTAAAAATTAATTAAAATTAAAATTAATTAATTAAATTATTAAAAATTTAACTAACTAACCATCACGCCGTCTCCCCGAAGGGGTAGGCAGAAAGAATGGACTGCCACACTTCTCTTTCCTGACATATTTCTCTCCCTTCCTCAACATTCATACATTGTGTCATGCACGCGCGTCGATTTCTCTGACTGATCACATGGCCGACATTCAATATTTTATTTATTTGATCGTGCCACGTTTTCCTCGGTCTTCCTCTATTACTGGTTCCATTTACATCATTAATTACATATATTTTTTTTACCATTCTTTCTTCATTCATTCTTTCCTATGTCCAAACCATCTTAATGATCCTTACATTATTTTGTTAATAACACCATCATTCACACTGCATTCACTTCTTATATTTTCATTCGACACTATCATACACAGAGTATCCTCACATTGGTCTAAGAGATCTCATTTCTACTGCATCTATTCTATTTTCATCCTTCTTTTGCCAGTTCCATGCTTCGCTTCCATACATAAGGGTCGGTAGAAGAACACCATTGTGCACTGCCATTCTAGCTTTTGGGATAGGTTTTTGTTTGCGATGACAACTTTAAGTGCACCATTCACTTTGTTGCCTGCCCCAACCCTTCTTTCAATATCCTTCTCCACCCACCCATATTTTGTAAACATACTACCTAAATACTAAAAATGAAGAAAGAAGAAGATTAAATAATTCATATGAATGGAAACGTCTGTCTTCTAGGAGTTTTATTATATTTTAGATGGAATGACATGTATCGCCTTTCTAAGGCATTATAAATGCCGATCTTAATATTTTATTCAAGACTGATCTAAATTGCAACTTAAAAATATATTATATAAATTGATTTAGCATCTAAATTTTGTTTTTTTTATATTGAGAAAAAACTGAATATTAAAATATTTTTCGACGCAAATACCTTGCTTATAATATAAAAAATATATCGTCATTGAATATGATGTAAAATTACTATTTTTCCGATCAGTACTATTGCGAAATAATCTAAATAAACCAAATCTTAATGTACACATAGTAAATAGTTTATAATAAAAACTGGATATTTAAGCATTACTTATAGTGAATAAAATAATAATTAATATGTTTAAATGGAAAACAATTGAATGGCAATTTACATTTGAAAACATAACCAAAAATTGATACCTTTTATAAAACCCCGTAAGTTGAACATTATACGGCGTCACGGCATCTATAAGCGGCAATTTTTCCACTGATTTTGCGTTCGGCACGCTAAACATGTTGAATGGAGACTGAGAAATAACACTATAACTTAAATTTCTATAAATTCATTTGATAAGGACACCCGATGACCCGAAGTACACAAGACAATTTTGCACAAATGTCATTTCGTATTTTGTATTCGAAAATAAAAAACGAAGATTTTGCTTTTACCGACCGCAAATTCATACAGCGCCGCAGAGTAACATTAACGAAAATTCTATGTCTCATACGATACTTTGAACATACATAAAATGTAACCCATACAAGAAATCAACTATTTGTTAAGTTAAGTTAACTATTGTAGAAAATGGACATAAAATCTGTAAACTTTTTAGGTTTTAATACTTGGTTATTTAAACTCGTTGAATATAAATATGTTAATAATTTTAACATATTTATTTCTATACGATAATTTGACGTAAGATGTCAACTAAGATTTTTTCCCTATAATTAGTTTAAATTTTCACCGCTAGAGTATTTACGAGCTTTCATAATTGAGATATTTGTGGAAATACACAGTAGTCTTGACTGGAATTCGTTTTGGATTCAGCACAAGTATAAAAATTTTAATGTGGAAAACATTAATCTTATCAAGTTTTTGGTATGTTTACTCTACCGCTACTGAAATCCGCTCTTTAAAGTCTAAAACAAAATCAAACTTTACTAAAATGTTTTGCTGTCAAGTTTTTTAGTATTCATTTTACATTTAAATTGTGACAATCAATAATTAATCTAGAATAAATGATGAAGGATACTGTTATTTTTAAAAAGCTGACAATATAATGTAATGATAATAATATTTACCTTCCATACAGAGGGCACATTTTGACATTTCTCGGCGTTTGAATATTCATTACAGGAAAATTTTCGGTATCAACGAACCAATCGTATGCCCCCATTTTGAAATTTTGTTTGTAACTTATGTGAAATGTTATAAACAAAGCAAATATTGAATATTATGTTTTTTATATTCACTCAACTGCCGGGATAAGCGAATAATGAAGCTGGGCGTAGAAAGCATATGTAGGTAGTCTATATTTAGACACATGTGTCCTATTTTTCTATTACGATTGCTGCCTATTTTTGAAATTTCATAAATTGATACATGATCCAAATGAGAGAATGTTGGCGATTTCGTATATTGGAAGCACAAAATCAATCACAGTGGAACCTCTTATACCGAGAATAGAATAAAGAATCTTACACGTTGTGTGAAACACTCGTTAAGCGAAACAATGTTTCCCATATAAATCTATGAAAAATACGATAATGCGTTCTTTACCGAACGAAATACTCATTTTATGTTTATTTAAAAAAAATTACATACTTATAAGTGGCATACATTGCATAATTATAAGAGGTTAAGGGGCGTAACAATATTATTTATAGCTATTTATTTATTTATAATATTATTTATAGAGGCGGAACAATATTATTATGTTATTGTTATCAGTAGATATTAGACTACAAAGTGAATAGTGCACTTAAAGTTGTCATCGCAAACAAAAACCTATCCAAAAAAGCTAGAATGGCAGTACACAATGGTGTTCTTCTACCGACCCTTATGTATGGAAGCGAAGCATGGAACTGGCAAAAGAAGGATGAAAGTAGAATAAATGCAGTAGAAATGAGATCTCTATGACGAATGTGTGTTAAATATGTATATGAGTGTCAAATGCAAGTATAAGCAGTGAATGCGGTGCGAATGAACGAAGTGTTGTGAACAAAATAATGAAAGGGTCGTTAAGATGGTTTGGACACATGGAAAAAATGAGTGAAGACAGAATGGTGAAGAAGGTATATGTAAACAACGTGAACGTAGCTAGAAATATAGGAAGGCCGAGGAAAACCTGGCACGATCAAATAAATCAAATATTGAATGTCGGCCACGTGAGGAGTCAGAGAAATAGACGCGCGTGCATGACACGATGTATGAATGTTGAGGAAGCGAGAGAAATATGTCAGGAAAGAAAAGTGTGGCAGTCCATTCTTTCTGCCTTCCCCTTCGGGGAGACGGCGTGATGGCTAGTTAGTTAGTTAGTTAGCTTTTGTTTGACATCACAACTTTTAGGACAGAATTAACATTGTTGCCAGCCCAACTATTTTTTCAATATTCTTCTCCAGTCTTCCATCCTTTGTAAACAACAACAACAACAAACCATCACGCCGTTTATCAGAAATGGTAGGCAGAGAGAATGGACCGCCACGCTACTCTATCCTGACACACCTCAAAAGCTTCCTCCAAATTTATACAGCGAGTCATACACGCACAAAATACTTCCCAACTAACTGACTAACTAACCATCACACCATTTCACCGGAGGGGTAGGCAGAGAGGATGGATCGCCACAATGCTCTGTACTGGCATTGGCATACCTCTCGGGGTTCCTATACATTCATACATCGTACCATGCACGCACGTCGATTATTCCGACTTCGAATGCGACCGCCTTTTAATAATTGTTTAATTTGGTCACGCCATGTTTTCCTCGGTCGTCCTCGGCTTCTTTTTCCACTTACGCTGCTTATGTACCTATAACTTTTTAACCATTCTACTGTCATCCATTCGTTCCATATGTCCAAACCATCCCAGGGATTATTTTTTAATTTTATCCATGATGCAGTCATCTGCCTTACATTTCTTTCTTATTTCATTGTACGGTATTCTATCATACAATGTTTTCCCGCACATTATTCTTACATTTCTACGGCGTTTATCCTGATTTCATCCTTCTTTTGCCAGCTCCAAGCTTCACTTCCATACATGAGGGTTGGCACTAGAACTGGTAAATACTTCCCAAATAAACAAATTCATCCAACAGTTCGGGTTTTCAAATAAAATTATGTATTTAGAATATTTTATTTTTATTTTTCAGTATTTACATGATTGAAAATGGTTTATGCATCTGTATAATAACAAAAACACAATTAAACATGAAAACATCTGATTTCCTAATATATCCGACATTGTACCCTCTCAATTTACCATTTTATGATCGCGTGATGGTATTTTTCTAAGTAAAACAATAAAACCCCATAATATTACGCAAGTACCTACCCACTAATTTATTTTATTTTTATATCTGTCAAGAAAACTCTTCGTTCCATTTTCAAACTCCAACACGCCAGCCGCCGCCAGGCACGGATTCGAAAAATATTCGAAATGCTAGACCTACGTTATCTCGCCGTCTCGCCGCGTATCAAAGCGAATGAGAGAGATGGTTGTAATAAAAAATAATCTTTTTTATTGGTGGATTATTGGGCGGGAAATTCATTAGTACTTCTTTGTCTCGAGTTTGCCATGTTTGTGAAAAGATTTCGCTTTCAACTAAGAGTAAAAAGGTTTTGGTAAGAAGGTCTTGTAAAATTAATTTGATTGACATATGTTTCTCATATCCAACATTTGTTTTTCATTTATTTATATAAATGATTGATAATAACTAACTAACTAACTAACTAACCATCACGCCGTCTCCCCGGAGGGGAAGGCAGAAAGAATGGAACGTCACACTGTTCTGTCCTGACATACTTCTCTCGCTTCCTCTACATTCATACATATTGTCATGCACGCACGTCGATTTCTCCGACTCCTCACGTGTCCGACATTCAATATTTGATTGATTTGATCGCGCCACGTTTTCATCGGCCTTCCTCTATTTCTAGCTCCATTCACGCCGTTTACATATAACTTCTTTACCATTCTGTCTTCACTCATTCTTTCCATGTGTCCAAACCATCTTAATGACCCTTTCCTCATTTTGTTCATAACACTTTCATTCGCGAATACAGCAATCCGAGAAATCTGCGAGGTCGAAGATGTGGTCAGATGGGGACGTCAAAGACGGCGATACTGGCATGAACACGTAGAAAGGATGAGCTCAAATAGAATACCACACATAGCTCTCCATGGAACGCCAAACGGACAACGCCGACCAGGAAGACCCCCGAAACGGTGGAGAGAAAGCTGGAGTTCAGCATCTCAAGAGGACCCGCCTGAAATAACAGACTCCTGAGTCTACAAAAAGGGAAGAAGAAGAAGAAGAAGACTTTCATTCGCACCACATTCATTTCTTATACTTGCATTTGTCACTCTATCATATACAGATTTGCCACACATTCGTCTTAGAGATCTATTTTTGGAGTAATAGAGAGATGCTTACTAGTATGAAAGTTTATAAAATATAAGAAGTGAATGCGGTGCGAATGATGATGTCATAAACAAAATAATGAAAGGATCATTAAGATGGTTTGGACATATGGAAAGAATGTATGAAGAAAGAATGGTAAAAAAATTATATGTTAATGATGTAAATGGAACCAGAAATATAGGAAGACCGAGGAAAACGTGGCACGATCAAATAAATCAAATATTGAATGTCGGCCATGTGAGGAGTCAGAGAAATCGCGCGTGCATGACACGATGTATGAATGTTGAGGAAGCGAGAGAAATATGTCAGGAAAGAAAAGTGTGGCAGTACATTCTTTCTGCCTACCCCTTCGGGGAGACGGCGTGATGGTTAGTTAGTTAGTTAAGTTTATAAAGTTGTGTATTAAGGAATTCTAGTTCCAACCCTTATGTATGCAAGCGAAGCATGGAACTGGCTGAAGGAGGATGAGAGTAGAGATAATTTCAGAACAGCATGGATTCAGGAAGGGGCGCTCTGCTGAAACCAATCTCACGATTTTCACAGACTATGTGACAAGGGCTTTAGACAATCAGGTTGACTGCTCTTATAATGACTTTTCTAAAGCCTTTGATACCGTCAACCATGATGTACTTCTGTGAAAGCTGTCGAAAATTGGTTTCTCTTCGAAGTTAGTTATATTTTTTATTAGCTACCTGAAGGAGAGGAAACAGTTTGCCTCATACGGTATATTTCAATCTGCACTTTTTCGCGTATATTCCGGAGTGCCACAGGGCTCAAATCTTGGTCCACTCTAAATGAGCATCTCTAAATGAGGGATTTTGGTAGCTATCCGTGGCTTTATCCCACTGCATTCCTCTTGGGCATGCTGGGGACCAATAGTTTACAGATAAGAAGGGACGGGTGCACACTTACCCATTTCTTCAGACTTATCAGGGGATTCTTTGAGAATTCTGTCAATGTTCCGGATCGATAGATAATCTTCGACAGCGTCAGCACAGACTGTTTTATCTCCCAGCATGCAGAACCAACCTGCCTTTGGAGATGCCGATGGGGAGAGCAATCAAACTGCTGAACATGATCGCTTCGGAGATCGATGTCTTTCATATTCGTAAAAGTACGTTCAAAAGACAAATACCCTTGACTTTAGAGAGTATCTTGTCTTATTTAATCTTCTCTCGTGCTTTCCTGTTCTCAAGAGATGCCTTAAATATTAATATTGTTTGTAATGTCTGTTAAGATAATAAACTGATTTGATTTGATTTGAAATATATATTACAAGAAGTTGATTGTAATTTCGTAAAAATCTATCGCTATAATTTGTGCACTGAAGAAGGAAGAGAACCGCCCGAAGCATGTCTGTAAATAGTATTAGAAAGTGATGTGAGAAGACAATGGTTTTTAAAAGTTATTAAAATTTTAATTCACAACACAGTGTGATGGCGATTTAATCATAGAATAATTTTATTTTCATTTTATTTTTTATTATTATTATTTTGTTGAATCGCTCTTTACATCATGACAGCATGAGCCAAATCCATGTAAAGGGTATAATAGCTATCATAGTGATTCTCGTGACATGTGATAGGTAGCTAATCTATCGCCATTTTATTGTCACGTGAATTCTACACCAGACCAAAGACAGTGTGACAATCACACTGCCCTCGCCGGGAATCGAACCCGGAACTTTCGGGGTGGCAGTCTATGCACGAACCACTCGGCCACGAAGGTCGTGAGAACTGACAGTAAGGTCAAAATACTAACTAACTAACTAACCATCACGCCGTCTCCCCGAAAGGGTAGGCAGAAATAATGGACTGTCACACTTTTACTGATGCGGCACTCCATCCTTCTCTTTTCGCTCCGCGGGAGACGCGGTGTGATGGGTTGCGAACCTCATCGCCACCGAGTATACAAAACCTGCGTAAGGCCTATACTGACATATAGCATTACCTGAGCGGATACCACAAGAACGAAGGCTAAAGTGCGGGTGGTAGAGATGCGGACGCTGAGGATGATTCGGGATAGGGTGAGGAACACGCCTATCCTCGAAATCTGTAAGGCAGAAGATATTGTCAAATCGCGTTAAGCAGACTAATTGCTCTTCCCACCGGTGTCACCAGTGTCACCTGAGAGTAAGAAGGTTCCAACTGACAAAAGTAAAAAGCTGAGAAAAATGAAGTCAAAGTTTTGTTGGTTTCGGGTATGTATCTTGGAATAAAAGGGTTTTATTCCAATTTCCAGAGATTCTTTTATCGAGAAACGTGTAAATTTTGTCTGGAAACAGTTGGAATAATAAAGTTCTAAGTTTAAATGAATCCTTCTTCAGTGAATCGTGTGTTTTGAATGATCAGATGGAACTTGATTCTTTTCGTAACATCAAAATGACGATACTATTACATTTTTTTTTAATTGTACGTAAGGTTAGTAAGAACACTTTTCACGAAAAAAAGGCAAATGTGAAATTTTGTTAGTTGGAACCCTCTTACTCTCAGGTGACGAGATGTAGATTCGTTACATAATGGAAGGAAATAGAGTTAAGTCCTGGGGTTATTACGTGATTTCAAAATACACTTTAATACTTTCGTTTAAAACTAACTGGAACCACACCGCCTTTCCGAATGGGTACGCAGAAATCATAGACCGTAACGCTGTTCTCCATTTTCGGTTTTAAAACTTTTTGCATTCTACTCCAAATTCGAAATTATCCGTCAGATTTAAATTTTTCGCCGCGTTGCGGATCGCTCGCTAGGGGGCGGAGTAATCAGGGCCGGTCACACCTTCGATTTAAAAAGAAAAACGGAATACACAGGGCGCCGAAACGGAACAACAACAACAACAAACCATCACACCGTTTCCCCGCAGGGGTAGACAAAGAGAATGGACCGCCACACTACTCTATCCTGACATACCTTTCTAGATTCCTCCACATTCATACAACGAGTCACACACGCACTTCGATTCTTCCGGCTTCTAACATGACCAACCTTTACAATTTGATAAATTTGGTCATGCCATGTCTTCCTCGGTTTCCTTGACTATGTACTTCATTTACATCGATAACGTATACTTTTTAACCATTATTTCTCCATCCATGCGCTCCATACGTCCGAACCAACGCAGCAATCCTTTCATAATACCTTCTTCCGCTCTACATTCCTTCCTAATATCAGCATTTGAGATTCAGTCGTACATCGTTCTACCACACATACGTCTTAGGGACCTAATCTCTACCGCACTTATTCTGTTCTCATCCTTCTTATGCCAGTTCCATGTTTCGCTTCCATACATTATGGATGGGACCAGAACTCCATTGTGAATAACCGTTTTCGCTTTCATTGATAAATTCTTGTTTGCCATAACTATTTATAACTATTTTTTTTATTCTTTCAATGTCACTATCTGTTCGGCTATCCGCTGTGAACATTCTACCTAAATACACAAATTCCCTCACCTGTTCCAAGGTCTCTTCGTTCACACTTATGTTACAAACTGTCTTTGCTCTTCCCTTTCAAAAACCATCACATTTGACTTTCCGACATTCATCAATAAATCAATTGACTTGCAAATAATATTATCACAAAACTTGCAAATATCTTGCAGTTTTCTGAGGAAAACTTCTTCTTCTTCTTCTTTTTTTTATGGCTTTTCACCGCTTGTGGGTGTTCTGGGCCAGTCTCAAGTAAGGGTAGTTGTGTAATAGTAGTAGTGGGTTAAGGGATTAATCTATGGAAGATTGTTATATATACAAATTACATCTAGGGTTAGTATCTAATAATTTTTTGTTAGTAGTAAGGAATATGTTACAGATTTATGTTATTAAGAGTCAGGAATTTTGTTAGTATTTTATACAGGTTTTTGTTAGATGAGGAGATGAGAGTGGACATGTTAGTAGGTAAGGGTCTATAAGGTCTATAAGGGGTTAAGGTCTATAAGGTCTGGAATAAAATTTGAAAACTTAAAGATGAAATACGTCACTGCTATTATATATTTTATATAACCAATAGATTAAAATCTAACTTTTTTATGTTGCGTATTTGAATGGCTAGAGGGCGCCTTTTCGCGTGGGCCGGAGCTGCGCAAACGGGGCGAGTAACCCATTATGGACAAAATGTCTTCCTGCACGAATGCGAGGTTATAAAAGCGCGGGGATCAAACCACAGCATTTCCACACAAGTCCCGATACCCGTGAAATGTACGGGGGTACCACTCTCGACAGATATTTGTTCGATAAACTTGATATAGCGAAAGCAATGGGGTCCAGTAGCTACTTGGCCAAACCGCGCCTGGGATCGCGGTCCGCATACCACTCCAATGATAAAGAAAACTCCCACAAGAACAAGAAAACAAGACCAAGGTATTTACACAATCTTCCATTACTTTCCCTGACAATTAACTAACTAACTAACTAACCATCACGCCGTCTCCCCGAAGGGGTAGGCAGAAAGAATAGACTGCCACACTTTTCTTTCTTGACATATTTCTATCGATTCTTCAACATTCATACATAGTGTCATGCACGCGCGTCGACTTCTCTGACTCCTCACATGGCCGACATTCAATATTTGATTTATTTGATCGTGCCACGTTTTCCTCGGTCTTCCTCTATTTCTGGTTCCATTTACATCATTAACATATAATTTTTTTACCATTCTTTCTTCATTCATTCTTTCCATATGTCCAAACTTTAACCAATCCTTTCATTATTTTATTCATGACACCATCATTCGCACCGCATTCACTTCTTATATTTTCATTCGACACTCTATCATACACAGAGTATCCACACATTCGTCTAAGAGATCTCACTTCTACTGCATTTATTCTACTTTCATCCTTCTTCTGCCAGTTCCACGCTTCGTTTCCATACATAATCATTATTATTATTATTATTATTTGTCGAATCGCTCTTTACATCATGACAGCATGAACCAAATCGATGTAGAGAGTATTTAAAGCTATCATGGTTATTCTCGTGACATGTGATAGGTAGCTAATCTATCGCCATTTCATTGTCTCGTGAATTCTACAACATTGTGACAGTGTGACAATCACACTGCCCTCGCCGAGAATCGAACCCGGAATCTTCGGGGTGGCAGTCAATGCACTTACCACTCCGACACGAAGGTCGTCGACCTAATAATTAAAATAAGTAAATAGCTGAATAAATATAATTACACTTAATTAATACGAATGAAAACGACAGTTTTCTAGAAGTTTTATTATATTTTATGGTACCTAATGACATGTTTCGCCCTTCTTATTTTGTAATATAATAACATTTGATAATGCCTTAGAAGGGCGAAACATGTCATTCCCATAAAATATAATTAAACTTCTAGAAAACTATCGTTTTCATTCGTATTAATTATTTAATATAGAGTTTCACATCAAGTGAAAAACAGAGAATTTATGAGGGAAAGAGACAACATAACAGTGGTATATTGTGTTGTCACGTTGTCTCTTTCAGACGGGTATCTTGTTTCATTTTTAAATTTTTAAATTTTTCGAGATAACACGTTATTCTTCCAAAGATGCGATATAGCGATGTCGGCTGACATTCGGCAAAGGAGTAGTAAAGGAAGATTCTGTTCATTGACCGGATGTGATAGACGTTGCCCTGCCCTTACCTCCTATTAGCTGGTTCAGTAAACGTTTTTTCGGTAAACTATATACTTAATGACATTTGACATTGAGTTAGACAATTGATGCATGCCGTACATCGAATATCGAAATACAGCGAACAGAATTTTAAATCTACGCCACGCTACAACGCAAGTAATCTGCGCATGCTTAAACACGAAATTCGGCATCAGCGCCATCTATAGTAAACAAACATAACTATAAATTATTCTCAGAAGGCTAATTATTCATGAACTTCACAGATGGTTTTAACGGTCATCTGCCGGTTCAAATTGCGAATCTAAACCATACGGGGGGCCACTTAAAATGTTTTTCGTTTGTTAGCTCTCTAACATCTCCTAAGAGTAGCAGGAATGAAAGCAGGTTGGTAGAACCTTTTGAGATAGGAAACCCAACGAAGAGATTCGCAGATCCTGCAAAAATGACGATACAGTGAAATGGAGTAGGCAGAGAAGAGGATTCTGGAGGGGCCACATCAATGGATCCAGTGATGCACGAGACTCCAGAGGACCGTCGAGCACCAAAGAGATGGAGAGAAAGTTGGACATCAAATTTGATATCCCGTATAAACAGATCGCAAGACCTACAATAAGAGGAAGAAGAAAAAGCTTTTCTATTTCAGCCCTTAGAAAGTCAAATTGGAAGAACGATAAAAAACCATTTCTTTTATATTATACTTACCATATACTGAAAATTGTAGAAAACGTCAGTTTTCTAGAAGATTTGTTAATTTTATGAGAGTGACATTTGATAAATTTCTAGCAATATAAAACACGTTCTTTATCCAAAATACAATATAACTCCCGCATTTACTTTTGAACTTCGCCAAAAGTTGCAATATTAAAAAAATATATTACGCTAATATATGGAATCTTAATTAACATAGCTTTATTTGAATTTTAATTGCAATAAACAGAAGTATTCTCGATAAATAAAACACCTTATTTTTAACTTAATTTATTATCAAAATAAAAATATACAGAAATCGACATTATAGATTTCGCCAAAAAGCCAATATTATTAAATTATTATATGGAAAACTATATAAAATGGATTGTTTCGTATTTAAATAATATACACGTTCAATAAATACTATAATAAATAATATGCAGTGTATTTAAATGGCAAATAATTTTAAAACAAAGATAATTTAGACATTAACAGATAGTGGCTATTGATTTCGCCAGAATGGCGATAATTTTCACGCATAGCAACACTCTAAATATGTTACCATGGAAACGGAATAATGTATTCAAACATATTGGCTGAGTGACACATTGTTAGCCGTTCCCAAAAATTGAAACTTTGAAATCAAATATGCGAATGAAAAAGTGTAAATTTTTAAGTGAGAATAACCTGTATTCTTTTATTTTATATTGTTATTGATTTAATGCAGTTTTTCAGTAGTTTTTTTCTCTTTGTTCACAGGAAGAGCGTACCGAAAATGACTGATTATGGTATCAAAAAACGTATTCCCGATTATACAGAATTAGCATATAAAGAAGCTGTTTCGCGCCTGAGATATTTTTTATCTGAAAGCTATATACCTAGTGTGAGTAAACAGTTTATTTATTATTAACAATATGTATTTAATTAATATGTTTCATTTATTTATTATAATAATCAAAATCGTGGCCGTGTTGTGATGTAAAAGTTACGAAAAGTTTAGTTTTATTGAATATTGCACTTAAAGTTGTCACATCAAACGGCAGTGCACAATGGTGTTCTTATGCCTACACTTGTGAATGGAAGTGAAGTGTGGAACTGGCAATAATGGATGAAGTGGAATAAATGCTGTTTAAGATTTAAAATAATAAATGCAATTGTGAGAACTGAATGAAGTGCAAACGAAAGCGCAATGAACAAAATATTAAAAAAGGACTCTAAGATGGTTTAGACACATGAAAAAATTATATACAAAAGTGACGTACACGCATAACACACTGCTTATCCCTTCGGAAAAACGGGATGGTTTGTTTGTTAGTTAATATATAATTTTCGGAATCCTTTATATATACGAGTATACATCGTGACACGCATGCTCGTCATTTTTTCCGACTTCGAATAAGGTCACCTTTAGTAATTGATTAATTTGGTCATGCCATATTTTTTTCGACCTTCCTCGACTTATTTTTCTGTTTAGACTTCTTGTACACATATTTTTAAATCATTTTTCATTCCATACATACAAACCATCTTAATAACCCTTTCTTAATTTTATTTACACCGTATTCTTCTTACATTCCTTTCTTACTTCATCGTTTGGTATTCTATCATAGATCGTTTTCCACACATTTCTAAGTGATCTCATTTCTACAGCATATATCCTGCTTTCAACCCTGTTTTGCCAGCTCCAAGCTTCACATAAATGTGTAAATAATAAAGTATAAAATGCGAATGCAGTGCGATTGAAAGTGTCATGAGCAAAATAATAACTAACTAACTAATCATCGCGCCGTCTCCCCGAAGGGGTAGGCAGAAAGAATGGACTGCCACACTTTTCTTTCCTGACATATAACTCTCGCTTCCTCAACATTCATACATCGTGTCATGCACGCGTGTCGATTTCTCTGACTCCTCACATAGCCGACATTCAATATTTGATTTCTTTTATCGTGCCACGTTTTCCTCTGTCTTCCTCTATTTCTGGTTCCCTTTACATCGTTAACATATAATTTTTTACCATTCTTTCTTCATTCATTCTTTCCATATGTCCAAACCATCTTAATGATCCTTTCATTATTTTGTTCATGACACCATCATTCACACCGCATTCACTTCTTATATTTTCATTCGACACTCTATCATACACAGAGTATATACACATTCGCCTAAGAGATCTCATTTCTACTGCATTTATTTTTATGATTTTGCATCCATGAGGCAACTCACACTATCACGAAATATGTCGACCTCCGAGGCGACCCGATTGCCCTACCCGCAGGCATAACCATTGGCAGGTTGGTTCTGCAGCGCGGCAAATAAAACAATCTGTGCTGTCTTTGACGAAGGTAATTATCAGGAACCAATAGACCTACATCACTCAGGACATCCCAGTTTTGTATACGGCCGCCAATCAGCTGAAAGAAGTGAACTCCCAAGTGGATATTTCTCCTTCTCTCCAATGATTGGTAGCTTAGCATACCTAGCAAGAATTCAGTCCTAATAACCGCGCTCCCTGAGGTAAAGAAAGCTCGCTCCACCATCAGAGAATATCGGATCCCAGGCGGTGACCAAATAATGGAACTATATTCCAGCCGACTTCTTACCAGGGAATTATACAACACCCGAATTATTCTACCTGAGTGTTATTTCTGCCTACCCCTTAGGCGAGACGGCGTGATGGTTAATTAGTTAGTATATAGTTTTTACGAATACCCTGTGGTATTGCACCGAGGTAGGTGGTAGCAGATATATAAAATAACGGTCGCCATGGATACATTGATCCCACAAGAACATGCCATTTTCAAATTATCTTCATATCTTTGATATCTCATTCCACCGTTACATCATGGTACAGGAAATAAACTAAACTAAACTTACCATCACGCCGTTTTCCCGCAGGGTTAAGCAGAAAGGATGGACCGCCATAACGTTCTTTCCTAACATTCCTCTCTTGTTCCTCCACATTCATACATCGTGTCGTTCATGCACGTCGATTTTTCCGACTCCTCACTAATGGTGCCACGTTTTCCTCCGTCTTCCTCTATTTCTAATTCCATTTACATCGTTAACATATACTTTTTTACCATTCATTCCATGTGTCCAAACCATCTTAATGATCCTTTCATTTTTTTGTTCATAACACCATCCTTCGCACCGAATTCACTTCGTATATTTTCTTTCGACACTCTATCATACACAGAGTATCCACACATTCATCTAAGAGATCTCATTTCTACTACATTAATTCTACTTTCATCCTTATGTTGCCAGTTCCGCGCTTCGCTTCCATAAATAAGGCTATTTCGATTCCCTGCAAATTAATTTGATATGCACTCGATGCGCATGCCTGAGAACGTTTTTGGTTTATTTTAAACTAACTAAACATCACGCCGTTTCCCCGAAGGGGTAGGAGAGAGGATGGATCGCCGCATTGTTCTATCCTGACACAATTCTCGCGACTCTTCAACATTCACACATCGTGACATGCACGCTCGTCGATTGTTCCTACTTCGAACATGGCCGCCTTTCAGTGATTTATTAATTTGGTCATGCCATGTCTTCCTTGGCCCTCCTCGACTTCTTTTTCCATTCACACTACTTGTATATATCTTTTTAACCATTCTTCCCTCATCCATTCGTTCCACGTTTATTTTGAATTTTGTTCCACATGTTGTTGTATGACATTTAAAAAATGAAACTTAATATGGAATTTAATTTGCTTCCGTGAATATTTTAAGGGTTGCAATTAGTAATTATGTTATTTATTTTTTCGCTTCCAGTCTCGCAGCTCGAAGATTGGTGCCCCCTCAATAAAGAACTTGGACGAATCAGGGGATGAGGCTTATGACGTGTCCAAGCTAAAGTATCCCCTTGGTCTGTACCCCGGCCTAAGGCAGACGTACACCCCTATATACCTCCCCCCGAGCAAACCCGTCCGAAGATACCCCTTCTGCCCAAGGACAGACTATAGGAACTATGGCGCTGACGGGACTAATGTCAACGGTAAGGGTAGTTGATTCACATACCAAAGAGCTATTGATTATGTATTTTTAATATTTAAACGGTCAGTGTGTTCCGAGACGCGAGGCGGAACGCACGCATTTGGCATATGAGTATATTTGGTGATTCGAAAAATACTCATTTTGCAGGAGTGTTTTTAAAATATTATTGATTAATCGAAAATTTAATGTCGAAATTAAGAAAAGGAAAGCCACTTTCGGGTCAGTTTAAATACATTATGTATTAAGACGACCTTCGTGGCCGAGTGGTAGGTAAGTGCATCGACTGCCACCCCGAAGGTTCCGGGTTCGATTCTCGGCGAGGGCAGGCAACAAAGTGAATGGTGCATTTAAAGTTGTCATCGCAAACAAAAATCTATCCAAAAATGCTAAAATGGCAGTGCACAATGGTGTTCTTGTACCAACTCTTATGTATGGAAGCGAAGCATGGAACTGGCAAAATAAGGTGAAAGTAGAATAAATGCTGTAGAAATGAGATCTCTTAGACGAATGTGTGGATACTCTGTGTATGATAGAGTGTCGAATGAAAATATAATAAGTAAATGCGGCACGAGGAGTCAGAGAAATCGAAGAGCGTGCATGACACGATGTATGAATGTTGAGGAAGCGAGAGAAATATGTCAGGAAAGAAAAGTGTGGTAGTCCATTCTTTCTGCCTACCCCTTCAGAGAGACGGCGTGATGGTTAGTTGGTTAGTTTTAAAAAAAAATACAAATATGGTCAGTTTTGACAGATGTTAAAATGATTTATTTTGGAACGTTTATGCTTTTGTTATAACAAATATTAATACGCTGTATGAATGTTACAGAAGCTGATGAAAATGTCAGAAAATAAGAGAGTGCCGTTTTACCAAAGAGTTCCATTATTTTCACTATAGTGGCGTATGTCCAATTTCAGATGTCACTGTTCCCAATTCGGCCATCCCCCTTGGCGATCAGTCGCATTCAGCCAAGCCAGGGGGGACTCCTGGTGACCCTGAACTCCTGGGCTTCATACAGAAGCAAGAGGAATACATAGAACAGCTGGAGAGAGAAAGCTCATACTGTCGGGTGAGTAGCAGCATCTGCATACCATAATAGTGGCGTTTTACCCATTGTCGAGAAATACAAGTGACATAAGCGGCTTTTCACCTGTCTATACACGTGAAAAGTCCCTTATGCCCTTGTATATCTCGCCATCGATATGACTAAGAGATTCAAGCTTAAGAACTCGTCTTTAAACACATATATACTTGTGTTTCTATTCAACCTACGCCATTCATGAAGGCATCCGCTATCTGAAGCCACAAGGGATATAAGTGGCGTTTGAGGTTAGAAATGTTCAAAAACTTAGGTTGAAAGTACGCCATTCCTAGAACTTCCTGTTATCGATATCACATGGTCGAGGTAAGGCGTGTTCAATTACTTGGGTTTGTATAAAGTACGCCATATCTGGAACAAACTGTTATCGGGAGCCACAATTATCAAAAATGGCGTTAGATGTAAGGTATACTCTCTTTGGCCTCGATAAACTGCGTTATTCCTGGAATGACCTACTATCGGAAGACACAAGCGACACAACTGGCGTTAGATGTAAGGCATATTCAATTACTTTGCCTTATATAAACTTCGCCATTTCTGGAACGGCCTGTTATCGAAAGCCATAAATGAAGCAAATAACATCAGAGATAAATTATGTTTAATAACTTTCGCCTTTAAAAACTCTGCCATTTCTAATGAAATCTGTTATCGGAAGCTACAACAGACACAAATGGCGTTCAAGATAAGGCATGTTCAATAAATTGGGTCTAGTATTAACTACGCCATTCCTGGAACGATCTGTTATCGAGAGCCACAAGCGACACAAATGGCGTTAGAGGTGAGGCATATTCAATAACTTTCACCTATAAAAACTGTGCCATTTCTGAAATGATCTGTTTTCGAGAGCTACAAGAGATACAAATGGCGTAAGAGATAATCACTGGAAGATGGACATATAAACAGGAGTCGATATTTATGTTATTTCAGGACGAGCTGAACAACCTGCTCGGTAAGGTGAAGGAGGTGATATCAGAGAATGAGACCCTCCACGAGAAGCAGAAGATCTCCAGCGCCATGGAGCAGCGCTCATCCGCGCCCAGCGAGAGCGAGGAAGACGTCGAAACCGAGGTCAGTTGGTCATGGGAGAAAGAGGATAATTCTTGGGGTTAGTCTAAAGCCACAAAAGTTTCTGAAGATGAACAGAGGTGTAAATTTGAGTAATCCTAAAGCCAGTTAGTCTTTTTTATTTGAATGGGGATATCAGGAACAGTGAGCCAAAATCTTTTTTCGTTTTCGTTTCATTTCCTTTCATCATCTTTGAACGCTTCCACCCGTTTCAGTACATTTCGAAACCGAAGAAGAGCCTCTCCAAGCCGTCGAAGCGTCTGGAGGGGCCAAACATCGTTTTCGAATCCAAGATCTCGGAGCTAGAAGCCCAGCTGACGCAGTCCAACATAGACCTCAAGAAAATGCAGGTAAGCCAAAGAATCCCAATCTTTTTCTGAAATCATACCAGATCTGGTATAAGGGAATGATGGATCCCGTTTCCCTTTTAGAACCCCTCGTGTCTTTCTTCTGCCTCACTCCAGCCATAAAATTGAATCGAAATCACGTTTTTTCAAGTTTCTTTGTATTACATGACTTTTTATATTTACTGAACTCAGACATGTTCCAGTTACAAGTAACCTTTATCAATGTATACAATTTTAACAGTCAAATAAAATAGAGCGGTCACTTGTATACTAAATAGAGATCGAGTTGTGTATAAAAATGGAGTGGGTATAATTAGTATTGAAGAGAGGGGAGATGTAACGGGAACATATCGAGTGGAAGGGGTATAATTAGGATTGAAGAGGGGGAGATGTAACGGGAACATATCGAGTGGAAGGGGTATAATTAGGATTGAAGAGAGGGGAGATGTAACGGGAACATATCGAGTGGAAGGGGCATTATAAGGTTTGAGGAGAGGGGAGATGTAACGGGAACATATCGAGCATGGGAACACATTTTTTTTACATGCTCCGAAGTTTAAAACCTTCATCGTAAATGAACGAAACGAACCTTAAGGGGGGACCATCTTTTTTGGAGGTTATATTCGTAACGCTACTTCAGAGACAAGTCACCGGTAGTCTTGGACTTGGACTTGGATCTTCTGGCTTACAGAGGTTAAGTTCTGATGGCTATTCCTCTTACGTCTGTAGGAAACATCCTTGGAAATGTGATTTGGTAGTTGTTTTATGCGGGGGCCAAATGTATGACCCGGAGTGCTCCTCCGAAAGAGGGCGAGGGGGGATTTAGGGTTTATGATAAAGTCCTACATTATTCTAGGTCAGGGAATAGAAGAACAATTAGGGCAGGGATTGTATATTTAAAAAAGAAGTCTGTTCCCGAGGGGAAGAGAAGAGGAGCAGTGCCTGGATGGAGTTGTGGTAGGAGATAGCAATCCTACGTGAAACATTTTTTTTTTCTTTTTTTTTTCAGGATGAAAATGGCGAATACCGTCGCAAACTCTCCGAAGGGTTATCCGACTCGCCTCGGATGGACGGGTTCAAGAGGCAGATAGAAAACTTGCAAAGGTGAGAAATCGAAGAATATAAAATCTATTATAAGCAAATTATCTTCTTCTTCCTTGTAGTCTGTTCTCCAGAGTGTTACTCCTCCTGTGAGGTAGACTCCCAGCTGTCCTTCCATCTTTTAGGAGGTCTTCCACGAGGACGGGTCCAATGAGTGCAATATAGGGGTGTCTGGTGGTTTCCATACTTTGGACATGGCCATACCAGTCTGTCCTTCGCTGTCTACTCCATCTTATAATATCCTCAGCCTCACTAAATGTCTTGCCTACTATCAACCCCATTGTCTTAAAGAGACGTAAGAGTTATCTCAGGATAGAACAGTGTGGCGATCCATCCTCTCTGCCTACCCCTCAACGTAAACGGCGTTTCGCTGTTTCTCCAAAAGATACTTCTTGTGATTCCTCTATTTTCATATATTGTGAAGTCCAGACTCGTCGAATTTTTCGATATATTTGCCATTGCCAATTGCTGGTTGTTCATTGTGTATCTATGATACACAGTTCTCAATGCTCTAGTAAAAGATAGCATAACGCACTTAGAGACATTGACTGTTCATATAATGATTTCTCAAAGGCCTTGATACTGTGAACCACGACATTCTGATAGCAAAGCTATCTCAAATTGGATTCTCTTCTCATTTTATGATTTTTCTTTTCTTCTATCATTCATTTCTTCTATCTCGATTATGTTTTTTGTTAGTTACCTCGAGGGGAGAAAGAAATTCGTCTCATACAGAATTTTTCAATCGGAACTTTTTCTTGTAAATTCAGGGATACCACAAGGTTCAAACCTAGGGCCACTCCTCTTCACCATCTTCATAAATGATATTGCGAAGGTGATCAACTCTGGTGACACCGGTGGGAAGAGCAATTAGTCTGCTGAAACATCGATCTCCTCGGAGATCGACGTCTTTCATATTAGTGAAGGTACGTTCAGGAGACAAATACTCTTGACTTTAGAAGGTATCTTTTCTTCCTAATGTCGAACCATCTCTAATGCGTTCCTGGTACTATGTTGTATTTTTATAATATTTTATCTGTACTCAATAGATGCCACATTTTCCTGTTTGTAATGTATTTTGAGTTAATAAACTGATTTGTTAATGACTCGGTCTTTCTGGACTTATTTTTCAATATGTTTAAACCATCTTAGTGAGCATTTCCCCCCATTTATTTCAATATATTGTACTTTTCTCGTTTATATCTTTCTTATTTCTTCGTTTAGTGTTGTCAATTATTCATTGTAACAATGCTTGTTTTGTCAGCTCCAAGCTTCTATTTCATATAGTATATGAAATATTATTTCTAGGGATAAGTCGTCCTTGGAAGCGCAGGTGACGCGTCTAAAGTCGTCGCTGGACGACTTCAAAGACACGGACTCGGACCTCGTCAGCAAGGCCAAGAGATCGGCCGACATGGTCTTTCAGGCCAACCACGACAAGGTTCAACTGGAGATGGAGATCAGGCGCCTTAAGGTGAGTTTTCTCTCTCAGATAACCGCACGGAAGCGTTTCGCAACTACCTGTATAAAAAAAGTAACCATAAGAACTGATGCGTAGATCAATCGATCAAACGAACAGTAATTCCCAAGTAAAATAGGACTGGTATAGGATATGACGGGGCTAAAATATACCGTGAATAAAATAGGGCGTGGATAAGGTCAGAATATACAAAACCTGCGTAAGACCTATAGCATTGAGACCAGAGCGGATACCACAAGAATGAAGGCTTAAGTACGGGTGGCAAGAATGAGGACGCTGAGGATGATAGCAGGAAAGACTCTTCGAGATAGGGTGATGGACGCGGCTATCCGTGAAATCTGCAAGGTGGAAGATGTCGTGAGATGGGGTAGACAACGCAGAAGATACTGGAATGCGCACGTGCAGAGGATGGATCCCTCTAGAATCCCACACATAGGATTCCTGTTGGCTACCATCCTCCTGGAAGACCGCCAACGAGATGGAGGGATAGCTGGGAGTAGACCTCCCAGAAGAGGCCAACCTGATTACAGGCACAGACCAAAAGTCTAAAAGAAGAAGAAGAAGATGATGAAATAGGGTATGGGTAAAATAGGAAGTAGGTAAAATAGACCGTGACTAAAATAGTGCATGGATAAACAGGCCGTCAAAAATATAGGGCGTGGGTAAAATAGGGCGGGGTAGAATATGACACGGTTTAAATAGACCGTGGCTAAAATAGGGCTTGGATAAAATAGGATGTATGGTACAATAGGACACGAGTAAAATAGACCGTGACTAAAATAGAGCGTGAAAAATATAGGGCGTGGGTAAAATAGGGAGGGGTAGAATATGACTCGGTTTAAATAGACCGTGGCTAAAATAGGATTTGTGGTACAATAGGACACGGGTAAAATAGACCGTAACTAAAATAGGGCGTGGATAAATAGGCCGTGCAAAATATAGGGCGTGGGTAAAATAAATTAGGAAAATTATGTTATAAATTTTGGATAATTATTAACCATCTTTGTTATAGGAGGAGCTGGAGAGGCAGCAGAACCGCGTTCGCGAGTTGCTCTCCGAACAGGCACGCCGCGTGATGGACGAGCGCAGCGCCGTGGAGAGGAGGTACTGCAGCCAGGTCGAGCAGCTCACCAGCGACCTGACCACCCACTGGGACTCGGCCACCAAGCTGCAGGTATACCATTGAAGACAACAACCGGATCAATCCTGTGCCCCTTTAATAATTCAAGAAAAAATCTTTATTAATTGTTTTTCGGTACAAACTAATATAGACCGTAACGCCCCCGGCATTAGAGAACTATTCACCTGCCACCCATGAAAGATGAATTAAATAATTTCCTTGCGCCACCAGGTACTTCCAAGGAATACTTTCCATCACTTTTTTTCTTTCAAACCACGGTCTAACCATTGGTTCCCAAAATGTTTATCCTAGCGCCCTTTTTTTCGGATAAAAAAAATCTTACCGACCCCTTTTCTAATTAAAATTGTATCGTCGCCCCCTATTCGAATTACGAATCGAATTATACATTGCCCCCTTTTCTAATTGTAATTTACCACCTCCCCTTTTATATTTAATTTTTTTCACCGCCCCCATTTTGGATTAAAAAAAATTAGCACAGCCCCCTTTTCTAATGAAAATTGTATTTCCGCCCCCTTTTCGAATTACAAATTATACACTGCGCCATTTTCTAATTTTATTTTACTTCCACCCCCTTCTTCATTTAGAGTTTTTCACTATAAAATTATTAATAAAATTATCACCGCCCCCTTTTCTAATTAAAAATGTGTGTCCGCCCCTTTTTCGAAGTACAAATTCTACACTGCCCCCTTTCTTATTGTAATTTACTACCGCCCCCTTTTTTATTTAAATTTTCTCACCGCCCCATTTTGGATTTTAAAAAAATTTCATCGCCCCCTTTTTGAATTGAAAATAACGCACCGCCCCCTTTCGATAAGATAATAGTTACTAAAAAAAGTAAAAAAAACTTTGCGCCCCCTTTACAAACTGCTTACCGCCCCCTTTTTGAAAAAAATATGTATTACTAAAAAGTTTGGAAACCGTTGCTCTACCGAATTACAGAGACCATATAAAATGTTATTTATAATACGTGATATGTTTCCGTTTTAGTTGGAGCTGGAGAGACAGAAGCGCGAAGAGGGCGACCTGAAGCGCGAGCTGTCGCAGAAGAATTCGCAAATAGAAGATTTGAAAATGGAACTGAAGAACAAGATTGGTAACTATCTCACTCTTAAGAACCGCGCGTAGTCCAGGCACGTTCCGATCGGTGGCCGGCAGAGAAGGGAATCCATATTACTAACTAACTAACTAGCTAACTAACCAGCAAAAAGAATGGATCGCGCACAGTTCTTTTCCTCACATACTCCACCTTCAACTTCGTCATCTTTTTTAACATCTTCTGCTTCTTCAGCTTCTACAGCTTCTTTAGCTTCATCTGCTTCTTCAGTTTCATCAGCTTCATCAGAATCCTAAGCTTCCTCAGCTTCCTGAACTTCTTTAGCTTCTTCGGCTTCATCGGCTTCTTCGGTTTCTTCATCTTCTTCAATATTATGCGTATATGACTCTTTTTATGAATATGAAAGAATCTAGCTAGATGTTTTATTTATATAATAATGTTATTAAAAATTACAGGAACATTTTACAACTTATAAAACGATATTTTATAAACAATTAATAATTTAAATTTTTAATTGTATCTCAATAGAGACGAAGACGCAAACTGGAAACTGAATATGGATGATCAAGGTGTTTACAGGACTTATGACCTGTCATTGGTTGGGTTAAGCGCACGCTTTATGTAATTACAACATTCCCCATTCCACCATTGTTATTATGATCATGCATGATACATTTTTGGAAGTTGTATATATACTCCAAATCCATACCTATCTTCACGTGTCAGTTCCAGCTAGCCATCTATGTAGATTTGATTGTACTTATCAATTTTTAAGATTAATCTATACAATCCACCCACTAACGCCATCTATGGAGAATGATTGTTTAGCATTTAGCAAACTACTTTACTAACACAATGCGAAGAGGCTACCGCCTCGTAGCGCACTGTTTTAGAAGTCGCCTGGAGTATCACTCCTATCTTATACGCCAAAGAATTGACCAGAATAATTACAAATATTTGTGAAATGTATACTTATATCTGTATACGAATCCTGGGATTCGTATACAGATATAAGTATACATTTCACAAATAATTAATAATCTAAAAATCGCAAATGAATGACAACAAAAACATTAAGTATCGGTACTTAGAAAATATTGAAAGCATTTCGACGAAAGGTCGTAAAAGAACCGGCATCTTTGCCTCATTTGACAATCGTTATATAATTTAAATCCCCTCTAAAAAACACCTTTCTCTGTACTTTCAAGTCTGGGTGTCCGGAGTCGGAATCTATCACGACCTCTCGTCAAATAGTCATGTATGTATCAAGATAAGGTAGTGTGGCGTTCTATTCTCTCTGTCTACCCTTTTGGAGAAACGGCGTGATGTTTATGTTGTTAGTGTACTTCAATAGGTTAGCTATATTTTTGTGATGATTCATTTTGTAAAAAAAACCGTGTCCTATTGACATTTAAAAACGACTCTCCTAACCGAAATCACTAAATGCAGGTTGGTTCTGCATTATCGCAGTTTACCATAAAAAATGCGGATTAATTTAATCCATAGCGTAGGGGTTCTCATTTGGGTACCAAATGTAATTCCTTCCGTTAAGGTGATGATCTATGCATTGACCACGGTCTTGGTTTTAGCTTCCCTGCAGGCTGACATCGCGCAGGCGCACGCGGACAAGTCCGCCGTGGAGGAGGAGCTCGCCGGAGCACGTCTCATGCTGGAGAGGAACCAGCGCCAGGCCAAGCATGACTCCAACAGGCTCAACTCGGAGGTGAGGTGCTGGTTAAGATGATGATGATAATGATGTGTGTGATAGGGTTGATAGCAATGATTAAGGTAAGGATATTGACGATATTGATGATCACGACAATAAAGTTGACGATAATGGTTAAAAATTAGAAGGCGGTTAATTAAGAAGACTTCGATAGTTAATGATGATGATAATAAAGTTGACGATTATGACAACAGTGAAGTTGACGATGATGATAATAATGAAGTTGACGACGATGATAATAATGAAGTTGACGATTATGACAACAGTGAAGTTGACGACGATGATGATAATGAAGTAGACGATTAAGACAACAGTGAAGTTGACGATTATGACGACAGTGAAGTTGACGATGATAGCGACAATGAATTCGACTATGACAACGTCAATGTAGTTGATGATAACGACGGTGAATTTGACCATAATGACGATAATGAAGTTATTGATAATTATGTAAAGGAATTTAACGATGATGGTAACAGTGAAGTTGACGATTATGACGACAATGATTGTAGCAATGCAACTGACGATAATGACGACAATGAAGTTAACGATGCAGTTAATAACAACGATAACGAAGATAATGACTATTATGACGTTGGTTACGGAGATATGATTATCATTTTGCTGCTCAATAAGCACTACATCAACAATGTCAATATCACTTATATTCTTCAATCTTAAACCACCAAAAATTAACAAAAGAGTTTACTTTTAGATCCAATCGGTCCGACAGCGCCTGGACCGAGCCGATGCAGACCTGGTGCACTCGCGAAGGGAGAACCTCCGTCTCATAGACCAGCTCGCCAACCTGGAGAAGGAGGTAGGTTTCATTAGTGAGTTAGTTAAAGAATTTGAATTTGAAAAAGACAACGTCGATTTTGGTTCAGCAAATAAAAATTATGGTTATTTCATTACCAGATGCACCTGGGTAAGCTCCGTCCGTCCTCGCCCCGCAATGAGAAGGAGACCAAGGAGAAAGAGCTGAGCAACATGATACAGAACATGGAGAACAAACATGGTGAGACAAATCCCTTTCTACAAGTACGCTCATATGCACCGAGCTTGATTTACACCAACTAGATGGAAAATTGTTCGGTGAGATAATTAAACCTCTATTTTTATATTCGGCCATTTTACAGGCATTCAGCAATACAATCTCCTTCAATACCCTTTATCATGCACATCCAACAACTTCGTCTCTCGCCTTCAAGTCAACTGTCCAGTGAAGAACTAGCCTACTCCAATCTCCCTTAACCCTGAGCCTTCCTCCATCCATATAGCTTCATTGGGCATCTCAGCCATGAACTTTCCGCTGTGGGACATTAGGATACCCCAATCTTCTTTCTTCTTCCTCAGCCTATTCCCATCCACTCCTGGACAAAGGCCTTCTCCATTCGCTTCCATATCACTCTGTCTTGTGCAGACTGCATCCAGGTTATTCCGACGTTTCTGTTCAGATCATCCTTCCCCGTAGCTACGGTCTCCCTGCACTTCTATTTGCCGTCCACGGTCTCCAAGTCAGCAGTCTTCTTGTCCATTTTTCATCTGAGCTTCTGGCTACGTGAACTGCCCATTGCCATTTTAGAGTCGCCACCCGGTGGATGATGTCAGTGACCTTTGTTTTCTCTCACCGTATCGTTTCTGACTCTGTCTCTTAGGCTTATTCCTAACATGGCTCTTTTCATGTCTCTTCGGGTCACTCGTAGTTTCTCGGCACTAAGTTTGGACAATGTAACAGTTTCAAGACATAACAACTGGCAGAACGCAGGCTTCATAGACTTTTCGTTTCAGGTTGCTCGGTATTTTCCGGTTTTTAAGGATGTAACCCATGTTTCCGAAAGCTCCCCAGCTTAGTCCAATTCCCTCCAAACAATGAGGATACCCCAATAGGTTTCATTACCCTTCATTCCTCTCCAACTGATTTCATTAATCACCTCACAACATCGGCTCAACGGACCTCCGTAGGATACTATAACCTACCCAGATATCCTTAGTTCATTCATCCCCCATCTAGCTTCATTAAATTACCCCTAACTTCATGAAATGTCTCACGCCATTGTCCCCTGTAGGGAAAGTCTATTTCAATCTCTTTCATTACATTTTATCCCCATCTACCTAACTTCATTGATAGCCTGCTTACCCCAATCTCTTTCAATACCCTTTATCCCCATCCACTTGACTTAATTAAACGTCTCACGCTATTGTCCTTGGGTACTGGCCTACATATCTACTAGAAAGAGATAAGGAGATTTTATCTCCATCAACCCGACTTTATTAGACGTCTCACGCCACTACCTTAATTCCTTTCTATACCTTTTATCCCCATCCACCTGACTTTATTAGACGTCTCACACCGTTGTTCCATGCGGGATACTAACCTACCCAATATCTTTCAATATCTTTTATCCCCATCCTTACTTACTTCCTACGGCCATACAACTCTCGAAGAGTTTTAGCCTCCTTGATGATTTTTCGCCAAACTCGTCGATCCTGCGCCTTTTGCTCCCAGCAGTCCGATTCGCCGAACCTAGCCAGGTCAGCCAGAACATTGTCCATTAGGCGCTGTCTAGGCCTTCCTAGAGGTCTTACTCCAGTCGGTCTAGACGCGTACAGGGTCTTGATTGCTCTGGTCTCTTCGGCTCGGCATACGTGCCCAATCCATGTTAAACGACCGGCTCTCACGGTGCTCGTTATAAGGGGCTGCTGGGTCATCATACGAATCTCTTGGTTGGTCCAATGCCTCCAAGTTCCCGCTTTATTAGACGTCTCACACAATTGTTCCATGTAGAATACTACCGTACCCAATCTTTTCAATATCTTTTATCCCCATCCATCTAACTTCATTAGACGTCTCACGCCATTGTCCCCTGCAAGATTATTAGCCTACCCTAATTTCTTTCAATACCTTTTATCCCCATCTACCTGACTTCATTAGACGTCTCACACCATTGTTCCATGCAGGATACTAGCCTATTCAATCTCTTTCAATATCTTTTATCCCCATCCACCAAACTTTATTAGACGTCTCACACCATCGGCCCAACTTTCCACTGCCAATTTCCTTCACTACCGTCTTTCGCGGGCTTTCTTCTTCTTCTTCATAACTCCATCAAACCCATAAGTAAACTGCTGGCATAAGAGACAACATCCTTTCCTCATTCCTCTCTGACCTAGAATATGATAGTGACCTAACAGTCCAGGGAATTTGATTACTAATTTTTTTTACGGTGGTATCTCCTCCAGTCGGAACTTTGTTCAAACTTCTGATAGTATTTTTTTTAAATATACGTAGCACGGCACTTATTAATATGTATTTATTTATTTAAAATGGCTTCTTATTTTTATTTATTTGCTTAATTATTTGACAGCACAGCTTGAAACAAAATCTTTCGAATTTTTTTTTTTTTTTAATTGTGGAAAAGGAATCGGGTCGTGTCCAGGTTTGAACCCAAGTCCCATGGATCAGAAGTCATGGGTTCTGTCCCTTAGACCACCACCCAGATTGGATTTAACATTTTTAAATGGAAAACACTGTTATAAATATATATTTATTGTTTCTTGAACAATGATGTAAAATTCCATAATGTCTGTTTTTTAGAAGTTTGATTATATTTTACGGGAACACTGTGTAAATCCATAATAATGTTTTTTTATGGATTAAAACACTGTTTTTTTTTCTTTTTTTTTCTACATCTTTACAAGGTTTTATTTATTTCCATCATCGGGAGAACGATATAAATGAGTTTATATCATTCTCCCGATGATGAAGGTGTACAACCTCCGAAACGTGTCAAGAAAAATAAACTCAATGGTGGATAAAACAATTAAAAACTTCATATTAAATAATTAATACAAATGAAAATGTCAGTTCTCTCGAAAATTTATTATATTTTATGGGAATGACATGTTTCGCCCTTCTAAGGCATTATTAAATGTCTCACATTTTATTATTCTTTAGAAGGGCGTAACATGTCATTCCCATAAAATATAATGAAACTTCTAGAAATTATAAAAAATATTTTATCCTTATGCAATAGCAAGACGAATCATGTCACTCCCATAAAATATATTAAATTTTCTAGAAAACACAGTGTTTTCCTTATTTTAATTGGACATTACGCTGTTTTTCTTGTAAATAACATTGTTTATATTGGACATAATCTTGTTTTTTTATTATTATTAATTCAGTTTCCCAGGTTGTCTCAATCATATTTCCGGGTTGGCTCATGCTTTTCCATATATAGTATATTTTATATAGGGTGTTTTTTTAGAGGTTTGGTTTTTAAACTGGCAACATTGTTTCTACAGACTGTCAATTTGACGGTTGACAATTGATTTTTAATCATCGTTTTGCCATTTCACCATGAATAGACTGACGTCAGAACAGCGCTTGCAAATTGTGCAAATTTATTTTCAAAATCATGGTTCGGTTCGCCAAACTTATCGTGCACTACGTCCATTTTACGGTCGACATAATCGTCCATCCGAGCAAGTTATTCGGAAGACCGTGCATCGTTTTAGCACCACGTACACTCTAGTGGATAATACGCATCCACAAAGACGACAATTGTAGAAAATTGGATTTCACGATTGCGTTTCATTCGTGCTAGCCGTGGCGCTCATATGCCCGTAATTATATTTAAACAATAATGGCATAAAATTATCTATTAAATAAAGCCAATATCATAGACATTAACATTATTTTAATGTGTTTATTTTTATTTTGAATGTGTATACCTCTAAAAAAAACACCCTATACTATACTATTTTTATTTATGAAATGAAAACTATATGCTATATTGATAAATCTTCTATTTTTTTATTATATTATATATAAATAATAGCAGATACATATGTGTTGCATATATTTAGTTTTAGAGGTTTTTTTATTACTTGAAAATATCTGACTTTTTTGTAGAAATCATAACTTCAAAACCAAATCTATCCATTCGCAATTTATAAATTTACTGTGTAAATAATCCCAATATAATATAACCCAAATTTAAATTTAAATGGCCATTATTTTGTCATATACAATATTTCATTATATATAAAAATATATATTTTAAAATTTTAACGTAAATTTTAATTTTAATAAATTTATTATGAAAGAGCTGAAAGGGTTGGATATAGGTGCCAAAATGAGCGGAGTGTCAGTAAGCTGTCTCTTGTATGCGGATGACGCTGTCCTACTTGCAGACAACGAGTATGAACTACAAGTCCTGGTGAATAGTATGTATGAGGTATGCATGCGAAATGATCTGATGATGAATGTTAATAAGTCCAAGGTAATGATTTTTGAAAAATAAGAAATCATGACAGTCTGCAACATTAGCGTGAATGGTGAAAATTTGGAGCAAGTAGATGAGATTGTGTCTTTGGGTAGTATGTTTACAAGAGATGGGCGAGTGGAGAGGGATATTGAAAGAAGGTTTGGGGCAGGCAACAAAGTGAATGGTGCACTTAAAGTTGTCATCGCAAACAAAAACCTACCCAAAAAGCTAGAATGGCAGGGCACAATGGTGTTCTTCTACCGACCCTTATGTATGGAACTAGCAAAAGAAGGATGAAAGTATAATTAATGCAGTAGGAATGAGATCTCTAAGACGAATGTGTAGATACTCTGTGTATGATAGAGTGTCGAATGAAAATATAAGAAGTACCTAAATGCGGTGAGAATGATGGTGTTATGAACAAAATAATGAAAGGATCATTAAGATGGACATATGGAAAGAATAAATGAAGAAAGAATGGTAAAAAAAAAAATATGTTAACTATGTAAATGGAACCAGAAATTAGGAAGACCGAGGAAAACGTGGCACGATTAAATAAATCAAATATTGAATGTCGGCCATGTGAGGAGTCAGAGAAATCGACGCGCGTGCATGACACGATGTATGAATGTTGAGGAATCGAGAGAAATATGGCAGGAAAGAAAAGTGTGGCAGTCCATTATTTCTGCCTACCCCTTCGGGGAGACGGCGTGATGGTTAGTTAGTTAGTTAGTAATTAATTAGAGTGTCGAATGAAAATATAAGAAGTGAATGCGGTGAGAATGATGGTGTTATGAACAAAATAATATAAGGAACATTGAGATGGTTTAGACACATGGAAATAATGATTAAAATGAGTATATGTTAAATGTAAATGGAACTAGAAATAGAGGAAGACCGAGAGGAAAACGTGGCACGATCAAATTAATCAAATATTGAATGTCGCCCACGTGAGGAGTCGGAGAAATCTACGTGCGTCCATGACACGATGTATGCATGTTGATGAATCTAAAGAAAAGTGTGGCAGTACATTATTTATGTCAAACTTTTTCCGGGAGACGGCGTTTTGGTTAGTTAGTTAGTTAGTTAGAAATTAAATAGTTCACTCGATAACTGTGCGGCAAGTCGCACGCTTAATAGTAAACTGACCGATTATGGTTTAGGTCATAATTGAGTTAACATTAGACAGAGGCTTGTGTTAACGCTATCCATCGTTTCGCTTTAAAATTAAATCAAAATTCCGCCAATTGACCTCCATTTCACTATATCGGTCTTTTTCATTCCTACGTGTTTTTTGACTGTTTTTGTTAAAACACCGACTCATGTCAGATTGAGCAAAACTTGCTTTTATGAGTTAAGCCAGTGTTCTATTAAGCGTGCGATATGTAATAACATAGTGAAAATATAAAAAGTGAATACGGTGGTAAAAAAATGATTTATTAACGATGTAGAAATAGAAGAAAATTGAGGAAAACGTGGCATGATAAAATAAATCAAATATTGAATGGCGGCCACGTGAGGAGTCGGATAAATCGACGAGCGTGCATGATTGTTGAGGAAGCGAGAGAATTATGACAGGAAATAAAAAAATGGAAGTCCATTATGCCTACTCTTTCGGGGAGACGGCGCAATGATTAGTTAGTTAGTTAGAAATTAATAGTTTTGTTCACTCGATAACTGTGCGGCAAGTATTCAAGAGTCTGCGCAGTTTGTCTTGTATGATAATTGGCGCGGAATTCGAATTGGCCTAACCCAGCATGACCCCGCCCGGGCTAGACTTGAGACAACCTGGTCTAACCCCAACTGATTGTCCAACAGCTCAGACGGTGAGCGAACTAGAGGCGATGGTGTGCTCCCAGAACTCCCTAATGGAGAAACTGACCGCCGAGTGTCACTTGTTGACGTCCAAACTGGACGACGCCAGCCAGAGACACAAGTAATTACATACATACTCGTACTTCTAGCGCATCTTACGCCATCTTTGTTTTCTTTTGTTTTTCGTGCGCTTTTTTTGCATTTATTTATACCATTTTTTTATTATTATTTAGTTTGCAATTTTTAGTGAAATAATTGCGTAGATTTTCACGGTTGGCAGCAATGTGTTTTGTGTGATTTCCACTTCTCGACCGACGTTTCGGAGAGCGTTGCAGTCTCCATCTTCAGGGTGGTGGTATAATGAATGTGATATGAGTCGTGTCTGCTAAGGTACTTCACTGTTGTACCATGTCGCCGGCAGTTAGAAATAGAGTCCGTGAAAGGTTTGCTAAGCTAATTCGGGGAACCTAGCACGGACTCTCTATTTCTCAAGTACACACTGCCGGCGACATGGTACAACAGTGAAGTACCTTAGCAGACACAAATCATATCACATTCATTACCACCACCCTGAAGATGGAGACTGCAACGATCTCCGAAACGTCAGTCGAGAAGGAGAAATCACACGGTGTTACCCAAAATCACACAAAACATATTTTTAGTGAGTAGTTAAGTATTAGTGATGTGTATGTGTGTGTGTGTGTTTTTTTATATCATTAGTGATATATTTTTAATTTTAATTCATCGTTAAATAATTTAATCTAGTACAGACTATGGTAAAATGGAAAATTAGATCCATCTTGTAAACTACATCCTGCAAACGCCTCGACCACCATTTTCTGTTTCCAAATAATTTACATCTTCGTCTCTATTGAGATACAATTAATTCTTAAGATAAGCTGTTTATATTGTTTTTCTAATCAAATATAATATGTATCTATCTAATAAACAATTAACTGGATCTATCGAGAAAACGAAAATCTGGTTTTAGTATATTTTATACTGATGCATTCTAATAAAATAAAAGTAACTGTCCTAATCTAGTTAACGATAATCTGGATCTATCTTATAAACGACAAACTGGATCTTTCTTATACATGGTAAACTGGATCCATCTAATAAACGGCAAATTGTATATACTAATAAACGACATGCTGATCTAGAAATGATAAACTATAGACAAGCTATATCTAGAAATGACAAACTATAGACAAGCTATATCTAGAAATGACAAACTATAGACAAGCTATATCTAAAAATGACAAACTAAAGACAAGCTATATCTAGAAATGACAAAATATAGACAAGCTATATCTAAAAATGACACACTATAGACAAGCTATATCTAGAAATGACAAACTATAGACAAGCTATATCTAAAAATGACACACTATAGAAAGCTATATCTAGAAATAACAAACTGGATCTATCTTATAAACGTCAAACTGGATCTATCTAATAAACGACCTAGTACTGTTTTTTTTCTTCTTCTTTTTTTTAATAACTTTTCTATTATTTATTATATATTTATTATATAAAAATCACGCTTTAAATGTCGTATAAATGGAAGCATATATTTTGTGAACAATCTTTCGTAAATATTTTAAAATATATATCGGGTCAAACACCAAGACTGATGAAGTTACATAAAATTTTGGAAAATATATCGATAATTATAATTTTAGCATCTACGGAAGCAATTCTCTCCTAATTAAATTAAAACCTATATTTTTTTAATTGTTACGAAATCTTGTTCATACAAAAAAAATAATGCCTTAAATGTTCCGTTGTAGTACATTTCAAATGTTGTATATAAACCGAAGTCCCTGAGCTTGTTTTGATTTTTAATTACTAACTAACTAACTAACTAACCATCACGCCGTCTCCCCGAAAGGGTAGGCAGTAAGAATGGACTGTCACACTTTAACCGATGCGGCACTCCATCCTTCTCTTTTCGACCCGCTAGAGATGCGGTATGATGGGGTGCGAACCTCATTTAATTATTTACATATTTAAAATTCGAATTCCGTTGTGAAATTTTTTAAATTTGAATATAACGCTGTGATTGGCCTGGGCGCATTGTTCTGATTGGTCTGTTTTGTGTAGGGCAGCCGGCCAGCAAATCAGAGCCAATGAGTACAGGGCGCGGGCCAATCAGCAGCAGCGGTGGCCGGCCAATAGGAAGCGAGTGCGGTTCGACGTCGACACGCGCGACGACGGCACCGGCTCAAGGGGCAGAGGCCAAAGGAAGCACTTTCCAGTTCCCCCTGTATATCCAATCGCCCTTTTTACAGGAGAAAAAGGACCCGATTAAAGTGGATATCAGTGTTAAGATCGTGCCCAAGCCGAGGGAGAAGTCGGAGAAGCGAAGGAATAAGAGGAAATTTGAAATTAAAGATGTGACAGTTGATTCTTGTGTTCCAGAACGAAAACAAATTAATTCGAATGTAGATGTTAAGTGTGACGTAAATGTAGCAAACGATGAGGATGTTATTAATGTTGCAAACGTTGAGGATGTTACTAATGTTGCAAACGATGAGGATGTTATTAATGTTGCAAACGATGAGGATGTTATTAATGTTGCGAACGATGAGGATGTTACTAATGTTGCAAACGATGATAATTGTGTAGATATTGTCGATGGTTCGTCAAATTGTGTTCTAGACGCCGATAAATGTGACGCTTTGGATTCTAATAAGTCTATGGATACTGTCGAAGTCCAGGGAGAGTGTGCAAAGGAAGTCGAAGAAAAGTTTGACAACGAAAAGGATATATGCGTTGAGGATGTAGAAGAATCCGTTGTTATGGAAGAATAATTAGAATTCTTTATATTACACGTTTTAACTCAATTTTTTATGATATTATATCGATTATTCACAAGTTAGAAATTAGTGTTCTTGTACCGACCCTTATGTATGAAAACGAAGCATGTAACTAGCAAAGGAAGGATGAAAGTAGAATAAATGCAATAGAAATTAGAACTCTTAGACGAATGTGTGAAAACCTTTTTTTTTTTTTTTGTATAATAAAGTGTCGAATGAAAATATAAGAAGTGAATGCGGTGCGAATGAAAGTGTTATGAACAAAATAATTAAAGGATCTTTAAGATGGTTTGGACACATGGAAAGAATGAGTGAAGACAGAATGGTGAAGAAATTATGTAAACGGCGTAAACGGTGCTTGAAATAGAGGAAAACCGAGGAAAACGTGGCACGATCAAATAAATGAAATATTGAATGTCGGCCACGTTGGGAGTCGGATGCGTGATTGACACGATGTATGATTGTTGAGGAATCAAGAGAAGTATGTAATTAGCTAATGTTGGTTAGCTTACTTATTTAACAGATAACCTAAAATGGCGTAGAATTGAGATCACTGAGAGGAATGTGCGGAAAAACGATGTATGATAGAATACCAAACGACGAAATAAGAAAGAAATGTAAAGCAGATGATTTCATCATAAGTTTATTAAAAAAGGATCCCTGAGATGGTTTGGGCATATGGAACGAATGGACGAGAGAATAATGGTTAAAATGTTGTATACAAGCAGTGTGAGTGGAAAGACAAGTCGTAGAAGACCAAGGATAGCATAGTTTGACCTAATTAATCAAATACTGAAAGGCGGCCATATTCGAAGTCGGAAAAATCGACGAGCGTGAATGTTACGATGTATGAATGTAGAGGAATCTCAAGTCCACCCTCTCTGCTTACCCCTACGGGGAAACGGCGTGATGGTTAGTTAGTTAGATAACCTAACCTTTAGATTAAAATATCTAACCCAGTAAGAACTAGCATAAAACATGTCGACTGGAATTCGAATATTTTAAATATTTAAAAAATTTAATGGAATTCTTAGCCAAAATAAATTTAATATCGATAGATTTCGCGTTTGTGTGTTTTCAAAGCATGTTTACAAGGGATGGAAAGTGTGTACTGTATTTTGCGGACGATAAGACGCATCGGACTATAAGACGCTTATGGTCCGGAAAATTCAATAGTTTGTCGTACTTCTTATTCATAGAAATAATAATAAAAATAAAAAGCATATCATAATGTAGGCATGTTGTATGATGCATGTAAAATAATTGTTTTTGGCATGTAATTCGTTTTTTTTTTAATAAAATAATATATGAAAACCGTTTAAAAAATACGTATTTTTATTTATTAATTTATTGCATGTAAAAATTGTTAGAAAGTGTAGATTTTTTTTTTAATTATAATAATTTGTTAAACTATAGAAACAGAAAAGAATTGTTTTATTAATGTAAATAATTTTCCCTCTGTTTTATGATTGATATACTAATCATAGAAAAATTCACATATATTGATAAAATTAAAAATCATTTGTAATATATATTGTAATTAGTTTAATTCCACTTGATTTTCTAACAAGAAATATCATTTCGAAATTTTCTACCAAGAAATCTCATCCCCAGATTTTGATTTTCTACCAAGAAATTTCATTTCTTGATTTTCTACCTAAAATTTCATTTCAAGATTTTCTACCAAGAAATTTAAATTCAAAACATTAATATTTTGAGTTAATAACTTAAATTGCATGTACCTACAAGAGAATTCAAAATCAAGCTTATTATGAAATCTATTTGCACTAACCCATTTCCCAAATTGTGAACCACCTTGCACGACTTTTTTTAACCCACAAGTATTCACTGCTAAACATGCAATGTTATTTTCTTGTATCTTGGATATATCCACGTCTCGTTTCGCTGCGATTATTGTCACGCATCTCAAACCTTACCACATTTCCGAACCGACCACTCTCTCCTAGCCGACTATATTTTCCAAACCGACCACTTCTCCCTAGTTGACTATAGTCTCCGAACCGATCTTTCTTCCTAGTCGATTATATTCTCCGAACCGACCACTTCTTACAAACCTAATATATTCTCCAAACCGACCGTGTCTTCCTAGTCCAAAAAATATATCTCTGTAATGTATCTAATATAACTCTAATATATATTGTCTGAACCGACCACATTCACCTAACCGACTATGTAAATATTTTATCCGAACCAACCACTTCTTTCTAGCCGACTATATTCTCCGAACCGACCACATTCTTACAGCCAACTGTATTCTCCGAACCGACCACATTCTATTAGCCGACTACATTCTTCAAATTGACAACGACCAGTGCCATCTTGACGTAATAATGTCAAGATGGCACTGCAACGACCACCGAAACGTCAATCAAAGGGGAAACCATGCACACGGATATATCAGAGAATCCAGAAATTGTTTTACTAGCATAGTAATTTGCGCACATATTCTGTTTACAAGCTTTCATATTTAAAAAAAATAAAATAATAAACACTGTTTGCTGGTGATGGTTTTGGGTTTTTACTTAATCAGAAAAAATAGAGTTTTAAAATTTTAATTTGGACGTTCCAGGACTGAAAGAGCCCTCTGGGGAGAGAGAAATGCCGAACTAATGAAAAAATTGCGCGGCGTTTGGTTTAGCTACAAAAAAAGTTGTCCCGCCGTACACTCTAGGCACACGCCGTCCTCCAACGAACAATCAACGACGGACTACTCGTCAAACGACACCTCGCGACCGGCGAACAACGGCGACAAAATTTCAAATGATTCCACTTTCAAAAACTACAATTACAACCGTCACGTTTATAATAACAGTTACGTCAATTTTGACAACGATCTGACCAATAGCCGGGTTTCTGATTTGTGTCGTCGCGCCGATGGTGACGTATCGTCGTCCGATCGATTTAAGCGATCGGCAAGCGATTCGTTGACGCAGTCGGATCGTTTGGACGATTCGTTGGCGTCGAATCGCCTGAAGTCGAACGATTTGGAGAGTGTCCCGTTGGATTACTCGTTGGAGACAAGCGACACTAGTAGCGATCTCGAAACACAGTACGAAAAGGTAGTGTAGATTTGGCATTATTCTCGTTTTCATGACTTTTGTTTTTGTGTTATTCATTTGTTTTTGATTTTATAATACAGTAGAGTCTCGGTTATCCGACCTACCGGGGCAATGCCCCTTTCCTTTACCCGACTGCACGCATTATATTCGCGCGCCAGGCGACAGTCTTCAGTACTTACGTAACTCTTTCGCATGTTTTATTACTTTGCCGTAAGTGCATTTTGATGTTTTAGTTTGTTACATTCAGTTATGTTACATGTACATATTTGAAAAGTTTTCGATGTGCAAATAAAATCAACACATTTTCAATGTCGTTTATATCATTTTCCGTGTTATCCGACCTTTTCGCTTATCCGTTTAGGTTGGATAATTGAGACTCTACTGTATTTAATTTTTTTGGTTTTCTCTGGTTTGAACGCGTTTTCTATGTTGAATTCTCGACGCTAGTTTTTGTTGTTGTTTGTTTTCGTTATTCATTTGTTTTTATTTTTCGTTACTCTTTTGTTTTTTTATTGTTTTGTGCTTTGCGCTTAATTTATTACCGTTTTGTATTCATGTCATAGCTAACCTGCCTCTCGAGATGCCTGTACAGTTAACATTTGTTGCTTTGAACAGATTTTATTTTTGTATACTTTAAATATTTTTACAATTTTTTTTTTGTATATTTATTAATCAAATCATTTTGTATATTTTTTAATAATCCAATACAAATTTGGGTTTTAATAAATTCTTGAAATCTTTGTATAAATTTACATTTAAAAAAATCTATCGATTCTTTAAATTCAAATATATTTTTTTAACAATATATAAACTTTAAAATCAATTTTCAATGTGTTAATATGTTTCTTTAAACCGTGGTACTACGTGTGTGTAGATATAAGGCAAATTGGAACTGTGTGTAAAAGCGAAACTGGGTTTATTCAGTAGTTAAAACTTGACGTATTTTTATTTATAAAAAAAAATTATTTAGCCTCCTTTGACGGTTTAGATTATGATTACTTCTTCGCGCTTTCTTCTTTTTGTCCTGTCGCACCTCCGTGGTGCATAGGGCCTCAAGGAACCTTCTCCATCCGACTCTGTCGCATGCCTGATGCCTAACATCATCCCAAGTGACTGCTGCTTTAACCTCGTCCTGCAGGGCTCTTCTCCAGGTGGCTCTAGGTCTGCCTCGCTTCCTCTTTCCCCCCATAGGGGACCAGTCTAGTGCGCCCTGAGCGATGCAGGCTGGATTCCGTCTCAGAGTGTGACCGATCCACTGCCATTTGCGTCTAGCGACTTGTTCTCTAATTGGCCTTTCGCCTGCCATGGTCCAGAGAACGGCATTTGACACTGTTTGGGGCCAATAGATCTTGAATATTGAGCGCTATAAGTATATATGGAGCTTTAAAAATAGTTATTGGAAAAAAGAATTTATCAATGAAAGCGAAAATGGCCGTTCACAATGGAGTTCTGGTCCCAACCCTTATGTATGGAAGCGAATCATGAGACGTATGCGTATATATATTGAGACGTATGTGTGGTAGAACGATATACGAAAGAATCTCAAATAGTGATATTAGAAAGGAATGTAGAGCGGAAGAAGGTATTATGAACGAAATTATGAAAGGATCGCTGCGTTGGTTCGGACATATGGAGCGCAAGGGTTAAGAAAGAATGGTTAAAAAAATGTATACGTTAACGATGTAAATGGAGTACGGAGTCGAGGTAGACCGAGGAAAACATGGCATTACCAAATTAATCAAATTTTAAAGGTTGGTCATGTCAGAAGCCGGAAGAATCGACGTGCGTGTATGACTCGCTGTATGAATGTGGAGGAAGCTAGAGAGGTATGTCAGGATATAGTAGTATGGCGGTCCATTCTCTCTGCCTACCCCTGCGGGGAAACGGCGTGATGGTTTGTTGTTGTTTAGTATATAAAATTTAAAAAATGTTAAATTCAGTTATTTGTTTTTATTTCCTGTTTCGCTTTTACATATTGTAATACATAGGTTCCCAAAGTTTTTGAAAGTGTAATTTATTTAAAATATACATTATAAACTTGGTAAACTGTGAATTGGCGATTTACCAAGTGGGTGATGGGCTCGAAAAAGTTTGGGAATCTGTATTTTGATGTTTTTTAATTATTATTATGATTGTGTGTGTATTTGTGTGTTGTTCTAACCGCATGGGTGTTGTGTTGGTGTTGTGTGTTGCAGAGATGAGATGGCCAATCTCCAAAGTAAACTAGAGCTCCTATCGGACCGCGTGGCCCTCAACGCGGATAACCGCACAGGTACAGTATTCAAACCTAGAAGGGCAGCACTCAGAACCACAAATGCCCAGGGTCTTTAGCTTAGTCTTTAGCCAAACTGGAGCCAACGATCCCTTAATCGATCTGTGAAGTTTTTAACAATGCAACTATAATACCGACGAAGTAATTCGCATTTAAATATTCCGTGACGTCATCACTCCCCTGTTGCTTGTCAACCTTTTAATGTCGGGCTGCGTTTTATGTGTTATTTAACAATAATACCCATGAAGTAATTCATATTTTAAATGTCCCGTGACGTCATCACTCCCCTGTTGCTTGTCAACCTTTTAATGTCGGGCTGCGAATTATGTGCCATTTAACAATAAAAATAAATTTTGATAATTTTATTTGAAAAGATTTTTTTTAATTATTTTGTAACTGTGAACCTACGAGACAAATGTTCAAAAATTTTAGCAATGCAACTATGATACCGACGTAGTAATTCACATTTTAAATAATATTCCGTGACGTCATCACTTTCATGTTGCTTGTCAAGCCGATAACCTTTGTTCGACGTATTATTACCTCACATATCTTAGCTAGGCGGAATGCCTCAGCTTGGCAAAACATGTCATTCTCATAAACTATAATAAAACTTCTAGAAAACAGACGTTTTCACTTGTATTAATTAAAAGATATATTGACCATTTTTAATATACGTTGGCTTCAGTATGGTATACGAGGTCTGTTCAAAAAGTATCGCGAATTTTGAATTTCCGCTGGCTACGTATATTTGATTTTTGATTTTTTTTATAGAGTTATGTTGGTACTCATGTCCCTTACTTATGCTGACAAGGTCGGCCATTTTGAATGTTTAGTTAATTTTTGACAGCTGTTTTGCTTGGATGTGTTTTGGCTCGTCTTCGATTTTTGCCTATTCCAAAAAATGGATCAAAGAATCTGTATCAAATTTTGTGTGAAAAACAAAATAAAGTGCGCGGACGCATTTCGTATGTTGACTGTGGCATATGGTGAAGCTACCTTGGACCAAAGCAACGTTTATCGGTGGTACAAAATGTTCTCAGAGGGCCGAGAAGATATGAACGACGAAGAGCGTGCCGGACGCCCGAGCACGTCAACAACAGACGAAAACATTGATAAAGTGAAGAAAATAGTATTAGCCAATCGTCGAATCACCGTTAGAGAAGTTGCTGAGGACCTAAACATATCGATTGGCTCGTGCCATTCGATTTTAACCAATGATTTGGGCATGAGTCGGGTCGCCGCGAAATTCGTGCCAAAATTGCTCAATTTCGACCAAAAACAGCATCGCGTTAACATTGCTCAGGAGATGTTGGACTCGGTCCGTGACGACCCAAATGTGCTCCAGAGGGTCATAACTGGTGACGAATCATGGGTTTATGGTTATGACGTGGAAACCAAAGCTCAATCATCCCAATGGAAGCTGCCGCATGAGCCAAGACCAAAAAAAGCGCGCCAAGTTCGGTCGAACGTGAAGGTTTTGCTCACAGTTTTCTTCGATTGCAGGGGCGTGGTGCATCATGAGTTCTTGCCACAGGGTAGTACGGTCAATAAGGAATATTACCTGCAAGTTATGCGCAATTTGCGCGAAGCAATCCGCCAGAAACGCCCGGATTTGTGGAAGAACAAAAACTGGCTTTTGCACCATGATAACGCCCCTGCTCACACATCGTTGCTTGTGCGCGAATATTTGGCCAAAAACAACACAGTAATGGTGCCGCAGCCACCGTATTCCCCAGACCTGGCCCCCTGTGACTTTTTCCTGTTTCCAAAACTGAAGAGGCCCATGAAAGGACGACGCTACGCCACGATTGAGGAGATAAAGACGGCATCGAAGGAGGAGCTGAACAAGATCACAAAAAATGATTTTTTTAAGTGCTTCGAGGATTGGAAAAAACGTTGGCATAAATGTATTATATCCGAGGGGAATTACTTTGAAGGGGACAAAATAGATATTCATGAATAAATAAATACTTTTTGAAAAAATATAAAATTCGCGATACTTTTTGAACAGACCTCGTACACAATGAAATATAATATAGTCACAAGTTCGATCTAATTTTATATGTATAATAAAAATGGAGTAGAGTGGCAAGAGCTATGACTACAATACCGAAGGTCCCGGGTTCGATTCCCGACGATGGCAGTGTGATTGTCATACTATCTCGGATCTGGTGTAAAATTCACGTGACAATATAATGGTGTTCTTGTACCACATTGACATTGCACAATAGTGTTATTGTACAGACCCTTATGTATGGAAGCGAAGCATATAACCAGCAAAAAAATGATGAAATGAGATATCTTAGACGAATGTGTAATACTCTGTGTATGATAGAGTGTCGAATGAAACTATAAGAAGTGAATGCGGTGCGAATCATGGTGTCATGAACAAAATAATGAAAGGATCATTAAGATGGTTTGGACATATAGAAAGAATGAATGAAGAAAGAATGGTAAAAAATATATATGTTAATGATGTAAATGGAACCAGAAATATAGGACGACCGAGGAAAATGTGGCATGGTCAATTAAATCAAATATTGAATGTCGGCCACGTGAGGAGTCGGAGAAATCGACGCGCGTGCATGACACGATGTATGAATGTTGAGGAAGTAAGAAAAATATGTCAAGAATGAAAAGTGTGTGTCTTTCTGCTTACCTCTTAGGGAGACGGCGTGATGGTTAGTTAGATAGTTAGTTATAAATTTATTTTATTAACTGTTAAAAAAATAAAACGCTGGTTATGGTATAACAATTATATTCGCGACAGCTGTTTCAATAATTTTTAAACTGTTAAAATTAATTTTCGTAATTTTTCTAACCTTTAAGTGCATTTGTCCCAAAGTCAATTTGTATAATTTATTTTATATAATTTTTAAGTAGAATTTTTTTTCGAAAAATCCTGAAATTTATTTTAACAGTTGAAAAAAATATTGTAACACCCGATGATGTCAACATCGGTTGGCGAAACAGCTGTCGCGAAAAAAAATGTCATACCATAAATTGCGTTTTATATTTTGACAGATCATAATGTTGAAGTATCATAGTGTTTAGGCCAAAACTTAATTTAGACTTAATTTACATTGTTTGAACTTTATGGGTAACTGTTATTTATGGTTGCAGCACTTGCCTCGCACGCCTCCCCGACCACAGACAATAGGTCCCCCGTCTCCCGCCAGGACTCCAGAGGCTTCGTCGGCGGGAATGGAGACCAGTACCCCCCTAAGGCAGACGGAAACGGGGCAGTTTCACCAGGATACAGCGCCCCCAAGCCCGGTGGGAGAACTCCCAGCCGGCAGCCGAGCAGAACCGAATTCGTAGACAAGAGAAACAACGAAGAAGACGAGAGATTTGAGAAGAATTTCAAAGAGTCCGGCGAAAGCGACCAAGGTCCTTACAATTCCCCACTTAGCGCTAATAAAAACGTAGACTTAAGCCAACACAATTTAGATAATAGTAATTTGGGATACGTCCAAGAATCAAATGAAGCAAACGTGGAATATGATCCAAGTGTGACTTACGAAGGACAAAATCAGTCAGTCGATGACAATCAAGGGTATACCGATCCAAATCAGCAGTATCAGGAATATGCGGACCCCAACCAGCAATACCAAGACCCGAACCAACAATACCAAGACCCAAACCAACAATACCAAGACCCGAACCAACAATACCAAGACCCGAACCAACAATACCAAGACCCGAACCAACAGTATGTTGACCCAGATCAACAGCACGTTGACCCAAACCAACAGTACGAAGACCCGAACCAACAATACCAAGATCCAAATCAGCAGTACGTAGACCCGAACCAACAATACCAAGACCCGAACCAACAATATGTGGATCCAAACCAACAATACACAGAAGAGTATGCAACGGAAAATACAGATTATACGACAGAAGCGAAAGAATAATATTATTAAAAAATATAATTTAGATTATATGAACAATGTGTTTTATTGTAAAAATATATATTAAATTGAAATATTATATTATTGTTTAATTAATTAATTAAGTTTATCTAGCATTGCAGATAGTATAATCTGTTGTCAATAGATGACACTTTATTTCGACAGTTTAAAACAGAAATTAAATAAATGTACCGAGTGTATTAATACAGTCAAAAAATATGTTTTATATTCTAAGTAATCTCTAGTCTGTTTTTACTTTATATTTACTTGTAAATTGTTATTTTAAGTTTAAAATATGTTAATGTTTCTTTAATAATTATTTTTATGTTATTGGTTATTTTATAATATATATTAATGTAAAAAATATTTGAAATAATGTATAAAAAATATTAATAAATATTGATTATTGACGCACCGATCCACCGCTTGTTTCTCTTCCCAACCTCAAGAGATGGAGTATATTACTTGTCTTCTTCGATGGCTCTGCAGCTCATCCATCAGTTCTCGCCTCCAAGTACTCCTGTCTCCCACACCTCATCCTACCATCGGAGTCTAAATCAAATCAAATCAATTAAAAATGAAGAAAGTATTATAAACAATCAAATAAATTTAATGTCAAGTCCTTATGTTGCTTATGTTAAGTCGGACGGCTTGACTACAGTAGGTCAGTATTGCATTTGAACGGCCGTAACGTTGAAAAGGTGGAAAAATTTAAACACCTCGGCAGCATAACGCAATCTCTTGACCCAGATGTACAGATAAAATGCAGAATTGGGGCAGCAAGAGCTACGATTAATAAAATGAAATCACTCTTCTGCAATGATAACGTAAACTTGAAACTCCGCCAGAGAATGATCAAATGCTATGTGTGGTCTGTTTTATTGTACGGGTGTGAAACTTGGACTTTGAAAATTAACTCAATGAACAGACTGGAAGCATTTGAAATGTGGCTCTATCGCCGAATGCTCAGAATTCCCTGGACAGACATGGTTACCAATACCGAAGTCCTGAGGCGAGCTAGAGTTGACAGGGAACTGTTGTCAACTATCAAGGTTCGGAATATTTCACATCTGGGTCATATAGAGCGTGGGGAAAAGTACCACCTTCTCTGATGTCTGATGTCTCTGGACGTCTCATAGAGTGGCGGGTGTCTCTGATACTTCTTCAGATCTCCAGAGTAGTGATATCTCCTTACCTTTTCTTGAGGATTTTCTGCTAGTTCATTCTTTAGTTAGTTTATGGAAAAATGAATCATCTCAAGGATCTGAGCTGAACGGATCGCTCAGCAAAGTGAGTCGACCCTTTTTCATAACTCAAAACTCAATGTATGTCCAATTTTTCGCAAATCAGCTAAAAAAAAAAGGTCCACGACGACCATATTCATAAAAATGCATTATAAAGAGTCTCCTGAGCTAATTCACGACTCTTTCATTGCCGGCAGATCATTGAGCTGCCGCTCTTTTTTGGTAGTCATCACTCACTCGCTCACCTAAGTGAACCAGCTCTTTGAGTTAACTCGTGAGCGGATCGCTCTTTGATGTAACTCGTGAGTGGTTCGCTCTTTGAGTTAACTCGTGAGCGGATCGCTCTTTGATGTAACTCGTGAGCGGGTCGCTCTTTGATGTAACTCGTGAGCGGATCGCTCTTTGAGTTAACTCGTGAGCGGATCGCTCTTTGATGTAACTCGTGAGCGGGTCGCTCTTTGAGTTTACTCATGAGCGGATCGCTCTTTGAGTTAACTCGTGAGCGGTTCGCTCTTTGAGTTAACTCATGAGCGGATCGCTCTTTGAGTTAACTCGTGAGCGGTTCGCTCTTTGATGTAACTCGTGAGCGGTTCGCTCTTTGAGTTAACTCGTGAGCGGTTCGCTCTTTGAGTTAACTCGTGAGCGGATCGCTCACCAATATCATGTATCATAATTTTCAAACATTCTTGAAATAATAACACAATAGATTTTAAAATAGTATTTATTCAAAATAATAAAAAACAAAAATAAAATGCATAATTCTTCAATTACATATAAAATTTTAAAAACAAGTTATCATCATGTTTATATTATAAAATATAATCTGTCATGGGTAATTTTTGTAGCCTTAAGTGAATTTTCCGAAATGAGAGTCATGTTATATCAATAGTCTTCATTTCCTTTCTTCTTCAGCCTTGATATCTTCACTCCCAAACGTTTCCACTCCGTCCAGTTGCTTACCGTTTTCACCTACTCAGCCGCGCTTACGATAAACGCATCAACTAAGGTTTTTGTCGAAATGGAGTTATTCCATTATCTGGTATCAGGAAAACGAGATCTACAACTTTCTCAAAGGGACATTTCATGATTTCTTCATTTTCGCGGTTTTTCAGTTTTCATAAACGCACTAACTAAGACTTGGAGTGCAGTTTTACTTATCAAGAACGCACTAGCTGTACTAAGTACAGACTTGTTTTCTACCATTCAAAAGTCATATTTTACAATATTTGTATTCAAACAGCTATTTTCCTTAACCCTCCCTTCCCTGTGATGGGTATCTTCTAATAACCATCAATATCTCTATACATTTAATAAATACAAGGTTAAGATTTTAGGTATTTCTCCATAATATATTTACGCATTGATTAAAAAAAAATTTAATAATAATCAGAATTCATCGGGTATATCGGAGGTATTTTGTGAACATCGGAAACAAAATTCGTAGCGTTAAGTACGCGACACTCAAGGTATATAGAATAAATATGGTAAGATATTCCGCGTTTTATTTTTGACATCTACTGCGCAGCTACGTCACGTGGAGACCCAAGCATTAGGTTGTGTAGTATGAGTTGAGTATATATTTATACATTGGGTATGGAATTTTTCTTTGTTTATTTATTACGTCTAATTAAAAGAAGTTTTTGTAATTGTATTAAATAAATTATGACAAATCGTTTTCTTTATTTAAGTTATTGTTTTTTTTATTTTTCTTTTTTTAGAGTTAGCATCTTCAATGAGCTTTAAGTTCATTGTTCTTATTTTGAAAAACATTTTACATCGATAAAAAAGATTTTTAACTGGATATGGCAAATCAACTCCATTTGATTTAGCTTGTTTATAGTTATTTAGGTTTGTTTATAGTTTCGTTTCGATTTCGAGTTCACCACATGACGTCACTTGACAGCAAATTATTAGAAAGGGATAGCATGCTACGTGCGCAATATCTTACCATATTATTCTATATACCTTGCGCGACACTATATTCGCATCTCACTCTTGCATATATTCTAGCTCAATGTTCTCACTCTCGCCGTCCCGCTGCGCCGGCGGCAGTCGCTTTCGGGCTTCCAACCAGAGCGGGTCTATGCCCGTTCCGTGAGCGTTGCTAAATGTTTTTTTTTATATTTTAGCAATTAAATCTCAATTATTATAATTTTTGACTTCAATTATAATTATACAAGGGGATTAGCTATGAATGTTCCTATTTTTCCGATTTAAAATCGCTAATTTTTTAACGCGTACTGACTACCCTACACCGGAACGCACGTTTTTATTTTAGCACGATAAGAGAAAGATTAATGCAAAATTAAAAAAAAAAACATTTTTTTAATACAGTGGCTGTCGTGTTCAAAGTCATAAAAATCGACGAGCGTAGATGTTACTGTATATGAATGTAGAAAAAGCGCGAGTTGTCAAGATAAAACAGTGTGGCAGTCCATCCTCTCTGCGAGATTAGTTATTTTTATTGAAACTTCTATAAAATAGATGTTCTCATTTATTTGAAGATGGAACAAAATTTATAGTGCTCTCAAAGTCATCACTGCAAATAGAAATATTTCAACTAAAGCAAAGATGGCAGTACGAGTACATAAAGGAGTTCTAGTGCCAACCCTTATGTATGGAAGTGAAGCTTGGAGCTGGCAAAAAAAGGATTAAAGTGGGATAAATGCTGTAGAAATTAGATCACTGAGAAGAATGTGCAAGAAAACGATATATGATAGAATACCGAATGACGAAATAAGGAAGAAATGTAAGGCAGATGATTGCATCATAAGTAATATAAAAAAAGGATCCCTGAGATGTTTTTGACATATGAAACTAATGGACGAGAGAAGAATGGTTAAAATGTTGTATACAAGCAGTGTGAGTGGAAAGAGAAGCCGTGGAAGATTAAGGAAAGCATGGCACGACCAAATTAATCAAATACTGAAAGGCGGCCACATTCAAAGTCAGAAAAATCAACGAACTTGCATGTTACGGTCTATGAATGTGGTGGAATCTAAAGATATATGTCAGGACAGAACGGTGTGGCGGTCCATCGTCTCTGCCTACCCCTACGGAGAAACGGCGTGATGGTTAGTTAGTCAGTCAAGAAACAATAAACGTGAAGTGACCGATTGGACAGATTTGGACGAAGTCATAACACAATATGACTACCATAACTCATTTTGGACAAAAATTCACTTAAGGTACACAAATGTGACAGGTAGACAATTTAATAACCACGTTTTTTTGTATACATATAATTAAAAAAATACATAATTTTGATTAGAGTCAACGCAAAGAAAAAAGTCAAACTCTAGTACGGAACAGAGAATTTTGGATTCATTATTAATTAAAAATATATTCTTAACAAATCAAAAGTCGGAATAATATACATAGTCAAAATATTTCAATGGATTGAGTACACTTGAATACATACATCAATAAATTGAGTACACTTGAATATATATTTCAGTAAAATGAGTACACTTGAATATATACATCAATAAATTGAGTACACTTAAATATATATTTCAATAAATTGAGTACACTTAAATATATATTTCAATAAATTGAGTACACTTAAATATATATTTCAATAAATTGAGTACACTTAAATATATATTTCAATAAATTGAGTACACTTGAATATATATTTCAACAAATTGAGTACACTTCAATAAATTGTGCACACTTAAATATATAATAGATTGAGCACACTATTTGTCAACATATTTTTAAGGTATAACACCCTGAATCTAGTAAAAATATATATAATTATATCTAAATAATAAAAAATAAAAAAATGGCAGTGCATCGTCTATAGACTATATAATATACATAACATATGGAATATACAGTAGAACGTCGTTTATTCGATCATTCGATTTTCCCGAATGACCTAAAAAAAAAAGTCCCCCGACATCTCTGCTGAGCTGATTAACGCCTACGACCAGACCGACTTTTAGCTTTAGGTGTGCCGCGGAATTCTAGGAAGAACTTAGGTGTGCCGTAGGTGAGAAAAGGTTGCGGAGCACTGCTGTAGAGTAATGTAAGCCTTTTTATGTACATGTAAAATACAACATATTTGAATATTGAGATATATACAAATATTCAGCAGTAGCGTTAAAAGCGTACTGCTGTACGGATGTGAGACTTGGAAGTCTACCGCGGACGTTATTGGTAAACTCCAGGTGTTTATAAATAGGTGCCTTCGCTCAATATTCAAAATCTATTGGCCCCAAACAGTGTCAAATGCTGCTCTCTGGACTATGGCAGGCGAAAAGCCAAATAGAGAACAGGTCGCTAGACGCAAATGGCAGTGGATCAGTCACTCCGAGACGGAACCCAGCCTGCATCGCTCAGGGTGCACTAGACTGGTCGCCTATGGGGGGAAAGAGAAAGCGAGGCAGACCTAGAGCCACCTGGAGAAGAACCCTGCAGGACGAGGTTAAGGCGGCAGGCCTCACTTGGGATAATGTTAGGCATCAGGCATGCGATAGAGTCGGGTGGAGAAGGTTCCTTGAGGCCCTATGCACCACGGAGGTGTGACAGGACAAAAAGAAGAAGAAAGAATACTACATACATACATGTTTTTGCAGTCAAATTTGTAATTTCATAATCAATAAACGAGCAGAGGAAAAAAAACGACTTACACCTTATTTTGCTAAAATAATTAGTGTCTGTTTGAGTATCCGAAACACCTCTGGTCGCAATTAGTCCAGATAAACGACATTCTACTATATATAGATGACTCTTTGGGCTTGAGCAAAACAGGTACCGAGTATTATTTGTTAGATTATGCTTATAAAATTTGATCACAATTGACCGTCATATCATACCACTCCTGAAAGAACTTCACTGGCTCGGAACCGAGCGGTAAGTACAATACTAATTGTATTTAAGTCTCTAAGGTTGGACACCAGCGTATATTTTGGTGCGATTAAGTACGAGGGCGGCAACGTTAAATTTAAGCCTCTCGTATCTCACAATTGTCTAGAAACTAGAGCTACAGTCAAACTCGGTTATTACGACCACGGAAACAGTGAGATCTAGGATGTAACGAGGAAACATTCCACTCACTTATATAACGAGACACGAGGGACAGCCGATGATGATGTCTGTAAGCATTTAAAAATACTTAATCTCTGATATAACGAGTAATGCTTATAAATCAAATTCAGTTGGTCCCAATGTTGTCATTTGTGTACAGTTTAAGTTATAAAAACATTTATGTTTTGTGTTTTTCGGATGCCTCCGGCGATGAGTACATATGAAATTAATGTTAGGCATATATTGTCCGACGGGAGATGAATAATTGTGACCTACGTCACGATCAATGGTATAAAAAAGACCGTGCACGTGAGAGTCGTTGACAACCTCCCTGATTACTTACACGCCGAGAAGTGGCAGTCACCCGAAGATGACTAGAGAAGAAGATATATTGCCCGACGGGAGATGGATAATTGTGACCTACGTCACGATCAATGGTATAAAAAAGACCGTGCACGTGAGAGTCGTTGACAACCTCCCTGATTACTTACACGCCGAGAAGTGGCAGTCACCCGAAGATGACTAGAGAAGAAGATATATTGCCCGACGGGAGATGGATAATTGTGACCTACGTCACGATCAATGGTATAAAAAAGACCGTGCATGTGAGAGTCGTTGACAACCTCCTTGATTACTTACACGCCGAGAAGTGGCAGTCACCCGAAGATGACTAGAGAAGAAGATATATTGCCCGACGGGAGATGGATAATTGTGACCTACGTCACGATTAATGGTACAAAAAAGAATCACACTACCAATACCTGGGTAGCCACATACAGTGAAACCCGGATTTTACGTCCACGTATTTAACGTTTTCCCGCCAATTGCGTTTTATTATTTCAGTCCCGATATATTTTAGTACATATGTTACCCGCTTTTACGTTTTTTTTCCCGCAATTTACGTCGAAAATATTCAAAATATTCTAGTTACACGCGCTTGACAATGAGTCTGCGCATTTTTTCGGCCGTGATTGGCCTTAAAAAACGTGAAATCGGGGTTTCACTGTATCTCAAAAAGTACACATTGACGAAGAGGTCCATCACCGCATAAAGTCGGCCAGCACAGCAACAAGGGAAATATTTGACAACCATGACCTCAGAAAGGACACCAAAGTGCTTGTCTACAAGTCCGTTGTCCTGCCAATACTCCTGTATACCTCGGAAATGTGGACCCCATACAGAAGACACATAAAAACCCGCTGAAGACACAAAAAGCGATATCACCAACGCTGTCTACGTAGGATCCTAAAAGTGAAATGGCAGGACAAATGACAGCATACTTGCTGAGGTCAATATGACAAGTATTGAGGCTGCCATTATTCACAGACAACTGCGCTGGGCTGGTCACGTCGTCAGAATGCCTGAGACAAGACTCCCAAGGAAGATTATGTACTTTCAGCTTACCCAAGGGAAACGCTCACACGGTGGTCAGAGGAAACGCTTTAAGGACTCCCTTAAAGGAAACCTACAAAAGACTTGCATCGACTGTGATTGCTGGGAAAAGACTAGAAGACAGACCTAGGTGGAGAACAGCAGTACATAAAGGCACGCAAGACTTTGTAGCACAGCGCAGAGACGATGTCGCAGAGGAAGAGAAAGAAGGAACCGCTGGGAGACGGTGACGGCTCCATTACAACCTCCTTCCCCTGCCCCAGATGCCCCAGAATTTGTGTGTCCAGGATCGGGCTCTTCAGTCACATGCGGACCCATAACCGTGAAAGACAGTCTTCCTCGGACACGAGGGACAGTCGATGAATTAATAAAAAGCAATAAAATAAAAAAAACATACATTTGTCTTGTCTTGTATCATTTATGATACATGGGACATCTGTCCAAATGTCTTTCAGGAGTTTTATTCCGATTTTAAATAATAATACCCCACTTATCAGTGAATTCAGTCAAGTAGAGTTCATTCACAAATTGAAAGAAGATTGTAAATGTGTTAGTGCGTGTGCTTACGCGTAATGAGTGGGGATGGGCAAAACGACTCATCTCAGGGATCTGATCTTCGTACTGATCTGATGAAATTAGGTACTTGATTTTCGAGTGACGCTAAGTCTATGGAGCTTCATTTTCAGCCCACTGTGCGGCGCGCGGCGCGGCATTGGAGTTACAAATCTGATTTTAGTGAGTCGTCAGTCGTGAAAAAGAGTCGACTCACTCTGCTGAGCGATCCGTTCAGATCAGATCCCTGAGATGAGTCGTTTTGCCCATCCCTACTCATTACGCTTACGCACACGCACTAACACATTTACAATCTTCTTTCAATTTGTGAATGAACTCTACCTATTGTGAAGAGTGAGAAAAATGCGTTCAAATGTAGAGCATATCTATACATCTAAAACAACTTATTCAACGCCATTTTGACACACCTACAAGTCATCAATGAACTGGGCGTCTTTCTAAATAAAAAGATTTTTACTTATGACTAACAAGATACATTTTTAATACTACGAGCATTGTCTTAAAATGCTGTTCTTATATAATAATTACAACAATCCAAAAAATACTGACATAATGAATACAAATACAGATTTACTTAAATATGGGAACTGAAGTGATGGAATGTGCGAGGAATTATGTGTGGCTGTCTATTCTTTCTGTCTACCCCTTCGCAGGCGGCATGATGGTTAGTTTGTCAGTTAAGCGTGATGGCTAAAGTTTGTATTAATCAATTTTTTTTTTTTTTAAATTTATATTACAATGTCAAAATAGGATTAAATAGGTTGTGGCAAAGGGATATATCTTTGTTGTGGCAAAGGGATATATCTTTGTTGTGGCAAAGGGATATATCTTTGTTAGTGGCAAAGGGATAAAGCTTTGTTGTGGCAAAATAATATATCTTTATTGTGCCAAAGGGATATATCTTTGTCGTGGCAAAGGGATATACACCTTTGTTGTGGCAAAGGGATATAACTTTGTTGTAGCAAAGGGATATATCTTTGTTGTAGCAAAGGGATATATCTTTGTCGTGCCAAAGGGATATATCTTTGTCGTGGCAAAGGGATATACACCTTTGTTGTGGCAAAGGGATATAACTTTGTTGTAGCAAAGGGATATCTTTGTTGTGGCAAAGGGATATAACTTTGATGTAGCAAAGGGATATATCTTTGTTGTGGCAAAGCGATATAACTTTGATGAAGCAAAGGGATATATCTTTGTTGTGGCAAAGACGACCTTCGTGGCAGAGTGGTTACGAGCTCTGACTTCCATGTTGAAGGTCCTGGGTTCGATTCCCGGCGATGGCAGTGTGATTGTTACACTGTCTTTGGTCTGGTGTAGAATTCACGTGACAATAAAATGGCGATAGATTGGCTACCTATCACATGTCACGAGAATCAATATAATAGCTAAAAAATAAAAATTGTACACAGTAATTGGGTCCAAACGACCTGTTGTGTACATAAAAAAAAAAAAAAAAAAAAACTTTGTTGTAGCAAAGGGATATCTTTGTTGTGGCAAAGGGATACACCTCTGTTGTGGCAAAGGGATATATCTTTGTTGTGGCAAAGGGATATAGCTTTGTTGTGGCAAAAGAATATATCTTTATTGTGCCAAAGGGATATATCTTTGTTGAGGCAAAGGGATATATCATTGTCGTGGCAAATGGATATAACTTTGATGTAGCAAAGGGATATATCTTTGTTGTGGCAAAGGGATATAACTTTGTTGTAGCAAAGGGATACACCTTTGTTGTGGCAAAGGGACATATCGCAAGCTTAATAGTAAACTGACCGATTATGGTTTAGGTCACAATTGAGTTAACATTAGACAGAGGCTTGTGTTAATGCTATCCATCTATTTTTCACAATGTTAACGCTATCCATTTGTACGTACGATAATCGTTCACAATGTTAACGATATCCATTTGTACATGTTTTTCAACCGTTTTTGTTAACACCGACTCATGTCAGACTGAGCAAAACTTGCTTATTGAGTTAAGCCAATGTTCCATTAAGCGTGCGGTATATCATTGCTGTGGCAAAGGGATATACCTTTGTTATGGCAAAGGGATATAACTTTGTTGTGGCAAAGGGATATATCTTTGTTGTGGCAAAGGGATATATCTCTTATTATCGTAGGGGTACAAAGATTTTAAAAATACATAAATTTTCATAAAATCTATATTATAGATATGGAAATTTCATTGAATTTGATATGCAATACATAAAATTGATTTAACACCTGAAACATTCTATTTTTGAAATTCAGTTTTTACTCTTTTGTTTATTTGTGCGAGTGGTGCCGTCACACCGAGTCATATTATAAGTGGCAAGAGCTCCAACTGCCATAACAAAGGTCCCGGGTTCCATCATCGGCGACGACAATGTGATAGTCACACTTTCTTTGGTTTCGTGTGGAATTCACGTGACAATAAAATGGCTACCAAAAAGAACAAAATACTTCTACTTGTGACTGTTTTCATGTCTTAGAAACGTCTTAACTACAGTAAAAATAATGTCATTAATTTTGCTAAAACAAAATACGAATAAAAAATTTAAAAAGTAAAAAATAAATGCTGTATAAAATAATTACCACATCATATGGTCACCCCAAAATAACATTTAAAAAGCGAAAGTAGCAATGGCACTGTGATTGTAGATGGCTTTGTATAAACATATATTTATTGTTTCTTGAACAATTATATAAAACTCCATTTTAAATTATTAACGTGGAAATCACCACAATGCTCTGTCCTGGCATACCTCTCGAGCTTCCTCTACATTCATACATCGTACCATGCACGCACGTCGATTATTCCGACTTCGAATGTGACCGCCTTCTAGTAATTCATTAATTTGGTCATGCCATGTTTTCCTCGGTCGTCCTCGGCTTCTTTTTCCACTCACGCTGCTTGTGTACAACTTTTTAACCATTCTTCTCTCATCCATTCGTTCCATATGTCCAAACCATCTCAGGGATCCTTTTTTAATTGTATCCATGATGCAGTCATCTGCCTTACATTTCTCTCTTATTTCATCGTTCGGTATTCTATCATACAACGTTTTCCAGCACATTCTTCTTAGTGATCTCATTTCTACGGCGTTTATCCTGCTTTCATCCTTCTTTTGCCAGCTCCAAGCTCCACTTCCATACATGAGGTTACTGATATAAGGGTTAGTATTTCGAGGATGAAGTGGCAATGGGCTGGACATGTGTGCCGACAGGGTGATGGAAGATCAAGCCAGAATTTTACTGGATGGATGCCAAGATTGGGTCGGAGAAGTGTCCAGAGACAGCCCACCTTTTTTTTGGAAAAAATAAGTTTTTCCCGGGAGCATTGTCAAATCTATATAAAAAATAATAAAAAAATACAAAGTGCGTTATTGTGTGTTCCATTTACTCTGTAAATACGTAACAGATCGAACCTAAATTTTCAACATTTATTAATTCTACACTGGCAGTTGATCTAGTAATGATTGATTCGTAAAAATCAGTGGTTCTCAAAGTGGATGGCACCGCCCCCTAGTGGGCGCTGAGACTTCTATAAGGGGCAATTAAGGAGTTCATAAACATTTGAAGAGAATTTAAGAGAGAGAATTGAAGAGACTAGTCGGTGTTTTCTTATAAAATAAATTAATAATATGTATTTAAAAATTTAATATGTGATTTTGTAATAGAAAAAAATATTAAAAAAAAAAAAATTGCATTTAAATATTTATTATGTCCATCTTACACAATACTATATTTCTTCAATTGTCTATTTCGATGATTTAACGATTTGAAAAATTCTTATATCTGACAAAAATAAATGTCAAATTTCAAAAATACATACACACGTATGTATGAGACCATTATGGATTATGTTTACAATAATAAAAATATTTGATAAATTTTAATCCAAAACATATATAAAATATCAGACAGCCTGAATGTGAAAAACTGTAATAATAAAGGGGCATTACAAAAGATAGATCTTGCTAGGGGGGCGGTGGTCTAAAAACGTTTGGGAACCTCTGGTATAAATTATTCAAAAAGAATTTTTACATCATTCTTCAAGAAACAATCAAAAGATATTATATAAATTGTGAGTTAATAAGAATAAAAACATGCGATTTCTAGAAGCTTTATTATATTTTATGGGAATGACACTCATTTCCAATAAAGTATAATAAAAATTATAAAAAACATTTTCATTCATGAAATTTAATTGTATCTCAATAGAGACGAAGATGCAAACTGGAAACTGAATATGGACGATCAAGGTGTTTACAGGACTTATGACCTGTCATTGGTTGGGTTAAGCGCACGCTTTATGTAATTACAACATTCCCCATTCCACCTTTGTTTATGACCATGCATGACAAATTTTTGGAAGTTGTATATATGCTCCAAATCTACACTTATCTTCACATGTCAGTTTCAATTGGCCATCTATGTAGATTTGATTACACATGTTAATCTTTTTAAGATCAACCTATATAATCCACCCACTAACGCCATCTATGGAGATTAATTTTTAGCATTTAGCAAACTACTTTATTAACACAATGCGAAGGCTATTCATAATAATTATTTAATATAGAGTTTTACATCATTGTTCAGGAAACAATACATAAATTGAGGGGTATTTATTGCTTTTGTGAACAATGATGTAAAACTCCATTTTAAATCGTTATTATGAAAGAAAATGTCTGTTTGATGACTGGAAATGACATGTTTCGTTATTAGATTCATTCGATTTTTAACGCCAAATATAATAAATAATATAATATAATAAAGCTTCTAGAAAACACATGTTTTCATTCGTGTCAATTAAATTGGGTGTTGTGAATAAACGTTGTCATGTACTAGTGGTGGCGCGGGAATCCATTGCTCATGAACTGCGAAGCCTTGAGGGCACCAACTATCGACTGCGGCTTACCCGAATTGCCTCTGATTGCCTTCGGGCAATACGACCTGTAAAAAGAAGAATTAAAAATTCAGATTTGCACTTAAAGTCGTCATCGCAAACTACACTTCCACAGTTCCTGACCATCGTAATCACTCACTACTCCATTTTGCCGTTACCATCTACCTGACACGCTGCCATCTCCGAATCTGCATTCCTCGAATGTCTCCTTCCCTCGCTTCTCCTGTCCCGTCGCTTCCACGCTGCCGACCCTCAAGATTACTCCAACGACCCATGCCCCAACCCTTCACTCGCCCATTGCCATATCGGTCCCCACCCAAGGCTACTCCCTGTCACCATCCTTCAGTCTCCATAAATATAATAAATACAAGGTTAAGATTTTAGGTATTCCTCCATAATATATTTACGCAATGATTAAAAAAATAATATTAATAATAATCAAAATTTATCGGGTACATCTGAGATATTTTGTGAAATCGGAAACGAAATTCGTAGCGCTGAGTGCGCAACACTATATTCGCATCTCACTCTTGCATACTTCACTGCGGAAGCGCGAGGAGTTCAATGTTCTCACTGCCCGGCAGTAGCTCTCGGGCTTGCAACCTGAGTGGACCGTCCCGTGAGCGTTGCCAGATGTTTTTTTTTATGTTTTTAGCAAATAAATCTCAATTATTATAATTTTTTACTTCAATTATAATTAATTAATTAATAAGGGAATTAGCTATGAATGTTATTATTTTTCCGATTTGATCGCTAATTTTTGATTGGGTACTGACTACCCAACACAGGAACGCACGTTTTTATTTTAGCACCATAAGGGAAAGATTAAACAAAAACCCCGTACAAACCCGCCTTAATGAGATTTCAACAATCAACGTGTTAGATAAGTATTTAGAATAGAAGACTCACTGCGTGTGGGCCCTGTCTCCGGTGGCCATGCAGTTGGGGCACTTGTAGCGGCGCAGAATAGGGCACCGCACCCGCCCCTTTGCGTCCTTGAGAGTGTGCGTCGTGTACACATTCTGGGGCTCCTTGTTGTTGAAGCAGAACCTGCATATCTGCAAGCCCTGCTGGTCCGACGCCTGCTTGTTCACCTGTTCAGGCAAGGTCGGATGACTCAGACGAAAACGTTCATTAGAATCCAAACCAATGTGCAAGCTTTTCATTAACAATGATGTAAAACTCAATATTAAATAATTAAAACTAATGAAAACATACATTTTATACAAGTTTTTTAATATTTCATGTGAATGACATGTTTGAAGGAAGCCCAGGACGGCCGAGAGACACATGGGCTGGAGGATGTGTTGCGCCGTTCTTTCGACAGTCCTCGTGGCATTCCATGGATACGTGATACCCAGTTGGAGGATCTGGATTATGCTGATGACCTCTGTTTGCTTTCGATAAACCGGGTGGATGCAGAGCGGAAGCTGTGTAGACTTCACGAGGAAGTAGGTCTCAAAATTAACATGTCCAAGACAGTAGACCTACGAGTGTCCACAAATGACTCCACCCCAATCTTGCTCCACGGTGTCCCCCTTGTGACCACAACCAGCTTTTGCTACCTCGGTATTATGAAAGCAGGCTCGAGAGGTACGGAGGAAGATGTAGCCAGCAGACTCAACAAGGCAAGGGGAGCTTTCGCTATACTTCGCCCTGTATGGCGTTTCCAGTATCATTTCGAGAAAGCTCAAGCTCCAAATATTCAGCAGTAGCGTTAAAAGCATACTGCTGTACGGATGTGAGACTTGGAAATCTACCGCGGATTGGTAAACTCCAGGTGTTTAAAAATACGTGCCTTCGCTCAATATTCAAAATCTATTGGTCCCAAACAGTGTCAAATGCCGTTCTCTAGACCATGGCAGGCGAAAAGCCAATTAGAAAACAAGTCGCTAGACGCAAATGGCAGTGGATCGGTCACACTCCGAGACGGAACCCAGCCTGCATCGCTCAGGGCGCACTAGACTGGTCCCCTATGGGTGGAAAGAGGAAGCGAGGCAGACCTAAAGCCAACTGAAAAAGAGCCCTGCAAGATGAGGTTAAGGCTGCAGGCCTCACTTGGGATGATGTTAGGCATCAGGCATGCGATAGAGTCAGGTGGAGAAGGTTCCTTGAGGCCCTATGCACCACGGAGGTGTGTCAGGACAAAAAGAAGAAAAGGCGGCACATTCAAAGTAGGAAAAATCAAGGAGTGTGCGTGTTACAACGTATGAACGTAGAGGAACCTCGAGAGGTATGTCAGGACAGAGCTGTGTGGTAGACCACCCTCAATGCCTACCCTTCCGGAAAATAGCATGATGGTTAGATAGTTAAAACCAATTGAACTATAAATATATCATACCATCAACACTGGCGTCTGTGCGCTCCTCTGCTTGGGCAGTCCCTCAGGGAAGACATTCTTCGTATTCTGAATATTGGATATTAATTATTTAATTTGGAATTTTCCTTCATTGTTCAAGAAACAATAGGTTTAACCAATCTATCACAATGTATGAAGCATGCAGTAAGAGTGACCAAAGACAGTGTGACGATCACACTGCTACCCCTGGGAATCGAACCTGGGACCTTCAGTACGGCAGTCTTATATATGGAAGCGAAGCATGGAACTAGTAAATGAAGAATGAAAGTAGAATAAATGCAGTAGAAATGAGATCTCTTAGACGAATGTGTATGATAGTGTCGAATGAAAATATAAGAAGTGAATGCTGCTAATGATGGTGTCATGAACAAAAAAATGAAAGGATCATTAAGATGGTTTGGACACTTGGAAAGAATGAATGAAGAAAGAATGGTAAAAAAATTATATGTTAATGATGTAAATGGAACCAGAAATAGAGGAAGACCGAGGAAAATGTGGCACGATCAAATAAATCAAATATTGACACGATGTATGAATGTTGAGGAAGCGAATTGAGAAATATGTCAGGAAAGAACAGTGTGGCAGTCCATTCTTTCTGCCTACCCTTTCGGGAAGACGGCGTGATGGTTAGTTATTTAGTTAGATAGTTTATAGGGTAATTTTTTTAGAGGTATACAATATGTATTCAAAATGAAAAAAAAAACACATTAAAATAATGTTAATGTCTATGATATTGGCTTTATTTAATAGATAATTTTATGCCATTGTTGTTTAAATATGATTTCGGGCAAATAGCACCACGGCTAGCTCGAATGAAGCGCAATCGTGAAGTCCAATTTTCGACGATTGTCATCTTTGTGGATGTGTATTATCCACTAGAGTGTACGTGGTGCGAAAACGGTCCATGGTCTTCCGAATAAAATGCTCGGATGGACGATTATGTCGACCGTAAAATGGACGTAGTGCACGATAAGTTTGGTGAACCGAACCATGATTTTCAAAATAAACTTGCACTATTTGCAAGCGCTGTTCTGGCGTCAGTCTATTCATGGTGAAATGGCAAAACGTACTGATTACAAATCAACTGTCAACTGTCAAATTGACAGTCTGTAGAAACAATGTTGCCAGTTTAAAAACCAAACCTCTAAAAAAAACGCCCTATACATTAATTTCTTGCGTTGTGAGGTTAATTTTTCATTAAACGTGTCATACCATCAACTCTGTCGTCTGTGCGCTCCTCTGCTCGGCCGGTTTTTCGGGGAAGACGTTCTCCGTGTACTGGGTATTGGGTATGATACCTTTAAAATACACAACAGCCTCCCAGAACTCCTGCGTAGTATTGTTACAGATAATCTGGTATAAATCTTCCGGTTTCAAAGATTTACGGAATTGTGTGATGACTTTGTCAATTCGGTCCACCATCTCGAAGAAGCGGACACTCTCCGGAGTGGGGATGATCTCGCCATTTAGAAGCAGGGCTCGCAAAATATGCGAGTTGTGATAGATCCATTCCAAGGGCGAGGTGGCCGGCCTGCTCTCCACGAGGTCTTCTTCGCTGGACATGAAGCTCTTCACGTGGTTGCACAAACCAAGCTGATGATCGCAATATTCTGAAATTCAACCATGACAACCTCTTTATCCAAAACCTAACCCAATCTTACAAAATCAAGAAGAATAAAACTGATCATAGATGCTAATTATTTAAAACACAACAAAGAGAATTTTAGTAAACTTGAATTCTGGCTTATATTTCAAGGATTTTTTTCGTTGTTGGCCTTTTTCGAAAATTTTAATATTCTGCTTCAATTTAATTGAACCATCTCAGAGACCTCTAATTTTTTTTGCACTTGTCGTCGTAATCGACCCTTGCAAGTCGTAATCGACCCCTTTCAAGTCGAAATCGAGCCCTTGCAAGTAGAAATCGACCCCCTTGCAAGTAGGAAACGACCCCTTGCAAGTAGAAATCGACCCCCATATGCAAGTAGAAATCGACCCCTTGCAAGTAGAAATCGCCCCCTTTGCAAGTAGAAATCGACCCCTTGCAAGTAGAAATCGCCCCCTTGCAAATAGAAATCGACCCCATTGCAAGTAGGAAACGACCTCTTGAGGGTAGAAATCGACCCCCTTGCAAGTAGAAATCGACCCTTTGCAAGTAGAAATCGACCCCTTGCAAGTAGAAATCGCCCCCTTGCAAATAGAAATCGACCCCCTTGCAAGTAGGAAACGACCCCTTGAGGGTAGAAATCGACCCCCTTGCAAGTCGAAATCGACCCCCTTGCAAGTAGAAATCGAACCCCTTGCAAGTCGAAATCGACCCCCTTGCAAGTAGAAATCGAACCCCTTGCAAGTAGAAATCGAACCCCTTGCAAGTAGAAATCGACCCCCTTGCAAGTAGAAATCGAACCCCTTGCAAGTAGAAATCGACCCCCTTGCAAGTAGAAATCGACCCCCTTGCAAGTAGAAATTTTGTTTGTTTGTTATTATAGAGTAAAGCTATCATATTGATTCTCGTGACACGTGATAGGTAGCTAATCTATCGCCATTTTGCCATGAATTCTACACCAGACCAAACAGTGTGACAATCGCACTGCCATGGCCGGGAATCGAAACCGTAACCTTCGATCAAAGTATAGCTTTTAGCCACGTGATGTTTAATTAATTAAAAATAAGAGGTATATTCAAGAACTTACCCTTCATGGTGGAGGAAATCTGGAAATACAAAACCAGTGTTTTTAATAGATTAGGATTAATTCGAATACATACAAAGTGGTCCCAGAAATACCAGACCTAACCAACAAAGCACAATTAGAAATAAAATAGTTATTTCTTAAGTTCGCATCTTCAAAATGAAACCAGTGTTATGCAATAGAGACCTACACATCCAATTGTCATGTAGTGGCGTGCCTAGGGTCAACCAGTAAGGCAAGCCCGTCCGACTTTTTTGTGTTATTAATAATATTAGAGGGTCAAGATAATGTATTCTTCCGGATTAAAAGAGTTTTATCTTTCTAAATTAATTGATTTTAAATTTAAACTAACTAACTAACCATCACGCCGTCTCATATGGACAAATGTATGAAAGAGCTGAAAGGGTTGGATGTAGGTGCCAAAATGAGCGGTGTGTCAGTAAGCTGTCTCTTGTAAGCGGATGACGCTGTCCTACTTGCAGACAACGAGCATGAACTTCAAGTCCTGGTGAATTGTATGTATGAGGTCTGATGATGAATGTTAATAAGTCCAAGGTAATGATTTTTGAAAAGGAAGAAACCATGACAGTCTGCAACATTAGCGTGAATGGTGAAAATTTGGAGCAAGTAGTTGAGTTCGTGTATTTAGGTAGTATGTTTACAAGAGATGGGCGAGTGGAGAGGGATATTGAAGAAGGGTTGGGGCAGGCAACAAAGTGAATGGTGCACTTAAAGTTGTCATCGCAAACAAAAACCTATCCAAAAAGCTAGAATGGCAGTGCACAATGGTGTTCTTCTACCGACCCTTATGTATGGAAGCGAAGCATGGAACTGGCAAAAGAAGGATGAAAGTAGAATAAATGCAGTAGAAATGAGATCTCTTAGACGAATGTGTGGATACTCTGTGTATGTTAGAGTGTCGAATGAAAATATAAGAAGTGAATGCGGTGCGAATGATGGTGTCATGAACAAAATAATGAAAGGATCATTAAGATGGTTTGGACATATGGAAAGAATGAATGAAGAAAGAATGGTAAAAAAATTATATGTTAATAATGTAAATGGTACCAGAAATAGAGGAAGACCGAGGAAAACGTGGCACGATCAAATAAATCAAATATTGAATGTCGGCCATGTGAGGAGTCAGAAATCGACGCGCGTGCATGACACGATGTATGAATGTTGAGGAAGCGAGAGAAATATGTCAGGAAAGAAAGGTGTGGCAGTCCATTCTTTCTGCCTACCCCTTCGGGGAGACGGCGTGATGGTTAGTTAGTTAGTTAGTTATAAAAAATATTTTAAAAAGTCAAATATATATGTATATATATTTTTTAAAAAGCATTTTTCAACAACATTGTAACAAATATTAATGATCTGCGCATTGCACCCCCAAGTCATTCAAATTGCCCCCCGGTGGGGCGTACTCCCCACTTTGGGAAACACGAGTCTAAACAGATTTCTAGTAAAAAAAAAATTAATTATAATATTTAAAATTCATAAATAATAAACTTGATATTTCGATTTTTTTATATTGTTTTTTTTTAATCTAAATTGCATTCCAGGTTGTAACGCTCTTTAATAATTTATAATTATGTAATTTTATTTTAATAAAAGTTAAATATAAAAACAATTTTGTATGTTTTTCGGCATGGATTGCTTTATTGTATTTTACATTGATTTACGTTCACAATGGAGTTCTGGTCCCAACCATAATGTATGGAAGCGAAGCATGGAACTGGCAGAAGAAGGATGAGAGTAGAATAAATGCGGTAGAGATGAGGTCCCTAAGACGTATGTGTGGTAGAACGATATACGACAGAATCTCAAATGCTGAAATAAGAAAGGAATGTAGAGAGAAAGAAGGTATTATGAACAAAATTATGAAAGGATCGCTGCGTTGGTTCGGACATATGGAACGCATGGATGGAGAAAGAATGGTTAAGAAAGTATACGTTAATGATGTAAATGGGGTACGAAGTCGAGGCAGACCGAGTAAAACATGGCATGACCAAATTAATCAAATTTTAAAGGTTGGTCATGTTAGAAGTCGGAGGAATCGACGTGCGTATATGACTCGTTGTATGAATGAGGGGGAAGCTAGAGAGGTGTGCCAGGATAGAGTAGTGTGGCGGTCCATTCTCTCTGCCTACCCCTGCGGGGAAACGGCGTGATGGTTTGTTGTTGTTATTGTTGTACATCGATTTATATTAGAACAATTGTTTCGTTTTACTAGTAAGATTCTGGAACGAATTATTCTCGTTATGAGAGGAGAAAAAGCCGGTATACCTTTGAAATTTGGATTAACATCATGGACTGAGGAGAAAAGCCCTCATCCAAAATATTTAATATTTTCAAAAATCTAATTAACCGCATTCTTATTTGACAGGTGAAACCGTGGAAAAAAGGGTCCCATTTCCGATTTTCCAGTTTGAATCCATTACATCAATCAACATTGCAATCGATTCCAAATAAAATCATATCTAAATACTAATATATACATCCGGCAGCCATGCTGCAAAAGTTCAGCAGCAAATACGTCGCAAAAAAGTTCATACAAAAACGTAGAACAATAGGAAAAGCTCATTATTATAATAGATTATTAATTGCATTAATAATGGAAACTTTACGATATCTTTTATTAAGATAGAATATATTATATATATATTATGAAAAAAGATACGTTTACTTACATGAGGGTCCCACGAGATCAGACTACAAGATGGAGAAATCAGAAGAGATAAAATCAAGACTATGACAAATGACAATCGATCCGGTGCGCGGATCATCTTCCACGCGCATTTCCCATTGCGCATAAATAAGGGTTGTACTGTTTTATTGTTTTCGAACCAGGCTAATGAATCAATTATTTAATCCAAAATAATCTAATTGTCACATTAATATTGTGTCGGATCAAAAAAACTAAATGGATCGCGTGAAAATAAATCATCTGTGTGGTTTTATATTTTTCTGAATAGAACTAGGTATATTTGACATAAATATGAATGAAATTCTTGGCGGGATTTTTTATAAATTACTTTTGTGGTTAGCATTACGCAGCAGTTTTTTTCGCTCGTCTACAAAGAGAGTAAAACTTCCATTGTTGCGTTAGTGCTGGGCAGACGAAAAAAAATATATCGAATGTTCATAAATGGGATATATATTATTTTGTAATTTTGAATTATAAATAATGAAAATGAAATAAAAAATTGTAAAAAATCTTTTTTTAAACATGCAAATGCTGTGGATTGGTCACACTCTAAAACGGAACCCAGCCTGCATCACTCAGGGCGCACTAGACTGGTTCCCTATGGGGGAAAAGAGAGCCACCTGGAGAAGAGCCCTGCAGGACGAGGTTAAAGCAGCAGGTCTCACTTGGGATGATGTTAGGCATCCGGCATGCGATAGAGTCGGGTGGAGAAGATTCCTTGAGGCCCTATGCACCACGGAGGTGTGATAGGACAAGAAGAAGATATTCATTTAAAATCCACAAATATTTGCGTCTTCAACCGGTTTCGGTAGCTCGCTGCCATCGTTAGCTGCTCAGAGCCATTCCATGTAGCGCTTTGAAGACTGTCCAGCAGAGTTTATACTGGATTCTTTCTAGACTCTTAAGCCAGAAGTTCTTTGAGATTTTGTGTTATATGGGACTTTTTTGGAATGCCTTTAATGTGTCTTGCTGCTGCATTGAACGCAGAACAAAATAACATAAAATTATTTAAACTGGTGTTAAGTGAATAAAACGCAAGGAGATTGTTCAATTTATTTAATTAATATGAATCAAAAAATTGTTTGCTAGATGTTTTATTATAATTAATGCGAATGACATGTTTCACCTGTCTAAGGCATTATCAAATGTCTGATATAATGACTTTATCATGTTTTGATATTATATAACTAACAAATAAGTCTAACATTATCAAATACATTTGATAATGCCTTAAAGGACTGGAAAAAGATATATTTTTTTAACAAGATTTAGTATTTTTTTGCAGTTAAAAGCAATTGAGTTGAGCTGCTTTCCTCTTACTCTTTAAACCATGATAGCACAGTTTTTAATGCTGTAAAGGCTTCTCCATGACTGATTCGTTCTCCTTCATCATACTCAATTAAGCTTTCATCTTCATCTTCATCCTCACTCTCTTTTTGTACCTGAGGAACAATTTCATCATCGTTCAACCCACACCCAACATTGTTTAGGTGTGGTGGGGTAAGGTTAGTCATGCTTAGGTCATGGTATAGAACGCTTCATCATCTTGGCTTGTCCGGATAAACAACATTCTACTGTATTTAGATAAATATTATTTTTGATAATGCGACATCACAAATTAATTCCTTCATGAGAATTTATAATAAATACATAGTTTATATGAACAATACAATTTAATTACTGTTAACACAATGTTGTCGGGAAACGTAAAACTACGTTTTTTTCAGTTTGGTGCTCAAATGCGGGAAACGTAAAAATACGTTTTTTACTCTCTGGTGGTTGTCGTCGGGTAACGTAATAAAACGTGTTGTGTAATAAATGGATTTTGTTGCTAAATCGTATATCTGACTTCACAATATAATTTCACTCACAAATTTATATTTATTAGGCTTTACTTTTTATTTATTATTCAATTATAAAATGAAAAAAAAAATGAAAAAAAATATACATTTTTTGTGTGCTCGAAGAAACCTTGACGCAGATCCCGCTGGCTTGTTTTTTTTTGACCTTCAATGCGCAATAATTCTTTTCAACTTGTAAGGAGAATTTTTAGGGTTCTTTCTACTTGAAGAAGGGATGAATGGTAGGAATGTTTTGTTCATATTTCTACAAAACATTAGTGTTTATGTAAACGTATACATGTTCGGTCGTTCGGTCGTTGTCATTGAGTTCATATAATTATTTTTATACCTAAAACCCACAATGTTTTTTTCCGGATGAGAATAAATCAGACGATGAATTGTGTGTAGACAATTTATCTAATTGTTCCTGTGCTAGTGATACAGAAAGACTATTGATGGCAGACAGTGAAACAAGTGATTTATAAAGCAAAATATCCAGACTCAGTAAGGTACAATTTTTTTTTATTGGAGACAGCACGTCATTGGATAACTAGCAGTATTGAAAGCGAACTAAGTGAGGCTAAAATTTCCAAAGTGCTACTTTGAAGCCCAATTTTTTTTTTGTATTTGTTTTCCATCATTTCATCATTGAGACACAATAAGGTAAGATGCATTTAAAGTTTCAGTCAATTATCACGGATATTTCAAAAGTTATAGACTTTTAAAATAATGTTGAAAAAACTCGCGCGCGAACCCAAATATCGCCCGCGCCAGGCTGCAATCAGCATAAAACAATACCCGAAAACAATGTGTTAATATTTAAAACACTGTTATAATATCACAATTTCATTTTATTAACTGAGAGTGTCGCGATAGCTGTTTCGCCAACCGATGTTGGCATCAACAGGTGTTACAATAAACTGAGTGAGAATGATTGAATGATAGAGTTTATTGTAACACCTATGATGCCAACATCGGTTGGCGAAACAGCTACCGCGACACTCTCAGTGAATAAATTGAAATTGTGATATTATAACATCATTTCTCGGCGCTACATCCCGGTGTGGGACTTGGCCTCCTCCACTGACTTCTGTCTCTGGCCATCTCTCTCCATTCCCCAGCTCCTTCCATTTTCTCCCAATCTTCTTCCACGCAATCCGCCCATCTTTTCCTCGGTCTGCCTATTGGTCTCTTTCCACGTGGCCAGCCCACCGTAGGCGTTGAGACTTACAGAATCTCACTACTGTTTCCTGGTTAATCAGTACTTCAAGTTCGAGGTTTCTTTTTATTCTGTAAGTACCATCCTCCAGCGTGGGTCAAACAGTGTTTTAAATTATAACAGTAATAATGTTGAATCAAAGAATGGTACTGGAATAATTTTATGTAATTGTTTCGGACTGTGCTTGAAGTTCATTGATAGTAATTATGACATCATTGTTTGTTGTGTTGATTTTACTCGATTTTGCTGTTTTCTTTACGTTAGCTGAAGTTCCTATCTCGTTGCTTATATAATCCATTTCTGTCGTGTTCCTCCTTGCCATTCTATAAGTCAGTCCTCCGTGTTTAATAATAAAGTAGTTGCCATTGCCGGAAGTGTCAGCCAGCATGGAATACAAAAACGCGGGAATTTTAATGGGTTCGGAATTTTTACGTTTCTTTTTATTGGCTGTCCGTTCGTTATTCGAATTCTGTTCCAAGTTCGTGATGGTAGAATCGTCCAATGAGAAGGAGTCGGGCAGAAAAAGAATAGGGATGTTCAAATCAACTTGATTCAGATTTAAAGTAGGCACCGCTCTGCTCGGCAGCTTGTTTCTCTCCTGTATGAGACAGGGAGAGAAGTGTTTATGGCACACTTTCAATTTGTCTAAATTTTCGTTTTCGTCTAGATTCACGGCTCTTCGCCATTCCTCGCGAATTTCCGGGTTCTTCGGGAAATGGAAGAGACGAAAATGTTCCGTCGCGCTGCGGGAGCGACTCGACGTGCAGTGGGCCACGCAACAAGGGGTCGGCATTCTATTTTTTAAATCGATAGCGCTGATCGTTATTGTTTTGTTTACTAATATCTATTCAAACAATCCACATGTTAAAAGAATCTCAGAATGTTCCCTATTTTTCATTGTTATTACTTATAAAAACGGTAAATTTGCGATAACTTTAAACTTAATCCAAGATTTACAAGATAATCAATTTTTTAAACTCAATTTGATAGATTGACACTGACAGTTGTGACAGCTTAGCGCGTTTATCTATGGCAGTAATCGCTAAAAATTTCCATAGAAAAAGCTGGTTTTACTGAAAAATCACGAAGTAAGTAGGTACTTTTCACAAAGAAACGGATTAATTTATAGGAAATTTTAAAAATGAACGACGAATTGTAGGTAAATACAAAAAAGTTTTTCAAAATTCATCCATTTTATCTTTATGTTAGGTTGAAAAAAGAGTGAACTTCTCTAAAATATTTAGCGCGCATCATGCTAGCTGGAAAAGTGAAGGATTTTGGTTGGATTCATCTAAGATTTTATTAAATATCCACTCAAAGATTAATTTGATATAACTCATTTAGGTGGTGTCGGAAACACGGACCACCAATATTAATATTTTACGATCCTGGAGCGACTTAGTGTCGCCATGGCGGCGGTCTTTTCAAAGGCTGTGGGACACGAACTTTATTTGTATTTAAATTATAAATGGGAAAGCGTCGGGCAGTTAAAAATACCCAGGACGCAGGATAATGCAAAATTCTTTTAATTTTACAAGCGGTTTTGCCCCCGATAAATTGGAAAGCGCCACAGCGCGTAGTAGCGCCACAGCGCCACCCGGGGTAGTAAGTAATAAACCCCAAAGGAAAAGCCGCTCCGTCGCGTTATACATGTAATCCGGCCATAAAAATTCCTGTCTCGGCAAAGCGATACTGACTCCAACGTAACTGTCACATTGCAATTGCAAGAATCTAATTGCATCTAGGGGTTCGATAGTCCCTAATAATATACTCCCGAATCTAAATTAAAAAGATCTACTCTCCGCTCGCAAGGGAATGAGTTGCGCCCTCGCTATAACTACGTCCGTCCCTCGGAAGATGTCGCCCAGGATTTTAGCTTCAAATTAATTAAAGAGCTAATTAATAATTAAGAGCAATCAATCAATCTTACCTAACTAGTTAATAATTAAGAATAATTTGATTAAGGATTATAGACCTAGATAGATATAGAGAATCATATCCCCTGTTCTAAAATGTGTAAATATAGGAATAACTAGAAGTAAGAATTGTAATTAATTAATTAAGGTTTTAATTAATAATGTTAAAGAAATGTGTAGATAGTAGGTATAATGTTAAGATAAGTTTAGGTGGTAAGAGGTAGATTGATTGGTAGCCTATTGATTTAATCAGCTCTAAATTCCTCCATATTGTCGCTAGGCTAAGATTAAATGATGTAATAGAATTAAAGTATAATGTTAATAAATAAATGTAATTAATAATAAGATAATTAATTATAATATTGTGTTCATATGATATGTTATGTGTAAAATAAATTAGTAGAGAGCTGTGTGAGGGAGAAGGTTTGCACTCAGCCAATAGTAGGGGTTACAACCTACAAAGGGAAACGCCCCCTAACAAATATAAGCAGTACTAGGGAGGAAAATCAGTCTTTTCCATTCTGGATATCGTAGTGCACAGAGGGGACACTGCCCCTCGCTGATTGTGTTATACAAGGAGGAAAGTACTCCTCCGTGCTGAGACTGATTCTGCTGGTGCAGAAAACACCGCCATCACTGCTCTTAGTTAGCGGTCAGTCTTCCTTGTTGGAGAACCGATCTGGAGTTGGGACCGAACCCCGTAGACCTCCATACATCCTGCGCTGGACGCCTTGTTGCTGACAAACCTGCCAGACGCCATCACCAGACTGCCCTGTTGCTGACCAACCTGCTAGCCGTCCTCGCCAGCCTACTTCTGTCATCGCCGCTACAACCAGGTTAATTTTAAGAGTTTAGCCCTAAGCCCCTGTTTCTTTTTTTTTAATTATTAAATTTTGTAACTTGTGTAATTTTGTATTTGTATAATTGCCACCCATTCACTCTCACCACAACCACCATTAGAGCCTAGGGCTATAAAGTTGCCAGGGGGAGAAAAACTGCTCTCCATACAGCCGGAGCATAACACACTTAAAGATTAATTAGTAAATCGTTTTCGACAAATTTATTTGAACCATTCATATACTCGTATACGTTGAGGACTTGACTTTGAGACTCCATTTTTGCTATATAGGTGTGTTTGAATATTTAAATATATATTTAAATATATAAGTTCTTTCTTGGCATACTTCTTTTGCTTCCTCAGCGATTTATGTTATTAATATGAATAATAACATCTATTTCCTCTCTTTTCCACGCGTTTTTCTCAAAACTATCTCATTTCGGTCGGCGGTGGTGATTTCTCCGGAACCACAGAATCGATCTTCATGAAATTATAACCACACATTCTACACAGTAATAACTTCAGCATAAACTACAATCAAATCAAAAAAATTATTTTTACTATTTTTTTGGACCAAAATCAGTGAAAAAAACGTTAGTAATGTTTTTTTAAACGTCCGCCATTTTGTTATTTATAAATAAAAACATAACTGGTCCAAGTTTGGCATATAGATAGGAGTGACATCTCCAGGCGGCTTCTAACAATGCGCTAATGGCGGTAGCCTTTCACATTGTGTTAAAAAGATGTTCTGCTTAATGCTTAATACACACAAATCTTCATAGATGGCGTTAGTATGTAGATTGTATAAACTGCCACGTAAAGAGTGTTCTTGGAGTTTAACATATATACAACAAAAAGTTTATCAGACATGGTGATCATAAGAAGGAAGGTGGAATGGGGAATGTTGTATTACATAAAGCGTGCGTTTAACCCAACCAATGACAGGTCATAAGTCCTGTAAACACCTTGATCAACCATATTCTGTTTCCAATTTGCATCTTCGTCTCTATTGAGATACAATTAATTCTTGTATAAATAAATATTAATTTTTGTAGCTTGCGCTAGAGCCACCAATATACAGAAGCTAAAAAATAATGTTTTTTTTGTTTTAGATGAGCCTTAATTGAGTTACCAACGCCGCCAGTGACATACCAACTTTGTAAGGCACTCCGTTCGCCGGTTATTTATACTTACTTACTTCCTATGGCCATACAACTCTTGAAGAGTTTTAGCCTCCTTGATGATTTTCCGCCAAGCTCCTCGATCCTGCGCCTTTTGCTCCCAGCAGGCCGATTCGCCCAACCTAGCCAGGTCAGCCAGAACATTGTCCTTTAGGCGCTGTCTAGGCCATCCTAGAGGTCTTACTTTAGTCGGTCTAGACACGTACAGGGTCTTGATTGCTCTGGTCTCTTTGGCTCGGCATACGGCCGGTTATTTATGATTAAAAAAAATAAAAACCAATACAGATGTGTTTTATGTTTTTCAAAAGTGAATTCGTTGAGGTTAATAACCCTTATATCAATATCTATAATAATAAATAACTAAATAACCGGGTGGTGTTCCAGGGGATAGGATAGGAAGCTTGGCTCCTGATCCAGGGGACATGGGTTCAAGCCTGACCAGATTCCTTCTTCATAATGAGCTATTTTCTGCTCACATTGTAGAATAAATTCTAATACTCTTGATTTAAATCCTTGGTATTAGAATTAAAGCCTTTAAAATATATATATTTTAAATAATAGTATTTTCATAATAAAAAAAAGAAAAGTTTTTTCAAACGACATTTTCGAGCGTCTAAACCAGAATGATCCCTTAATAGGTAGATGGGAATGTGGAGTGTAGTGTACAACAAAAATATGTATGAAATTCAAATGTTCTATTCGTAGCAAATTTGCTACACCATAAAATGAAGGGTAAATTATGTTATGTTTGGGCTGATTTGGCTAGGTTGGGCGAATCTGATTGCTGGGAGCAAAAGGCCCAAGATCTAAAAAATGTGAAGTGTTCCTCAACATTGTAGCATATATACATCTTTCAAAAATTTGTCAGATGTGGTGGTCGTAAGAAGGGCGGAATGAGGAATGTTGTTAAACATAAAGCGATCGCTTAACCCAACCAATGACAGGTCATAAGTCCTGTAAGCGCCTCAACCACCATATTCTGTTCCCAGAAAACAATTTACATCTTCGTCTCTATTGAGATTAATCCTTATAAAAAAAAATTATTAACCCGCAATGGGTAAAATCCAGTATTTGCCTACAAGTCTTTCTTCTTCTTCTTTAACAGTCGTTGTCGTCCACTGCTGGACATAGGCCTCCCCCATACATCTGCATGTATGACATGTCATACGGGGGGTGGTTGCCGTTACAACGCCACGCTTGCCAGACGGGTTGGCGAGGTGTCCTTCCACGTTAGCCTATGCATCAATATTATCCACCGAGGTTATTCACACTCGATCTCTAACATTTCGCATAGTTTCCAGGGGAGACCAAAGTCGAGGAGGTGTGGATAGGTACTTGGGATCAGATCAATCCTCCAGCGTAGCATGGCCATCACCACGGTTATGACCATGCACCGCTCAAAGAGTCAAAGTGTTTGTATACATTCAAAATGTGTCATATTTCTATTTGTATAGTTCTATGTATATTTCTTTTGGTGTGGGAAAGTGAGTGGAGTGAAGAAAACGAGCGAGAAGGATAAACATTTTATTTTACAGTGAAAGCACAAAACATCCAACTAGTTGTACGGAAAATACATATATGTATATCTTAATGAAATACGCTCGCCTGAGAACATCTGCCTTTACGTCCTAGATGAAATGAAACACATGATGAATTTACAGGAGTAATCATAATTGTTAAAAAATCAAAAGTGTCTTCGCCCGAGTCCGTGAATAGAATATTTGCTCTAATGACCTTAGCCTACAGCGGGGCGGGAGTTACTCGTACAAGATATGCATTGTATCAAAATTCATACAAAAAAAATATATTTACAAAACAGAGGCGACGCCGCGGCGCGCACTAAAACAAGATGAAACTCTAGTCGTGGTCGGGCCTCGGTTAAGCTTAAACTAGAATCAGAACGTGCGGAATATTCAGTTGGCCGTCGTCGCAGCTCCCCTCGCTCCGGAAGATATAACCCTATCGTAATTCTAATACCTCCAAAGAGATTTCATTTAAGTGGTTTTATTTTTTTGTTACTTTTTTTACTTTTCCAGACATTTTGGTATCGGCGATCAGAAGTCGAAGCTCTCTTCCACGCCGAGCTCCTCGCGGCTCGCCTTGGCCAGCGAGTGGCTGCTGATGACGAGGCACTTGCAAGCCTCCTCCTCAAGGGGCAGGTACCCCCTCCGCGCCCCCTCTTTCACCCGGGCGGTCTCCTTGACCCGCGGTTTGCCGGCGCGGCGCCGCGCCCCGTCGCGCCTCAGCGTCTCCTCGCTGGACTCGCTCACCAGCGACGGCGTGGACTTCTTCCTCCGCTCCGTGGTGCGGAACTTGCGCGGGAGCGCGAGCTCGGCCTCGCTGGAGGACGGCGGGTCCGCGCTGATGAAGTGGCAGAGGCTCCCGTTCTTGTTCCTGGCCCCGCAGTTGGCCATCTGCACCATGTCCTCGGCGGAGATCTGCAGCGGCGGGGGGCGGGCGTCCATGAGAGGGGAGCGAGGGTTGCAGCTCCGCGCGGAGCGGCTCATGTCCTTCTGCTGCGTGTCCAGCGACAGGTGGAACTCGCCCGACGGATCTATGTTGAAAGACCCTTGCCTTTTCATTTTTGTGGCCCTCGCGTGTTTCTTGGTGGATCTCCTGTCCACGGTTTGGCATTCCACTCGGGGCGGCGGCTGTCGGTCATCCTTCCACTCGTCCGGACGCATCTTCAGCTTGATTCCGTTGTCCTCGGATTTCTTTTTAGTGTAGCGCTGTTCTGTTAGGACTAAATAAGGGTAAGGCCGCACGTGGGCAGGGCTCGGGACAGGGAGGGTGAGTGGAGCTGAAGGGCCGCGATACTCGGTGGTGTGTCTCCGCACCATGGCCGCCTTCTCTTTATTGACGGCTATTTCCTTGATGGTCTGCGCCATGTCCACGTAATGATTGGGCGTCGTCTTTTTGATTGGTTTGTAGTTATTTGCGCTGCCGTCGGACTTGTAGGAGTCCACACTGTCCGAGTCCCTGTGCAGCTCGCTCCGGGGGGGCGGCAGCTGGAGGCGGGGCCGCGGGGGCTCCGGGAGGCAGAAGGGGGTGGCGGTGGTGTGGGCGCGCTGCAGGCGGGGGTAAGCCTGCTCCGGGCAGGGGGGCGCCGACTGGTAGAGGAGCTCGAGGCCGCGGGGAGAGGCGCGGGCTTGCATGGGCAGTCACAGTTTTAGCTCGTCGGCTATCTTGGAGGCAATGTTCTTGAATCCTATGCTCGTGCCTGGAAACAAACAATTGACAATATTCTGTACATTAGTATTAATGTCTATGGTGTTCACCCTCCCTTATCTTCTACACGTCATAATAATAATATGCTAACTTTTAAAGCGCCGTTTTTGTGATGTAATCACCTCAAGGGCGCATTAAGACGTGTTTTAAATATAAAAATCTAAATGCGAACGCTGCATCTGATTTTCGCGATCGGTTAAAAAGTAGAACAAAGTATATATGTTTAAATTGGGTATGAAATATGAAAAACACGGGGTTTCAGTTTAGATCTGAAATCTGTCGGATCATTTATGCATCTGATGTGTGAAGGGAGATTGTTCCAAGCTGATGGACTGGCTACCGCGAACGCTCGATCCCAGAAATTTGTACTGGGGCAATGCTTCGGCTCAACTAATCTTCCTATTACCGAGGAGTTCGCCGAGCGAAGTGTGGATTTCCTTGTATTTAGGCTGTCCGTTATACAGAGTTCAGATATATAACTTGGTGCCATTCCATGTAGTGCTTTGAAGACTGTCCAGCAGAGTTTATACTGGATTCTTTCTGGACTTTTAAGCCAGTGAAGTTCTTTGAGATGTTGTGTTATATGGGACGTTGCTTCTAATAACCATCAATATCTCTATAAATATAATAAATACAAGATTAAGATTTTAGATATTCCTCCATAATATATTTACGCATTGATTAAAAAAATAATATTAATAATAATCAGAATTTATCAGGTACATCGGAGGTATTTTGTGAACATCGGAAACGAAATTCGTAGCGCTGATTGCGCGACACTATATTCGCATCTCACTCTTGCATACTTCACTGTGGATGCGCGAGGAGCTCAATGTTCTCACTGCCGCAGGCAGTAGCTCTCGGGCTTGCAACCAGAGTGGACCTATGCCCGTTCCGTGAGCGTTGCCAGATGGTTTTTTAATGTTTTCGCAAATAAGTCTCTATTATTATAATTAATTAAGGGGCTTAGCTATGAATTTTTTTCCAGTCAGACAAGACCCTGTAGATTCCAATATGAAAGTACAACCAAGAGTGGATACATCACATATGTCTATTCCAGGTGATTGACGGGTTTTTACAATTACCGTAAACGACAAAATAACGTACGGTACAATGCCATGTGAACCCGGACTTAGTTAGTTAGTTAGTTAATTAATTTACCTGATATTCTCTTGAAGCGGACCCCGTTGAGGGAGAGACGAGGCAGCTTGCAGACCTCAACCTCCCACTGCACCAGGCTGTCCGTGTTGGGGTCGCCGTGCACACACAGCAGCAAGAATCTGAATCACAAAACATTTCATATTAACCACGCCACAACGACACATACTCGGATAATGTAATGATTTTAACAAAATACCTTGCTGGAAGTTCATTGTAAATAACAATTGAATAATTGATGTTTAAAATATCATGGACTGAGACAGCCACAAATGAGGAAGTACTGCAGAGATGAAGAAAATCCTAGCTAGAAAACCTTGAGACCCAGACCCGGTGTTGCAGCGGTAACTTGGAGGCATAGGACCAACCAAGAGATCCGTACGATGACCCAGCAGCCCCTTATAACGAGCACTGTGAGAGCCGGTCGCCTAGCATGGATTAGGCACGTATGCCGAGCCGAAGAGACCAGAACAATCAAGACCCTGTACGCCTCTAGACCAACTGGAGTGAGACCTCTAGGAAGGCCTAGACAGCGCCTAATGGACAATGTTGTGGCTGATCAGGCTAGGTTGGGCGAATCGGACTGCTGGGAGCAAAAGGCGCAGGATCGAGGAGCTTGGCTTGTATGTCCTTCCACTGCTGGATATAGACCTCTTCCATTTTTCTCCACTCGTCCCTGTCTTGTCCCTTTGAGTTTGTTGAATAGGAAAAAGTCACGCGATGCTAAATCAGGCGAATACGGTGGTCACAAGCAAGATGGTCTGATGACATCAAGGGAACGGTAGGAGATTAGGGATAGAGAGTTTTGGAATTTATTGGAATAAAGGATATAGCCACCATATTGATTCTCGTGACATGTGATAGGTAGCTAATCTATCGCCATTTTATTTTCAAGTGAATTCTCCACCAGACCAAAGACAGTGTGACGTTTGTTGAATAGGAAAAAGTCACACGATGCTAAATCAGGCGAATACGATGGGCACAAGCAAGATGGTCTGATGACGTCAAGGGAGTGGCAGGAGGTCAGGGATAGAGAGTTTTGGAAGTCGGGAAGATTATTATTTTGTTGAATCGCTCTTTACATCATTACAGCGCGAGCCAAATCCATGTAAAGCCTAGGTTCTTAAAGTGGAAGATAACACCCCCTTGTGGGGGTTTGAGACTTTCAGGGGGGCAGTAGAAGACCCAGAAAAAATAGAGAGCGTGGGCAAATAAAAAAATATACCATATGTCATTTTCAGTTACATAAAAGATTCAATAATATTTTAAAATTCAACTATGTGGTTCTAAATATTTGGAATAACATTTATGGGAGGGGGGCATTGAATGTTTATTTTCCTTGTAAAGAGGGAGGTGGCCCAAAAACGATTAAAAACCTATGATGTAAAGGATATACCCATCATATTGATTCTTGTGATAGGTAGCTAATCTATCGCCATTTTATTTTCACGTGAATTCTCCACCAGACCAAAGACGGTGTGATAATCAAACTGCCAATGCCGGGAATCGAACCCGGGACCTTCCAGGTGGCAATCAAGCACTTAGCACTTGGCCACGAAGGTCGTCTATGTCCAACAGCGAAAGACTAATGGCTGATGATGATGAATAATAAAAAAGAAGCATTTCATTACCTCTCTCGCTGCTCGTAATCGCAGTTGTTAGCGTCCAGGACTTTACGTATTTCGGCCATGATCTCGTTGGCGTCCCGCGGGGACGTGGTCTTCATGCTCCAGGTGAACCGGAGGGACCGCGGCTTCACCTGCTCCTCGTTCCCCTGTCTGCAATACACACACACTTAGGATGGCTCCACTGGAGTTGGGTCAGTCCGTCATCTATTGGCTCGGTAGTATGGTTTCCTCTTTCTTTATATATGAACTTCCTTCTAAACTTATAGATATGAAATAATAAAACACTTTGTTTTTAACCACGGTATGGTTATTATAATTGATGCCAACTAGTTTCGCTTGGACCCAAGCTTCGTGCAAGATAAAAACTGTTATTATATTGCCTCGATGAAGCTTCGATCCAAACGAAACAAGTTGGCATCTAAAACTAAACTAACTAACTAACTAACTAATCACGCCGTCGCCCCGAAGGGGTAGGCAGAAAGAATGGACTGCCACACTTTTCTTTCCTGACATATTTCTCTCGCTTCCTCAACATTCATACATCGTGTCATGCACACGGGTCGATTTATCTGACTCCTCACATGGCCGACATTCAATATTTGATTTATTTGATCGTGCCACTTTTTCCTCGGTCTTCCTCTATTTCTGGTTCCATTCACATCATTAACATATAATTTTTTTACCATTCTTTCTTCATTCATTCTTTCCATATGTCCAAACCATCTTAATGATCCTTTCATCATTTTGTTCATAAAACTAAACTAAAGATCACGCCTTTCCCGGAGGGGTAGGCAGAGAGGAAAGACCGTCACACACCTCTCTAGCTTCCTCTACATTCATACATTGTAAGATGCACGCTCGTCGATTTTTCTGACTTCGAATATGGCCAGCTTTCAGTATTTGATTAATTTGGTCATGTCATGCTTTCCTTGGTCTTCCATGGCTTCTCTTTCCACTCACACTACTTGTACAAACAAACAAACCATCACGCCGTTTCTCCGCAGGGGTAGGCAGAGAGAATGGACCGCCACACTACTCTATCCTGGCACACCTCTCTAGCTTCCTCCACATTCATACGAGTCATACACGCACGTCGATTCTTCCGGCTTCTAACATGACCAACCTTTAAAATTTGATTAATTTGGTCATGCCTCGGTCTGCTTCGACTCCGTACTCCATTTACATCGTTAACGTTTACTTTTAACGTTTTTAACCATTCATTCTTCACCCATGCGCTCTATATATCCGAACCAACGCAGCGATCTTTTCATAATTTTGTTCATAATTCCTTCTTCCGCTCTACATTTATTTCTTATAACAGCATTTGAGATTCTGTCGTGCATTTGTTCTACCACACATACGTCTTAGGGACCTCATCTCTACCGCATTTATTCTGCTCTCATCTTTCTTCTGGCAGTTCCATGCTTCGCTTCCATACATAAGGGTTGGGACCAGAACTCCATTGTGAACGGCCATTTTCGCTTTCATTGATAAATTCTTGTTTCCAATAACTATTAACTTGATGCATAAGTAAAAGATTATGTATCGAATGGATCTTTGTACAAAAGCTGCCGATTGAAAAGCAGAAGCCAAAATTATAGATCTGTTTCTAAAACATATATTTTACTAAGACCAAATAAATTATAGTCATGCTTAACAAACGTGCATATAAGCGACGTGTAAAAGCGAAAACAGATGTGATATCACGCTTCGCGCACGTAAATACGCGTGCGAGTAATGCTTCAACAAGGTGAAACATGCCATTCAAATAAAATATAACAAAACTTCTAGAAAACTGATGTCTCGATCAATATTAATTATTTAAACATTATTCAAATGAAATGAAATCAAATATTATATAATAGTTTAAGGCATCTATTGAGAACAGGTAAAATATTATATATAATACCAGGAACACATGAGAGATGGTTCCACTTTAAGAATACAAGATATTCTCTTAAGTCAAGAGTATTTGTCTTGTCCGGAAAACTTCATTTGCAGTGTAAAAATAATATGCTTCGAACTACGGCCGACTACTGTATTTGCAGTACAGACTGATATTGTCCCAGTTAAATATAATACGAAGCATAATTTAGCAGTAAAAAAAAATCTTAAATGAAAAGTATGTAATGTTTTTTGAACCGTGATGTAAAACTCCATATTAAGTAATTAAAACAAATGAAAACGTCTGTTTTTTTACTAGTTTTATTATATTTAGTGTGAATGACATGTTTTGCCTTGCTAAGGCTTTATCAAATGTCATATATCAGAATAAAATATAATAAAACATCTAGAAAAGAGTGTTGATATATATTATAAAGTAAAAAAAGTTTAAATTAATCCATTGTATTGGTGGAAACACTACGATATTTCAACATTATTAACTGTTTAATAATTCACACAAATGAAAACGTCAGTTTTCTAGAAGTTTTATTATATTTTATGGGAATGACATGTTTCGCCCTTCTAAGGCATTATCAAATTTATTATTGAATTTATGTTTACACATTTGATAATGCCTTAGAAGGTTAATTAAACTTTTGATAATGCCTTAGAAGGGCGAAACATGTCATTTCCATAAAATATAATAAAACTTCTAGAAAACTGACGTTTTCATTCGTATAAATTATTTAATATGGAGTTTTACATCATTGTTCAAGAAACAATAAATTAACTGTTTAATTTGGAATACTGTTATAATATCAAAATTTATTTATTTATTTTATTTGAAATTGTCGCTACAGCTTTTTCGCCAACCTATGCTGGCGCGGCAGCTGTTTTGCCAACCTATGTTGGCGCGACAGCTGTTTCGCCAACCTATGTTGTCGCAAACAACAGATTGATTAATCAGCTGTTTTATGATGATGCCAATGTTGGTTGGTGAAACAGCTGTCCAAATTAAAAGGTTTATCAGGTTCATTTATGTACTGCAAAGGTAGCCAACCGGACATATGGAGTTTTATAATGATAAAAATAATAACTAAACATTGAAATAAAAAAATTATTGTGTTCAATTTCAGGCGCTGAATCATACCTGTTTCGCTTTTACATATCATACAGTAACAAGGCTAGGATATATAAAAACAAGTGTAAAACTCTACCTGACATCACACTATACGCAATAATAATGTAATTAAATAATCCACACATTCTTCTCGGGGATACCACTGTTCCTAAGTAATTGACACGATTCTCGTCCGTGACACACTTGTTTGTGGTTAAAACAAACATAATTAAATTAAAATAAATAAAACAGATGCATTATTTTTATTAAGAATTAATAAAAAATATATATATACAAAAAAATCTAGTAATTAGTAAAAAAAATCACCGTTCACGGGTGGATTTTGGAAATAAAATAATTATAATAATAAAAATATTAAAAATATACTAAAATACTTTTTTTTGTATGTGACTGTTATAATATGGTCAAAATATTTATTATAACCATATTTATATAAAAATGGTTAAAGAAAAATTGGCACAAAGTACCAAAAATAATACAAATGAAATCTTATGTTTTCTAGAAGTTTTATTATTATTTATGGGAATGACATGTTTCACCTTTCTTCGTCAATATATCGATGACCTTAATGGCAAAGTGGCAAGAGCTATACTGTAACACTGAAGGTACCGGGTTGGAACCCCAGCGATGGCAGTGTGATTGTCACACTGTTCGGTCCAGAATTCTTCTTCTTCTTCTTCACTTTTGATAGACTCAGGAGTCTGTTATTTCAGGCGGGTCCTCTTGAGACGCTGAACTCCAGCTTTCTCTCCACCGTTTCGGGGGTCTTCCTGGTCGGCGTTGTCATGGAGAGCTATGTATGGTATCCTATTTGAGCTCATTTTTTCTAGATGTTGATGCCAGTATCGCCGTCTTTGACGTCCCCATCTGACCACATCTTCGACCTCGCAGATTTCTCGGATTGCTGTATTCCTAACACGATCACGTAGGGTTTTGCCAGCGCGGAGTGTTTTCATCTCGGTTGTCCTGAGCATGCTCTTTGTCTTGACAGTGTCTGCCCTCGATTCAATGCCATATGTGAGGATTGGTCGCACACAGGTCTTATAAATGTGTACCTTGCTGTCAGTCCTCATGTCCTTGTTTCTCCATACGACATCTTTCAGGCAGCCTGCAACCGCTGCAGCCTTATCTACCTGTGACCTTAGTTCTCTGGGGAGGTCATTAGAGCTGGTTACTTCGCTTCCGAGATATCTGAATTGGTCTACCTGTTCAATTTTTACTTTGTAAATATGGTACAGCTCGTCATTATGCCGCACTCTCCAGCCTTCACCGTCATTCACAGGTCCCAGAATTCTTATTAATCAAATTAATCAAGTTCCCATTAATTATAATAAAACTTTTTAAAAAATGGATGTTTTCATTTGTTTTAATTATATAACAGATGTTAGTTGAAAACGGGTGGGTGGTGTGACAAAAGAAATAAAATGGAATGAAACAAAACCAAAACATAATAAAATAAAGAAATAACCAAAAATAATTACCCGTGGAGGGACTGAGGACCAGCGGCAGAGACTGGTTTGGGCCCACTGCCATCCATAGGTCTATAACAAACCAAACCAGGGCTCACTGACCACGCTCCGAGTAACAGCACGGTGGCATTACCACACTCTCCCGGACACACGCAACAACTCAACAGACGTTCATTCAAAAATACGGGAATGGATTTTATGTAATCAGGAACGCACAAAACAAAAAAAAAATAGGGAATTTTTTTAAAGCATACATAACAAAAAATGGGTATTATAATAAAAAGTTCATACATTTTGGATTGCTTGTGATATAAAATCCAAAAAAATAGTGTTTACGAAGTATGTGTATATGTTCTTAAGTGTTTAATTTGGAAAATGTATACATTAACTGGAAAATGTATGCACTAACTATGATTTTTAGTTTAAGCATAAATTGTTGGATTGTATGAAAGAGCTGCAATGGTTGAATGTAGGTGCCAAAATGAGAGGAGTGTCAGTAAGCTGTCTCTTGTATGCAGATGACGCTGTCCTACTTGCAGACAACGAGCATGAACTACAAGTCCTGGTGAATAGTATGTATGAGGTATGCATGCGAAATGATCTGATGATGAATGTTAATAAGTCCAAGGTAATGATTTTTGAAAAAGAAGAAAATCATGATAGTCTGCAACATTAGCGTTTGGAGCAAGTAGATGAGTTTGTGTATTTGGGTAGTATGTTTACAAAAGTGGAGAGGGATAATGAAAGGGTTGGGGCAGGCAACAAAGTGAATGGTGCACTTAAAGTTGTCATCGCAAACAAAAGCCTATCTAAAAAAGCTAAAATGACAGTGTTCTTGCGCCGACCCTTATGTATGGAAGTGAAGCATGGAACTGGCAAAATAAGGATGAAAGTAGAATAAATGCAGTTGAAATGAGATCTCTTAGATGAATGTGTGGAAAATCTGTATGTCATAGAGTGTCGAATGAAAATATAAGAAGTGAATGCGGTGCGAATGATGGTGTTATAAACAAAGTAATGAAAGGGTCATTAAGATGGTTTGTACACATGGAAATAATGTTAATGATGTAAATGGAACTAAAAATAGAGGAAGACCGAGAAAAACACGACATGACCAAATGAATCATATCATCAAATTTAAAAAAAAATGGAATGAGAATGGTTAAGAAAGTATACATTAACAATGTAAATGGAGTACGGAGTCGAGGTAGACCGAGGAAAAAATGGCATGACCAAATTAATGAAATTTTAAGGGTTGGTCATGTAAGAAGTAGGTAAAATCGACGTGCTTATATGACTCGCTGTATGAATGTGGAGGAAGCTAGAGAAGTGTATCAAGATAGTGTAGTGTGACGGTCCATTCTCTCTGCCTACTCCTGCGGAGAAACGGCGTTATGGTGTATTGTTAAGGACTCTTTCTCAGGGCACACAGCTAAAATAAATGGATTGGGAAAATTTCATAAAATGGAAATCAACTTTCCGAAATATGAAATCACACATCATACAGTTGGAAAAGAAAATACAGTATCAAACCATCTTCATAACACTACACTCAACCCAAAAGTAAAACAAATACATAAAAAAATCATTAAAATACAAAATTAAGACATATTATAAAATATATAATCAATTCCAACTTTATACTCTCATTAATCTATTAAAAAAAATCTTTTAACCGTTAAATTTACAACACTGTTATAATATCGCAATCTTTAATTATAAACTTTTTTAGAATGTCGCGACAGCTGATTTGCCAACCGATGTTGGCATCATCGGATGGTACAAACAACTAAAGATACAAATAGATACTTACTAATTTATATGGCAAACACTCCAACATCGGTTGGCAAAACAGCTGTCGTGACATTCTCATATAATAATAAAAAATAGCGTTATTTTAACAGTTTTGTAAATTTAACAGTTAATAATGTTGAAGTATCATAGGGTTTCGGCCAAAACAATAGACTATTTTTTTTTAATCTATTACTTTTATAATATCACAATTTATTTTTATTCACTGAGAATTTTGTGATAGCTGTTTCGCCAACCGATGTGCTGGCATCATCAGGTGTTATAATAAACAGTTTATTGTAACACCTGATGATGCCAACATCGGTTGGCGAAACAGCTGGCGCGAAATTCTCAGAGAATAAAAATAAATTGTGATATTATAACAGTGTTATAAATTTTAAAAGTAATAATGTTGAAGTATCATAGTCTTTCGGCCAAAACAATGGACTATTTAAAAAAAAAAATTAAATAAATGCAAAAAATACTTTAATTCTATGTGAACATTCTTTCAAAAAATTTTAAAATGTGCTTCTCTTGAAATATTAATTCACGTGCGTATTAATAAAATTATTTATTTTATTTTCAAAATATTATTTTTATGTTAACCCCTATTGTGCCAACTGGCTTCATTTGCAGTAAAAAAAAATGGTCTTGAACTGCAGTTAACTATATTTGCAAATGAAGACTACAGGGGAAAAACAAGGAATGTCAGTTAAAATTCAAAATAAACGTAAAAATACCATCTAGCGGCATTTGTACGTATCTATCCACAGTAAAATTTTCATATTCAAAAATCATGTGTGTCGTCGACTATGGCCAGATAATCGATTGCTAATTGCTAAGGAATATATAGACTTTGATTAGCTTTCTACTGACATTCCTTGTTTTTCCCCTGTAGTCTTCAAATGTAGTCTGCTGTAGTTGAAAACAATTTTTTTAGACTGCTAATGTAGCTAGTTGCACAATAGGGGTTAAATAAAAATGCATGCATAAATTAAAAATATGTATTATATAAAGATAAACACACCACAATATATTAGTTATTAAAACATGCTTGTGAATTAAAATTAGTTTTATTAATATTATTTATTTATGTATGTATAAAAATTTTATAATTAATATTGTAAAATGGATCGCTTTCTAGAAGTTTTATTATATTTTAGACGTATGTATGGTAGAATGATATACGACAGAATCTCAAATGCTGATATAAGAAAGGAATGTAGAGCGGAAGAAGGTGATATGAACAAAATTATGAAAGGATCGCTGCGTTGGTTCGAACATATGGAAGGCATGGATGGAGAAAGGATGGTTAAGAAAGTATACGTTAATGATGTAAATGGGGTACGAAGTCGAGGCAGACCGAGGAAAATATGGCATAACCAAATTAATCAAATTTTAAAGGTTGGTCATGTTAGAAGTCGGAGGAATCGACTCGTTGTATGAATGTGGAGGAAGCTAGAGAGGTTTGCCAGGATAGAGTAGTGTGGCTGTCCATTCTCTCTACCCACCCCTACGGGGAAACGGCGTGATGGTTTGTTTGTTTGTTTGTTTATTATATTTTATAAGAGTGACATTTTTCACCCATAAAATATAATAAAACTTCAAGAAAACTAATGTGGATTTATTGTTTCTTGGACAATCATATAAAATTCAATATTAAATTTTCAATATGCATGACAACAGCTGTTTTCCAAAAGTTTTATTATATTATTATTAAAAACAAACAAACCATCACGTCAATTTTCCGCAGGGGTAGGCAGAGAATGGACCACCACACTACTCTATCCTGGCACACCTCTCTAGCTTCCTCCACATTCATAAAGCGAGTCATACACGCACGTCGATTCTTCCGGCATCTGACATGACCAACCTTAAAAGTTTGATAAATTTGGTCATGCCGTGTTTTCCTCGGTCTACCTCGACTCTGTACTCCATTTACATCGTTAACGTATACTTTTTTAACCATTCTTTCTTCACCCATGCGCTCCATATGTCCGAACCAACGCAGCGATCCTTTCATAATTTTGTTCATAATATCTTCTTTCGCTCTACATTCCTTTCTAATATCAGCATTTGAGATTCTGTCGTACATCGTTCTACCACACATACGTCTTAGGGACCTCATCTCTACCGCATTGATTCTGCTATATTTTATTATTATTATTATTTTGTTGAATCGCTCTATACATCATTATATTGCGAGTCAATTCAAATGAAGGGTATAGCTTTCATATTGATTCTCGTGACATGTGATTGGTAGCTAATCTATCGGCATTTTAATGTTATGTGAATTCTACACCTGACCAAAGACAGTGTGAGAATCATACTGCTATCGCCGGGAATCGAACCCGGGACCTTCAATGTGACAGTCATAGATCTTGCCACAAAGGTCATCGAAGTATCTTTTAAATCTATATGGCATCTTTACCTTAACTGCTGTATTCTGCTCAATTAGCTCAAACATATAAACGACAACGCGTTTGATAATACCTTAGAAAGGTGAACCATGTAATTCCCGTAAAATATAATAAAACTTTTAGAAAACAGATGTTTTCATTGATATTTATTATTGAATTATGTGCATATTTATTTATGAGACAATAAATAATTAGAATTATATTTCGAACCTCTCAGATCTGAGATTTAAAAATATCAAACGGCATATATATATGAGGCCGCCAGGGCAAGAGTGGTCTAACCCCAAATTTAGACAACGGAGATAAATGCGATTGAAAATTTGACGTTTTTTTCCCATTTTTATAAACTATATGGGTTAGGGTCTTCTTTAGTGATAAACTTTATTTGTTTGGTGAATGTCTTTAGAAAAGTATTTTGAAATATAAAAATAAAATAAAAGCGAAGCATGGAACTGGCAAAGGAAGGATGAAAGTAGAATAAATGCAGTAGAAATGAGATCTCTTAGACGAATGTGTGGATATTCTGTGTATGATAGAGTGTCGAATGAAAATATAAGAAGTGAATGCGGTGCGAATGATGGTGTCATGAGCAAAATAATGAAAGGATCATTAAGATGGTTTGGACATATGGAAAGAATGAATGAAGAAAGAATGGTAAAAAAATTATATGTTAATGATGTAAATGGTACCAGAAATAGAGGAAGACCGAGGAAACGTGGCACGATCAAATAAATCAAATATTGAATGTCGGCCATGTGAGGAGTCAGAAATCGACGCGCGTGCATGACACGATGTATGAATGTTGAGGAAGCGAGAGAAATATGTCAGGAAAGAAAGGTGTGGCAGTCCATTCTTTCTGCCTACCCCTTCGGGGAGACGGCGTGATGGTTAGTTAGTTAGTTAGTTGGGAAATATAAAGTTTAAGGATATTTTTTGATGGTTACTTGTAATAGACCACATTTGACTCCATATATTTTGATTTTTTGTCAGAGCAGAAGAAGTATTTATGGCGATATCTATGTTTCCACTTGGAAATGGTGGTTAGATTAATTTTTCTTTTATAGTAGGTCACAAATAGGTGTGGGTTAGACCAGTAACTCAATTTTTCAAAAAATGTTGGTTAGACCACTCTTGTCCTAGTTGCCTCATATATCAATATTTTCACCATTCTTCTCTCGCCCATTCGTTCCATATATCCAAATCATCTCAGAGATCCTTTTTAAATTTTTTTAAGATACAATCATCACTCTTACATTTCTTCCTTATTTCGTCGTTATCGGCCTAATTTTACTCCGTGTCAGCTTTAAAAACTAATTTTATAGTTATAAAAAACTAACTAACTAACCATCACGTCATCTCTCCGGAGGGGTAGGCAGACAGAAGGGACCGCCACACTGTTCTGTCCTGACATACTTCTCTCGCTTCCTCAACATTCATACATCTTGTCATGCACGCGCGTCGATTTCTCTGACTCCTCACATGGCCGACATTCAATATTTGATTTATTTGATCGTGCCACGTTTTCCTCGGCCTTCCGATTCTATTTCAAGCTCCATTCACGTCATTTACATATACCTTCTTCACCATTCTGTCTTCACTGATTTTTTCCATGTGTCCAAACCATCTTAATGACCCTTTCATTATTTTGTTCATAACACATTTGCACCGCATTCACTTCTTATACTTGCATTTGACACTCTATCATATACAGATTTATCATTCATTCGTCTTAGGGATCTCATTTCTACTGCATTTATTCTACTTTCATCCTTCTTTGGCCAGTTTCATGCTTCACTTCCATACATAAGGGTCGGCATAGTTATAGGTGAATTTGTAAAAAAACAAAAATATTACGAAAGTAGGGGTCTACGGGACAAAAAATACGGTAAATTTTTTTTTCATATTACCAGCTCAAAACTTCACATTCATAAACAAGGGTTGGTGAGGATTTCATGCTCCATTCACATCATTCATCAAGCTTTATAAATATTTTTTTAGATTTTTTTTTTTTTACAAATACTTGTAGACAAATACTGGATATTTACCCATTGCGGGTTAATCATTTTAAGGATTAATTGTATCTCAATAGAGAAAATATGTAAATTATTTGGAAACAGAATATGGTAGTCGAGGCGTCGAGGCGTCAGGGCGTTTTTTTTTTTTGTATACAAGTGTTTGTATACAGAAAAAAAAATTCTATAAAAAACTGGTACTTGTTAATAGCATAAAAATTGGAGTTTCACTCCAGGCGTTATCTAGCAATGTGATAATTGCGTAAAAGACTTTCACATTGTATTAATAAAGATCTTCTGCTTAATGCTTACAAATTATCTTAATAGATGGCGCTAGTGTACAACAATGTGAAGTTATTAAAAAATAGTAGCATATATACAAGTTCCAAAAATTTATCAAATGTGGTGTCGTAAGAAGTTAACATAAAGTGATCGCTTAACCCAACCAATGACAGGTCATAAGTCCTGTAAACGCCTCGACTACCATATTCTGTTTCCAAATAATTTACATTTTCGTCTCTATTGATGTACAATTAATCATTCAAAAAAAACATTATCACATTTTGTGTTATCACATAGAAGCATGTTTCTTTCCCCGCGAAGAGAGGTGAATTTAGTTTGTTACGGAAAGATTTTTGAGGTTATGTGGCACACATTGTGAGATGGACGATCCGTTCGTTAGAACTCGTGACAGAAATAAGGGATGGAGCAAGCAAGCAAGACGCTGCCACAGCCGGTGAAGCATTCCACGTTTGTAAAAGGGCGTCACACGCTACGAACCTTTTATGCATCTCCGGGTGGGAAAAAATTCTCCCTTTCGTCGACGGGCCATCTCCGAATATGGATAGACTGCTTGAGAGGCGGGACGAGGTTTGAAAACGGAAGAATTCGGGGGATCGTGATTGGTCGGTGAATTATTAGAGCACATGGCAACACAAGAATTTGGAGGGAAAATTCAAATTTGTTAAATTGGGTTAGATTTTTTTTTAAATTTAATAAAAAGCAGTTAATTAAAATTAGTTACAATTAAGTTAGGTTAGTATTTTTTTATATATAATTTATTGCAAAATAGATCAATTTAAAAGGTTTTATTAGTTGGATTAAGTTGGTTATAACGAATATGATGACATTAATATGTATTTTTTTAATATAGTGTTTAATACAATTATGATTTCCGATGTTTTTTTTAGTATTATATACATTTTTTATTTATTTAGTAATTTTAAATATATAGATTGTTTTTTATATATATATAAATATATATAATGACATAGAAACGCAATGTTATTGACAAATTGTAGAAAAATGCACAGAAAGGAATGGATTGTGAAAGGAAAGACGGTGGGTGGTGGGAGGAAAAAAAAGAAAACAAAAAATCAATAATCATAAAATTAATTTTAAAAAAATCTGTAATTTTTTAATATTATTTTTCTTCAGATGAAATGCCACCATATGTTAATAAAAATGTAATTTGTAATAATAAATTAAATTAATAAAAGTGTGTAGAATGTTTGTGTTTTTGTGTATGTAAAATAAAATAAATAAATAAAAAATCGTCATTCTTGCCAAAACAAAATTTATTTTTGGAAAATTCTATTAAACAAATAGTCTATTAAAATTAGGTATAATATATGGAGAACTAAATAAAAAATATAAATAATTACTTGCTTCGTAAACAATCCTCCAAAAAAAACTATTAAAAAATAATAATTATACAAATGATATCCAAACTCCTGCGAGGAGACTTGAACCATGTTAAACTAGATACGTTTGTGTTCCGATTTCGAGCTGTTTGCCAAATATTGCATCTCAACAATCGCTGAACAAAATTGGCAAGACGTCATTTTTGAACAAAATTGGCAAATTGTCATTTTTGAACAAAATTGGCAAATTGTCATTTTTGAACAAAATTGGCAAATTGTCATTTTTGAACAAAATTGGTAAAAAATATTTTTTAACAAAATTGGCAAATGTCATTTTTGAACAAAATTGGTAAAAAATATTTTTTTAACAAAATTGGCAAATCATGGTTTCATGAACAAAATTGGCAAAAAGCCATTATTGAATAATAAAAAAATAGTAATTTTAACCCATTTTGGAATATTGACAAAACGTCATTTTGGAACAAAATTGACCATTTGCCATTTTGTTGATAAAATTGCCATGATGCCATTTTGGACAACATTGGCATGATGCGATTTCCGAACAAAATTGGCAAAAAGCCAGAAAAACATTCAAACATGATTCCAATTATATTGTAAATATTAGCTTCGAAACAAAATAACATTAAAGACTCAAAATAAATGATTTTATAGATTAAAAAAAATAAAAAATATTACTTAATCTTGTGAAATTTTCATATATATTAAAATATATATATTTGAATCTGATCTGTAAAATTATAGAAAGAAAGAAAGGGAAAAAAAAACATCATTACAAAATATACCTATATTAGTTAGTTTGATGCGTCATCAAAGATTAAAATGAAAATTTCACAAATCAGTTATATATGAAAATGTACCAAAAATAAAATTGGTAATAAAAATAATATAAAAAAATGCATGTTTTTTTTTAAATGAAACTGTAGGTCATTGACCTCGCAGGTAAAGTAAGAAATGCATGACACCACATGAGTGAAGGCAATGAACTTCGACCGCTGTACCAGCATATCGCAATGATGAAATACATTGCATGGACAAAAGTGATTAATCAGGGCCCGGATTCAGGGCCTGACGATGAAATATAATTATTTTAATATCAATAAAATTCATTTTCTAACTAGTTAAACCACTCTTAAAATGAGCCTCAAAGACAGCGCCAGTCTTGCCGAACTCCGCCATTTCTTAAATTCAAATAGTTTCAAAAACGGAACGCGGAATTCCAAACGACAAATTCAAAACAAAAAACCGTCAATTGGAACACCGCTCCGTGGATTTATTTAATAATATTAGAATTTAATAGAATATTATTTAACAAACAAGCGTCGTAAGAGACATTCAAAATCACGCTAAAATATTCCTTATTCATAACGAATATAAAGGGTTTTTTGCGATAATAAATGTTGTTACAACGCTTTTTCGGATCTAGAAATCAGCACCAAACTTAAATAGGTCTACTCAGAGTGAGACAACGCATCGCTGACATAAAAACAAAATGGAGTCATTTTTACGATGTCCAAATATTTTTTTACCTGTTCACAAGTTTAAAACATTTCATCTAGAATCAAATATCTCAATTTTAAGAGTATCGAAAATATATTCAGATAAAGATGAAGCTGATGCCTTGAGACCATTTAAGCATTTAAGGACTTTAAAAAAATTTATGTTTCGAATCGCTGGCATAAAGTTGAAATGGAATTGGTTATTTTTACGACGTAAATTTTTTTTTACAAGATTAAAAACTTGCATTTAGAACGAAATACAGTCGAACGTATACATCAGGCTAGGCTTGCATTTAATAAAAGGTCGAAAATAATATAATCAAATAATATAGATCTAAAACTGAGAATACTTCTCATCAAGACCTATGTATGGAGTATCTTGATGTACGGCTGCGAGACATGGTGCCTATCCGAAAGAGATAAGCGGAGACTAGAGGCTTTTGAGATGTGGTCCTATAGAAGACTATTAGGAATTTCCTGGAGAGACCACATCACGAATGAGAAGGTTCTTCAAGAAATCGAAGGAGGAAGGCACCTGCTCAGGACCTTGTTCGAAAGGCGTGCAAGATGGATCGGCCATGTAATACGACAAGAAGGTTTCTTGCATGCCATAATGGAGGGTATGACCGAGGGGACAAACTCTAGGGGACGCCCACGCCGAGAGTACCTGGAGGACCTGTTGGTGGACGTGCGCTGCTCATCATATGCACATTTCAAAAGAGCCGCACAAGACAGGGAAGAATGGAAGAGAAGAATAGAGGATATTGCTGCAAACCAATCCCAGGATTGAAACTTTCTAACTAACTAAATAACAGTCGAACTCGTTTATTACGTTCACGGAAATAGGGAGATCTCGGATGTATCGAGGAAATATTCGTTAATTACATTAATTCACTTTTATATCAAGCTGCTTCTCCTGCTAGGTGTCTTCGCTCAATATTCAAGATCTATTGGCCCCAAACAGTGTCAAATACCGTTCTCTGGACCATGGCAGGCGAAAAAGCCAATTAGAGAACAAGTCGCTAGACGCAAATGGCAGTGGATCGGTCACACTCTGAGACGGAACCCAGCCTGCATCGCTCAGGGCGCACTAGACTGGTCCCCTATGGGGGAAAGAGGAAGCGAGGCAGACCTAGAGCCACCTGGAGTAGAGCCCTGCAGGACGAGGTTAAAGCAGCAGTCACTTAGGATGATGTTAGGCATCAGGCATGAGATAGAGTCGGGTGGAGAAGGTTCCTTGAGGCCCTATGCACCACGGAGGTGTGACAGGACAAAAAGAAGAAATAGAACCAAAGAATATGGTTCCAGCAGGACGTCTCTGCCAGGATAGGTGACATAAACTGGCCTCCACGCGGTCTTGATTCAACCCCTATGGACTTTTTCCTGTGGGGTTATCTCAAATCTAAAGATTACATCAATTAACCGACCCCTGGTGCATTTGAAAGAAAATATTCGTCACGAATTGACTACCGTCACGGAATCTACCTGCCGAGCCGTCATTAGAATTTTTACTGTTCGACTAAATGAGTGCCGCGAACACGAGGGTTCACATTTTGACAATATTATTTTTAAGAAATAAATTCCCTAATTATGTACTTCAATAATTAATGCTACGACTGAATCTAAAGCTAAAGCCTATCAAAAATAAATACAGATAAAGACAAGGCTGATGCCTCAAGACCATTTAAGCGTTATGAGACAAAAAATAATAATGTATGCCTCACTCTGAGTCACCTATATTGTTCCAATGATAATTATCTATTTCTCATCACATTAAAAAGTATATATTTTTTTAATTATAATAAAACTAGTATTTACAGTCATTTTAATAAAAATATATATGTAGTATATAAATGAGTAATTTTGGATGGACCAAATATTTTTGTACAAATTAGATTTTTTTTAAATACCTCTTTATTCATATCCGAAATAATTAAAATGCAATAATAATTTTTCGTAATTATGATTTTTTTATTTTATTTTTTGATTAGGTTTAAATTAAAAACTAATTTTTCTTAGGCACCAAATCTTTTAAGTTACTCCTACGTAATTAAAAGCAATATCGTATGTACGTCTTTGTTTTCCTGTAACTTGCTTGCGTGAAAATGTAAAAAGAAAAATATTCAAAATATTTTAAATTAAGATTCCTTTCATAGCTATAATCCAGCAAAAAAAAAATAATACATGATGATTAAATTTTTTTTGACTAAATCGTCCTCATTTGGCTTTCGCATATAGTATGAAACAAATTATTGTAAAGTTTTTTTTTAACTAACTAACTAACCATCACGCCATTTCACCGGAGGGATAGGCAGAGAGGATGGATCGCCACAATGCTCTGTCCTGGTATACCTCTCGCTTCCTTTGGCTTCCTCTACATTCATACATCGTACCATGCACGCACATCAATTATTCCGACTTCGAATGTGACCGCGTTTTAGTAATTGATTAATTTGGTCATGCCGTGTTTTCCTCGGTCGTCCTCGGCTTCTTTTTTCCACTCACGCTGCTTGTATACAACTTTTTAACTATTCTACTCTCATCCATTCGTTCCATATGTCCAAACCATCTCAGGGATCCTTTTTTTAATTTCATCCATGATGCAGTCATCTGCCTTACATTTCTTTCTTATTTCATCGTTCGGTATTCTATCATACTACGTTTTCCCGCACATTCTTCTCAGTGATCTCATTTCTACGGCGTTTATCCTGCTTTCATCCTTCTTTTGCCAGCTCCAAGCTTCACTTCCATACATGAGGGTTGGCACTAGTACTCTATTGTGTACTGCCATATTTGCTTCTGTGGATATACTCGTATTTCAATTTACAGTTAATGTTTTTAATAATACCATTTTTTTTGTACATTTTCACTACAAGCAAATTAAAACATTTTTTTAAACAATTTAAATATGAAATATATTGCTTAATTTATTACTTATGCCACTTTCACTATAAAAAAATATTGAATGAAAGTTTTTAAATCGAGCATTGAAAGGGTATGATTATGTCGCTGTCTTTTAATCAAAGTGATACAAGTCAAAAATGAAATAAAAATTATTATTTTTATATTATTATAACTTTTTGAAATAGGCGGTGATGTAAAAATTTATAGTACTCACTGGAAGAGTAATATTTATAATTTTGAAATCCGGGAAGTAAACAATTTTGTAAATAAAATAGTTTTTTATACAGAAAAATTATAATTTGTTTTTTTGAATGTATACAAAAACTGGATTTTACCCATTGCGGGTTAATCATTTTTAAGAATTAATTGTATCTCAATAGAGACGAAGATGTAAATTGTTTTCTTTTGGAAACAGAATATGATAGTCGAGGCGTTTACAGGACTTATGACCTGTCATTGATTAGGTTAACGTTTAATCTTAATAGATGGCGCTAGTGTAGATTGACCTAAAAAATGTGAAGTGTTTTTAACATAGTATCATATATGAGGGTATTATTTGCAAACCGGCAAACTCCACCAACAATCAAAAGTGAGATATGAATTGGGTCTTATTCATAATACATTTGCATACAATTTTTATTGATTTTCAGTTTCAAATTCGGCTTCATTCTGAAGAATATTGCTATTAAAATAAAGGGTTTGTTGCAAACATGGCAACCTCCACTTGAGTGTTGCAAAGCTGGCAACACTCCAAAATGAAATTCATTATTTTACTTTAATTATCAACACAATGATGATTATTTCATGGCTGATTCTTTTAAAATACTAACTGGTTGAGATGAAAAAAATAAATATTGTAAAAAAGCGCATTTTATTAGCGTATCAGTTTTTTGCGATTTACTCAAAACATCTAATGATGGAGTTTGCCAGGTTTGCAACTAATACCCTCATATACATCTTTCAAAAAAATTGTCAAGACGTGGTGGTCTTAAGAAGGGCGGAATGGGAAATGGTGTTAACATAAAGCGATCGCTTAACCCAACCAATGACAGGTCATAAGTCTTGTAAACGCATCGACTACCATATTCTGTTTAAAAATTAAATCAATTTACATCTTCGTCTCTATTGAGATACAATTAATCAGAAAAACTATATATAATTTGGACGAAGTTTTAAAAAAATATATATTATAAATTTTATCGCATTGTGAAAATTACCACATAAAATGGGTTTGAAATTAAAAGTAACAAGATTTCACAAAATAGTTAGTAATAAAAGTAGGCTATGTATATAAAATGTTTTAATTAAAAAATAGTCTTTTAATCTTAGAAACAAATGCAGATAAGTCTATTTTTTTTTTTTAAAAAGCATTCGTGGTACGCCGAGGCGATTATTTATTTATTTTATTTAACACCCCCAACACACAATCAACCCTTATCCTAAGAAGATATATAATTTCTAAGATAATCAAATGATTTTACTGAAATCTCTTGATGGAAGTTCATTTTAAATAATGATTAAATAAAACAATGTTTTTTAACTACTTCCACTTTTGTCTTTATTTAGACAGCGTACGGTTTCGCCAGGCTCGCTGGCATCGACAGACTGGTGACACTATTGTAAACTGAGTCCTTTATATACATACAGATCAGGGGTGGTAAACATGATTCTATACAAAAATAATCTTCAAATTGATATTACAGGTATTCAAGAAGATTCATATTCAATACAATGGATTGAAACGGAAACATATAATTTTTTTACCATTCTTTCTTCATTCATTCTTTCCACACGTCCAAACCATCTTAATGATCCTTTCATTATTTTGTTCATAACACCATCATTCGCACTGCATTCACTTCTTATATTTTCATTCGGCACTCTATCATACACAGAGTATTCACACATTCGTCTAAGAGATCTCATTTCTACTGCATTAATTCTAATTTCATCCTTCTTTTGCCAGTTCCATGCTTCGCTTCCATACACGAGGGTCGGTAGAAAAACACAATTGTGCACTGCCACAATGGTGTTTTCATTTGTATTAATTATTTAATACGGAGTTATACATTTGTTCAAGGAACAATAAATATATTTTGATTATTTTGTGTAGAATTTCAGAAAAAAACAAAAAAAAACAAAGAATTCCTTTTGTTTTAAGGTCGAAACATCTTCAAATAGCTACCTCTGGTGATGCCGGTGGGGAGAGCAATCAAACTGCTGAACATGATCGCTTCGGAGATCGATGTCTTTCATATTCGTGAAAGTACATTCAGAAGACAAATACTCTTGACTTTGGAGAGTATCTTGTATTCCTAATGTCGAACCATCTCTCATGCGTTCCTGGTATTATATATTTATTATGTTTTACCTGTTCTCAATAGATGACTTAAACTATAAAAAATGTTTGTAATGTCTTTTGAGAAAATAAACTGATTTGATTTGATTTGAAATTGGCTATCGGAGATAACAGTTGATTGTGTATCGGGTATGCAGAGAAAAACCATTTAAAACTCACAAAAATAACACATGTTTTAAATCAAGGCATAACCTTCGTAGTCAATTTAATATAAGAGTTTTATTATATGCCAAACTATACAATATTAAACCACTGTTGTCGAGAGATAATTAAAAAAATTTAATATCTTCACCCTTTGTACTCTTGGCGAGCAGCGTTTCATCATATTATTTTATACAATATTAAAAAAAAAATACACTGATTTCCGTGAATTTTTAACAAATTAAAACACTGTTTTTTTATACAACATTTTGAATGTATACAAATACTTGTAGACGAATACTGGATTTTATTTATCCATTGCGGGTTATCAATTCAAGGATTAATTTTATCTCAATAGAGACGAAGATGCAAACTGGAAACTGAATATGGTGATCGAGGCGTTTACAGGACTTATAACCTGTCATTGGTTGGGTTAAGCGCACGCTTTATCTAATTACAACATTCCGCCTTTCTTATGACCACCATATCTGACAAATTGGATGGAAGTTGTATATATGTTATTATAATATCCAACGCCACAATTCACATGTCAGTTTCAATGCGCCATCTATGAAGATTAGATTTAAGAATTAAGCAGAATATCTTTATAACGCAATGTGAAAGGCTATCGCCTATTAACGCACTGCTAGATAGGCGTTATCTTTCCGAAGTTTAAAATTCCAAAAATTTGTCAGACATGGTGGTCATTAGGAAGGTGGAATGGGGATGTTGTATTATAATACATAAAGCGTGCGCTTAACCCAACCAATGACAGGTCATAAGTCCTGTAAACACCTCGATCACCATATTCAGTTTCCAGTTTGCATCTTCGTCTCTATTGAGATAAAATTAATACTGTTTTTTTATAAATTTTCGACCAGCTAACCATCACGCAGATTCACGGTAGGAATAACCAAATTTTACATCATTGTTCTAGAAGACAGAACCTTTTTAGAGTAGCAGAAATGCAAACCCTACGCTCCATCGCAGGCAAAACCCTCAGAGATCGGATCAAAAATGAAACAATAAGGTCTGCCTGTGGTGTTGAGGACATAGTGAGATGGGGAAGAAGCAGAACGCGTTTTTGGAGACTGCGTGGACCGCATGGAGAATACAAGAATTGCAAACATTGTCAAAGATTAAAACCCTAGCGGCAGGAAGGCCGCCAGAGATGGAGAGATGGCTGGATATCATCATCCCGGGACAGCCCACCATCACAAACAAATCTTACGACCTAAATTAAGAGGAATAAGAGAATAAGAATGTTCAAGAAATGGGAGATGCCTATTGGTGGCGATGAGGTTCGCAACCCTTCACACTGCGTACTCCCGCGGGGGCGAAAAGAGAAGGATGGAGTGCCGCATCGGTTAACGTGTGGCAGTCCATTGTTTCTGCCTGTCTACCCCTTCGGAGAGACGGCATGATGCGTTAGTTAGTTAGTTTTTTGTTCAAGAAACAATAAATAAGATTGAAGTTGACGTTTTTTAATTGTCTATTTTATATTATTATATTTTTGGACCCACGCTGGAGGATGGGACATACAGAATCAAAAGAAATCTTGAAATACAAGTAATGATTGACCAGGAATAAGTGGTGAGAGTCTGTAAGTCTCAACGGCTACGGTAGGCTGGCCATAGAAATAATTCCAGGGGGCATAGCACCAAAAATTGTGTGCAGATGGGTGCCTTGCGAAAAGAGATTAAAAAAAAATGGGTGGTCTGCGTGAAAGATGACCGGGAGAATTAGAAAGATCTAGAGAATGAGGAGAGATGACCAGATGAAGGGCTGTTGTGTGTCCCACACCGAGATTTAGCTCCAAGAAGAAGAATTTTATATAACTAACTAATTAACTAACTAACCATCACGCCATTTCTCTGGGGGGGTAAACAGAGAGAATAGATCGCCACAATGTTCTGTCCTGGCATACCTCTCGGGCTTCCTCTACATTCATACATCGTACCATGCACGCATGTCGATTATTCCGACTTCGAATGTGGCCGCCTTTTAGTAATTGATTAATTTGGTCATGCCATGTTTTCCTCGGTCGTCCTCGGCTTCTTTTTTTATCCACTCACGCTGCTTGTGTACAACTTTTTAACCACTCTTCTCTCCTCCATTCGTTCCATATGTTCAAACCATCTCAGGGATCCTTTTTTAATTTTATCCATGATGCAGTCATCTGCCTTACATTTCTCTCTTATTACATGGTTATTATTATTGATTTTACATAATTACAGCGCGAGCCAAATCAATGTAAAGGGTATAGCTATAATATTGATTCTCGTGACATGTGATAGGTAGCTAATCTATTGCCGTTTTATTGTCACGTGAATTCTACACTAGACCAAAGACAGTGTGACAATCACACTGTCATCTCTGGAAATAGAACACGGGACATTTGGTGTGACAGACGTGACTGAATCTGTAACGAATATCGTCAATACCGTTCTCCCGATGATGAAGGTATAATACATTCGAAACGCGTCGATTAAAATAAAGTGTTTTAATTTGTAAGAAATTCATAATTAACGAATTCTTGAATTGTTAAATGCAAAAGGATTATATGAATTTAACGTATTTTGTACGTCCATTAAAAATATAAAATGCGTTAAAAAATTTGATCTCTTAAATTCAGACGGCTGAAGATAGAGATATATCGAGAAACAAAAAAAATTATATCAAGAGAGAATCAGTTATAAACTGATTCTGAAGATATTTCAAAAACAAAAATATATATATTAATAATAAAAAGATGAAACGATACCGGAAGAAAACAAGAGTAAAAATAGGTTTATAATTAAAATTCAATTATCGATTTGTCGGTGACTCGTGACGTGGATTTAAAAAAATTACCACGTCACGTATCTTTTGCACTATATACTTAGAAAGATGTCCTTATTGATAATTCAATATTTTGTTTTTTTTTAAAGTACGTATCGTTAATGCACAACGATCGAGGGGCCCGCAGTGTTGCACCACTGAAACGAATCATCCGTCGTGGGCGTATCGACGCAAAATCGGGGACGTATCGCCCCCTGCGACGACGTCCGTCGGGCGGACACTAGGCATGGTGTGGCCGGGCCGTGATGAGACGCCGGTTATTCGTCGTCGGCGGAGGGCTGTCCGTTTCCCTCGGTCTCCGACGATCAGTTGTGATGGTTTAACCTGAACACCCAACCGGTATTTAAAGTCACTTTAATTTTAAATTTTTTTTTTCAATAATATATAAATAAATTACGACGCCCAACCATTCAGTTCAGGTGGAGTTATTTTTTTTTTTTTAATATTTAATTTAACGTGTTAAATTTCCGATAACGTGTATTTTTTATTTTTCGCCCAAAGATGCACAATACTTATCGCCGGTCTTATAACGATCATTTTAGAAGGTGGTTCAATTATCCGGTATATCATTACCTATTGCTGTATCATTTTTGGCATTGATATGCTAAATTACGTGTTATTTTTTTAAATATATTTAAAAAAGTATAGAGAAGTGTGAAATTGTTTGTTATTTGAGGCATGTAATATGATAGATTATAAGGCGTAATGCAATGGTATAGATTGGTCAAATTGTTATTAGCATGAAAGTAGAACATTGCCAGCATGTAGTTAAAACGTTGCTAGCATGTAGTTAAAAAGTTGCCAGCATGTAGCTTAATCGTTGCCAGGATGTGCTAGAACATTGCTAGCATGTAGCTAAAACATTGCCAGCATGTAGTTAAATCGTTGCCAGGATGTGCTAGAACATTGCTAGCATGTAGCTAGAACATTGCCAGCAAAGATGCTAGAACCTTGTCGGCATGTAGCTAGAACATTGCCAGCATGTAGCTAGAACATTGCCAGCATGTATCTAAAACATTGCCAGCATGTAGTTTAAACATTGCCGAAGTGTAGTTACAACGTTGCCAGTGTGTAGTTAAAACATTGCCAGCATGTAGTTAAAACGTTGCCAGAATGTAGGTAGAACATTGCTAGCATGTAGCTAAAAACATTATCAGCGTGTAGCTAGAATATTGTCAGCATGTATGTAAAACATTGCCAGGATGTATCCAAAAAATTGCCGAAGTTTAGTTAAATCATTGCCAGCATGCAATTAGAAAATTGCTAGCATGTAGCTAAAATAATTGCCGGCATGTAGGTAGAACATTACCAGCATGTAGCTAGAACACTGCCAGAATGTAGCCAGAACTTGCCGGCACGTAGTCAAAACATTGCTAGCTGTTGCTAAAACAATGCCAGTACATTAGAATCGTTGAATAATAAACTTAAATCATACAAGTGTGTGTTATGGTGGCATTTCTGAAGAATTCAATAATATATATAGAAACACATGTTTTTTATAAAATTCGTTATACTAAAAATAAATTCACTCATCATATAAAAATGATGTACTAATATTTTTATATAAATAAACTTGAAGAGGCATAGATAGTAGGAATTATTAAGATCTATTCAGTCACTAGACATTTCAAGGTCATTGTAAATTTGATTATGAGATTTAGATAATACATTCTATGTAAAAAAAAAAAATATTTAAAATTATTTAAAAAAATAAAAAAATAAATACTCAAAATATAATTTCGTTTGAAAGCAAAAAATATATTATATATTCAATTAATTACTTTTCAATAATAGAAAGAAAAGAAAAAAATCTATCTATATGGTAAAAATGCATTACTGTACAAATCCACTATATTAATTGTGTTTTAAAAATGTATTTTTATTTTTTTTTAAATCAAAAATTGAAAATAAATAAAATCAATCGAAAAAAAAATAATGGTGTGATGACGTGCAATGTTTATTTATTAAATAAATAAATATTAATAAAAAAAAACAGGGCAATACAAATTATTTTTTCTAGCCTGTCATTTGTTTATAATTTAAAAAAATAAAAACAAGGGAATCCGTTATCCCGCTTGTAAAAAAAAAATAAAAAAAATTGTATTAGTTTTTTTAGTTCCAATCACCATAATAAATCTTTTTATAGAAATTTTATACAATCATTTCGATATTAGATTTTTATTTATTTTTGTCATCGAGGGATGCACAGTCCTTCCAGGAAATTATTAAATAGTAAAAAAAATTATTTAAAAATAAATTCCTCGATCAAAAATTCACACAGGGGACGATTTCATAGAAATACAACATAACTAACTAACTAACCATCACGCCGTCTCCCCGATGGAGTAGGCAGAAAGAATGGACTGCCACACTTTTCTTTCCCGACATATTTCTCAATTCGCTTCCTCAACATTCATACATCGTGTCATGCACGCGCGTCGATTTCTCTGACTCCTCACCTGGCCGACATTCAATATTTGATTTATTTTATCGTGCCACTTTTCCTCGGTCTTCCGATTCTATTTCTGGTTCCATTTACATCATTAACATATAATTTTTTTACCATTCTTTCTTTATTCATTCTTTCCATATGTCCAAACCATCTCAATGATCCTTTCATTATTTTGTTCATAACACCATCATTCGCACCGCATTCACTTCTTATATTTTCATTCGACACTCTATCATACACAGAGTATCCACACATTCGTCTAAGAGATCTCATTTCTACTGCATTTATTCTACTTTCATTCTTCTTTTGCCAGTTCCATGCTTCGCTTCCATACACAAGGGTCGGTAGAAGAACAAGAAATACAACATGTAACGGGATATCTTTGATACTAGATGCGGACATATGAACATGAGTAATCTAAAAAATATGCAATGCTTAGATTTTTATTTTTTACTTAGGATTGTTACAAACTTTCAATCATCACGGAAAATAAAATAAAAAATCCCATAAACGCTATGGATAAAATGGCAAAAATTTAATTTATACACTGATGAACATTTATTCCAATTTAAATATATGAGTATATATAAAAATGTATAAAATTATTCAATAATGCCGTATCAGAAAAGTATTTAATTTACCAGAAGAAATAAAAGACATTTACCCTACGCGAAAATAATAATTGACAATCAAAAGATTTTACTGAAATCTCTTGATGGAAGTTCATTTTTAATAATAATTAAATAAAACAATGTTTTTTTTTAACTATTTTCACTTTTGTCTTTATTTTGACAGCGACCAGTTTCGCCAGGCTCGCTGACATCGACAGACTGGTCTATCTAGTCTGTCGATGCCAGCGAGCCTGGCGAAACCAGTCGCTGTCGAAATAAAGACAAAAGTGGAAGTAGTTAAAATATTGTTTTATTTAAATTCATAATTTAAACGGTGGAATGCCCCTTATAAATGTGGGTAAATTACCCCAAAAAATATATAAATTACCCCAGATAACAAAAGTGACTAAAATTACCCGAAAACGCAATTATGGAAATACGTTAAAAATATAAAAATGGGGAATATAATATAACAAGTAACAAGGGAAAATTACATGAAATCATCCCAAAAATTGGTTTTAATTATGTAGTATCACAAATGTTCGAAAAAATTACCCCATAAAAATTTCGATATTAGGAAATTGACCCTAAATAATTAACGTTATAATAACATTAAAAAATCATTGTTTTTTTTTTGTTTATGAGCAATTTATTACATTCTGCACAAATGTGTTTCGGACGGTACCCACCCTTCTTCAGTATAAAAATAATAATTCAAAAAAATTACACAGAAAAAGGATGTGTACCATCCGAAACGTGTTTGTGAAACAGTTATAATAAAGTGTTTTTAAAAATATATAAATATTTTTCAAAAATTATTGGAATATACCAAGGAAACTGAAATACTTCAGGTACGTTATGAGAAACGGAAAATACAAGTGCTGCATATGGTCAAAGATAAAATTGACGGAAACGAATCATCGGGAAAAGATGATGAAAATTCTAGTTAGAAAACCTTGGAGAATGGTTCAGTAGCTGATGTAACAAGGGTAGAAATAGCCCTGATGCTGTCTAACCTCCGATAGGAGAGGAACAACAAGAAAAAGAATTTCTTCGTAATGAAAAATGTGAAGATATTTATTCATAACCATAATCATAATTTTTTTATTAATTAAAAAGATTTTTTTCCACTCTTCAGACTATTTTTCTCGACATGTCGTCACGTCGTCACCTGAGAGTAAGAGGGTTCCAACTAACAAAATTTCACATTTGGCTTTTTTTCGTGAAAAGGGTTCTTACTAACCTTATCTATACGTACAATTAAAAAAAACATGTAAAAGTATGGTCATTTTGATGTTACGAAAATAATCAAGTTCCACCTGATCATTCAAAACACACGATTTACTAAAGAAGGATTCATTTAAACTTAGAACTTTATTATTCCAACTGTTGCCAGACGAAATTTACACGTTCCTCGGTAAAAGAATCTCTGGAAATTGGAATTAAACCCTTTTATTCCAAGATACGCACCCGAAACCAACAAAACTTTGACTTCATTTTTCTCAGCTTTTTACTTTTGTCAGTTGGAACCTTCTTACTCTCAGGTGATGATGTCTCGAAAGTTTTACACCTTCATCATCGGGGGAACGATAAAAAAATATATATCAGATAGATGACGCTAGTGTAGATTGAACTAAAATATGTGAAATGTTCCTCAACATCATATATACATCTTTCAAAAATAATTGTCAGACGTGGTGGTCGTAATAGTAGAGTCAAATAATATAGACCTAAAACTGAGAATACTCCTCATCAAGACCTATGTATGGAGTGTCTTGATGTACGGCTGCGAGACATGGTGCCTATCCGAAAGAGATAAGCGGAGACTAGAGGCTTTTGAGATGTGGTCCTATAGAAGACTCTTTGGAATTTCCTGGAGAGACCACATCACGAATGAGGAAGTTCTTCAAGGAATCGAAGGAGGAAGGCACCTCCTCAGGACCTTGTCCGAAAGGCGTGCAAGATGGATCGGCCATGTAATACGCAAGAAGGTCTCTTGCATGCCATAATGGAGGGTATGATCGAGGGGACAAACTCTAGGAGGACGCCCACGCCGAGAGTACCTGGAGGACCTGTTGGTGGACGTGCGCTGCTCATCATATGCAGATTTCAAAAGAGCCGCACAAGACAGGGAAGAATGGAAGAGAATAATAGAGGAAATTGCTGCAAACCAATCCCAGGATTGAAACCAGAGAAGAAGGTGGTCGTAAGAAGGGCGGAATGGGGAATGTTGCATTACATAAAGCGATCGCTTAACCCAACCAATGACAGGTCATAAGTCCTGTAAACGCCTCGACCACCATATTCTGTTTCCAATTTGCATCTTTGTCTCTATTGAGATACAATTAATCCTTAAAATGATTAACCCGCAATGGGTAAAATCCAGTATTTGTATACAAGTATTTGTATACATTCAAAATGTAATTAATATCATTCTCTCGACGAAGAAAGTGTATAATCTTCGAAACATGTCGAGGAAAATCCACTCAATAACCGAAAAAGCAACATTAAATTTTTTTTTTTAATTCATCATTATGGAATTAAGCATTATTATTATTATTTTGTCGAATCGCTCTTTATCATCGAAGGGTATTATAGCTATCATAGTGATTCTCGTGACATGTGATAGGTAGCTAATCTATCGCCATTTTATTGTCACGTGAATTCTACACCACACTTGGGTCTGTTTTTTAACGACTTCCACTTCTGTCTTTACTACGACAGCGACCGGTTTCGCCAGACTCGCTGGCATCGACAGACTGGTCTATCTGGTCCACCAGCCTGGCGAAACCGGTCACTGTCGAAATAAAGACATAAATGGAAGTAGTCAAAATATTGTCTTATTTCATTATTAATCATTCATAATTTAAACGGTTGAATACCCTTGATTACAAATATGGGTAAATTACCCCAGATAGTGTGACAATCACACTGCCCTCGCCGGGAATAGAACCCGGAACCTTTCGGGGTGGCAGTCAATGCACTTACCACTCGGCCACGAAGGTCATTTTAATTATCTATTGGTTAAATTTTTTTTCAAATAATACTTATTATATATTAAATTTGCAATCAAATAAAATGCTTATATTCTTTACTATAATGGTGTAACATACAAAACTGATAATTATAATAAAAATAAATAACGATATCACGGCGGGTCTTAGAGACGACTCTACGGGGATGCGGGGTGTTACTGGGTCCATGCATCGTCTATAACGGGGGTAGAAGGATGGGGTTGTAAAGGCTGGCATTAATCATCTAGGGTTAACTAACAGTGAAAGCGACACAACACATAATTAACATACTCATTACGTCCAATTATGTAAGGGTATAACAACTGTCCGACAGTAACGACAACGTAAACGTAAAAAATACCAAATTTACACTCTCGGACTCGTGTTTAATTTGACACATCTTTAACATAAATTTAAGAATACTAAACTACGATATATCTAATGGCGGGGTAGCCTTTCACATTGTGTTAAAAAGATGTTCTGCTTAATGCTTAATAAACACAAATCTTCATAGATGGCGTTAGTATGTAGATTATATAGACTTCCACGTAAAAGAGTAATCTTAGAGATTAACATATATAATCAAAATATTCATAGATGGCGCATTGAAACTGACATGTGAATTCTGGTGTTGGATTTCAACATATATACAACTTCCAAAAATTTGTCAGACATGGTCATAAGAAAGGTGGAATGGAAAATGTTGTAATTACATAAAGCGTGCGCTTAACCCAACCAATGACAGGTCATAAGTCCTGTAAACACCTTGATCAACCATATTCAGTTTCCAATTTGCATTTTCGTCTCTATTGAGATACAATTAATTCATGAATTGATAACCCGCAATGGGTGAAATCCAGTGTTCGTGTACAAGTATATGTTACAATATATAATTAATTGTAATTTCATTGTAATTCAAAAAAATACGATATATCGTTCGCAAAACCGACGAGAAATGCTAAAACGTTCTTGGTTGCCTAAAAGAAGACTCGTAAATGCTTGAATTTAAATACTTTCTATGTGACAAGTAGTGCATCTCGCTCGTACAACAAGCAAGCGAAAGAGAAAAAGCCGAAGAACCATAAAGTATTTTTTTTTATTAATTACAGATGTCTCATAAATGATTGAATTTAAATACTTTCTGTTTAACAAATATTACATCTAGCTCGTATGAGCAAGAGAGAAAAGGATAGATAGCGCACATCCGATAGACGGTGCGCGCTATCTCTTTCACGCAAGAACAACGAATGATGTTTTTTCTTAATTACAGATGTCTTATAAATGGTTAAATTTAAATATTTGCTGTGTGACAAATAGTATATCTCGCTCGTGCTATGAGCAAGAGAGAAAAAGGCACTGCACATCTATTAGATGATACGCGCTATCCCTTTCAGGCTAGAACAATGAAGGATGTTTCCTTTATTTTTTTTTAATAATTTAAAAATACCATGTTTTTGTAGAAAATAAAGTTTAACACAGCGGATTTGATTATCGAATAAAGAAAACATTTTTTACGAAATGTCACGTTATTCTCGCAAAGAGGCGACATGTTGTTATGTTTAGTTTACTCTCTCGCCCTGACGAAGCTCTGGCAGAAGCGAAACCGGTTGGATTTACCAAATAAAGTGGTTTAGACACAAATACAAATGTATTATTATTTTATTTTATTTATACTTTTAAAAGGAGAGTTTGAAGTGAAAATATTTAAATATATTTATAATTTAATCAGGAGTATTTAATTATATAATCTAATATATATAATCATGGTGACAAATAAACTACAATAGAAAAATGAAGTAAAACATTATTAAACAAATTTAAAAATAAAATTTTTTAATCTAAGTAATAAAAATAATAATAATCGGCACAAATTTGTAACTATTGATTAGCCATTCCTACTTAATATATGCAGAAAAAATTAACGAAATTGTAAAGGAGTTAGGGGCTGTCAGAGGTATGAAAAATCAAGTATTTAATTTTTTTTTTGTCAGTTATTTAATTTATTTTATAAAACCAACATTATTAAATTATTATATTATGTTTTAACTTGATTTGACCAAAATAAGAAAGAAAAAAAATTATATATGAAGTTATTGCCATATTTGTTGAACCCTGTTCCATAATTGGTGCTTCGCAATCTAAAATCGTTAAAATAAAAAAATACATTATTTTAATAGTTAATCTAGTGCCTGATCAAAGTTTTTTTATATTTATTTTGAAAAACAAACAAACTATCACTCCGTTTCGCCGCAAGCGTCCAACAGATATTGTGATAACTTCATATATAATTTATATATTATATATATTTCAAATTTGGGTCAAATCAAGTTAAAACATATTAAATAATAATTATATATTATTGGTTTTATAAAACAAATTAAATTACTGACAATTTTATTTATTTAAAATACTAGTTTTTTGCATATCTCTGACTGCCCTTAACCCCTTAATGTTCTAATTTTGAAAATTTAAAAAAAAAAAATTAAATAAAAAAATATGTAAACAAATGTCTTAATTATTTAATAATTAAATAAAACGATGTTTTTTAACTACTTCCACTTTTGTCTTTATTTAGACAGCGACCGGTTTCGCCAGGCTCGCTGGCATCGACAGACTGGCGACAGAATGCCAGCGAGCCTGGCGAAACCGGTCGCTGTCTAAATAAAGACAAAAGTGGAAGTAGTTAAAAAACATCGTTTTATTTAATTATTATTTAAAATGAACTTCCATCAAGAGATTTCAGTAAAATCATTTGATTATCTTAATTATTTGTTAAGAAAAATCCCGAAATTTCATATTGACAAAGTGGGTTTTGTTTTTAAGAATAAAGATGTCTCAAAATAAAGTTTACGTTTGAATTCAGAGCGTTATGTGGAGATGTTAGAAGACTTCTTGGTGCTTCAATTGCAAAACTTTCCCGGCTATAACCAAAGAATATGGTTCCAGCAGGACGGAACAATGTCACACACGTCCAATACGTCTCTGTCAGGAGTTTGTGAAATTTTCCTTGGCAAATTGATCTCCAAGAGAGGTGACATAAATTGGCCTCCACGCAGTTCTGATTTAAAATAAAATATTCATCATGAAATGACAGCCGTCATGGAGTCTACTAGAAATTTTACTGTTCGACCAACACAAGGAGAGGTAGGCAGAGGATGAACCGCTATACCGTTCTGTCCTGACATACCTCTCTAGATTCTCCACATTCTTACATCGTAACATGCACGTTCGTTGATTTTTCTGACTACGAATTTAGCCACCTTTCTGTATTTGATTAAATTGGTCATTTCCACTCACACTGCTTGTATACAACATTTTAAACCTTCTTCTCTCGTCCATTCGTTCCATATATCCAAACCATCTTAGGGATCTTTTTTTAACCGTTTGTGTGCTGGGCCTTTTTTCGTAATATGTACTAAAATTGCGTGTTAAAAAACGGGAAAAAAAATAAAAAATTGGTATGCTAAATAAAAAATCATAACGGACGCAGTGCACCATCCGAATACCAGAGATATACTGCGCATCATATCGTCGATATATCGACGACACGCAATTTATGATAGATATTCGTTCGTCGAAATATGAACGATATGAACGAAGCATTCAAACGGTTCATTTTACCTATGATGCAATCATCTGCCTTACATTTCTTCCTTATTATATTATTCGGTATTCTATCATATATCGTTCTCTCATTTCTACGGTATTTATCCTACTTTCATCCTTCTTTTGCCAGCTCCAAGCTTCACTTCCATACATTAGGGTTGGCGCAAGAGGTCAAGTACAAGAACACCATTGTGCACCGCTGTCTTAACTGTTTTGGAAAGACTTTAGTTTGCGATGACAACTTTAAGTCCCTGCCCTAACTCTTCTTTCAATATCACTCTCCGCTCACTCGTCCTTTGTAAACATACTTCCTAAATATACAAATTCATCCACTTGTTCCAGATTTTCACCATTCACACAAGTGTCGCAGATTGTCATGCTTTCTTCTTTCATGAAAATCATTACCTTGGTCATATTCACATTCATCATCAGATCATATCGCATGTATAACTCATACCCTACTAAACAAAAGGACTTGTAGTTCATGTTCATTGTCTGCAAGTAGCACTAAACTAACTGACACTCCGTTCATTTTGGCGCTTGCATCCAACCATTTCAATAAACTAAAACTAACTAACTAACCATCACGCCATTTCCCGGGAGGGGTAGGCAGAGAGGATGGATTGCCACAATGCTCTGTCCTGGCATACGTCTCGGGATTCCTCTACATTCATACATCGTACCATGCACGCGAGTCGTTTATTCCGACTTCGACTTTGACCGCCTTTTAGTAATTGATTAATTTGGTCATGCCATGTTTTCCTCGGTCGTCCTCGGCTTCTTTTTCCACTCGCGCTACTTGTGTACAACTTTTTAACCATTCTACTCTCATCCATTCGTTCCATATGTCCAAACCATCTCAGGGATCCTTTTTTAATTTTATCCATGATGCAGTCATCTGCCTTACATTTCTTTCTTATTTCATCGTTCGGTATTCTATCATAAAACGTTTTCAAGCAAATTCTTCTTAGTGATCTCATTTCTACGGCATCTTATGCTGCTTTCTTCCTTCTTTTGCCGCTCCATGCTTCACTTCCATACATGAGGGTTGGCACTAGAGCACCATTGTGTACTGCCATATTTTCTTCTGTGGATATATTTCTATTTGCAGTAATGACTTTGAGTGCGCCATTTCAATAATATTATATAAAAAAGGTAATAATCTGTGAAACTCGATGAAACAAAATTTAATCTTGAAATTATAAAAAAAAAAATTATAAAAAAAAAACTATTTATGTAAGAAGTGAAGTAAGTAGATATATATAATAAAAGGGTATTTGATGGGTAAAATTAAATTATGTATGTATCAAAAATATATATGTGTTTGAGTTGCAACGGTTTTTTTATGAAACAACAATCGCATGTGATGTAGAAAATATAACCTCAAATATATTATTAAATTCTCAATAAAATAAATATATTTAAAAGAATTACATAGTCGAAACGAATTATTTATTTTATTTTATTTTGAAGCATTGTGCATCCCCAGACAAAATTTAAAAAATTCAAAAAAAAATTATTTAAATCAATTGATAATTTAAAAAAAAAATTGTATAAAATCTCCAACTGGACTTAATGACGGAGAGACGAATAAAAAAAAAAGATAAAAAATAAATAAAATAAAACACAAAAACATGAACAACAAAATTTAAAAAAAAATAAAAATAAAAATACAGAACAATTTCAGAAATGCAGTGTGTGTTGTCATTGTTGTGGATAATTTTTATTTATATATATATTGCAACACTGCAGTTCCAAATTCAAAAACTGTTCCATAGATAAATCATCAAAACACAAAGAGTATATTACTAAAAAGCGTAACCGAAAAATATATAATTTTTTAAAAGGGATAAAGTTATTTATAGAGTTTGTTAGTCAGAGATAGAAGATATAAGCTGTTTCATATTGGCCTGTCACATTTGGAATTATTCAAAATCATTCAAAAAAAGAATAGAATTTTATAAATATTTTAAATTTAAAAAAAAAATACATTGAGATGGAACGGAACAAATTTAAATTTAAAAACAGACACATTACATTCAGCGGATATACAAAATGCCCCAGAACGGAAAAATGAAAAAAAAAATGAAACAATTTATAACAAGACAATGGAAAAAAAACATGTAGATTTTCATTTGTTTTTTTTAAATTTTTTTTTAATAATAATGATTATTATTTTGAAGATAAAATAGTAAAAAAAAATGTGGATCGTATTGTACAAGAAAATGTATTTTTACCATATTTTTTAAAGAAAATAAATGCATAAATAATATATAATCATTCTTTTATATATAAATAATTATATATATAAAATATATGTTAGTAAATGTTAGAACTATCATGCAAAAAAAAAATATTATATTGATAAGGAAAAAAAAATTAAAAAGGACAATTTTAATAAATGCGAGTCGAGCTAGAGTGAATCAGTAGATGGTATTGAACAACTTTTATTCTATCAAAAATTACATAAAAAAAAAAAAAATGTTTTTAATTATTTCCTGAATTTACTCTATCTGGCTTTTACGCATCATTAAAATGACCGCGAATAATATTAGTTTGTAAATAAATGGGATTTACTTAGTTTAAGTGCATGCCCTAAATTGCCGCACAGAAGCACTTCAAAGTTCTCCTGTATTGAATCCTTCATTTGACGACCTTCGTGGCCGAGTGGTAAGTGCATTGACTGCCACCCTGAAGGTTCCGGGTTCGATTCCCCGCGAGGGCAGTGTTATTGTCACACTGTCTATGGTCTGGTGTAGGATTCACGTGACAATAAAATGGCGATAGATTAGCTACCTATCACATGTCACGAGAATCACTATGATAGCTATAATACCCTTTACATCGATTTGGCATTGGCACCAAAAATGCAATCCCCAAAAAATACAAAAACCAGTCTGTTGATGTCAGCTAGCCTGACGAAACTGGTCGCTGTCGAAATATAGACAATAAGTGGAAGTAGTTACAAAGAAAAACATTGTTTTATTTAATTATTATTTAAAATAAACTTCCATCAAGAGATTTCAGTAAAATCATTATATTATTATTTGTATTTCGTTGAATCAATCATTACAGCTGCGAGCCAAATCCATGTAAAGGGTATAAGCTATCATATTGATTCTCATGACATGTGATAGGTTGCTAATCTATTGCCATTTGATTGTCACTTGAATTCTATACAAGACCAAAGGCAGTGTGATGATCACAGTGCCATCGCCGGGAATCGAACCCGGGAACTTCGGTGTGGCAACCATAGCAACTTACCACTCAGCCACCGAGGTCATTATAATAATAATACGAGAAATAAAAAAACAGGTTGTGAACCACATTGTCACGTAATTAAAATTGAAATTTCGAAAGTGAATATTGATTGGAATTATGTGTGACATGAAAATTACAATAGAACGAACGGTAATATTTATAAAACAGATATCTGACCGGGATAACTTTACGGATGTAATTTATGTCCAGTTAAAAATATCCGTCAATGGCGTAATTGACTCAAATTCTTGAATTTGTTCTTGACAAATGAAATATAAATAATTGGGTAGATTTTCACGGTTGGAAGCAATATGTTATTTGTAATCTTGGTAAAATCAGTGGAAAATCTTTCTAGACCGACAGCTATGACCATCAGAATGGTTATTAACCACCCTGAAGACGGAGATTACAACGATCTCCGAAACGTTGGTCCAGAAAGATGAGTTATACGGATTTTACCAAGATCCAAAAAAAACAAAATGAAAATACACTTCAAAAATAAATCCCACAAAAATACAAAAACCAATATATGATAAATAATTATAATAAAAATAATAAATAAATAATGAAATAGAAGAATATTAAAATGTTACATGATTGCATTCACCAGAGCTGTGCGCATACATTAAAATTCAAAATACACATTTCCCAAGCATTTATAATAATTAAAAAAAAAAAACATACAATATCATATATCAAAAGCCCCAAAAAATTGTTTTTCCACTTCTGAAAATATTAAAAAAACAAATTGTCTTAAACAAATTGTCTTAACACATATATTTTTAAAAAATTCACAATAATTAAGTTATGACATTATTCATTGGGGCTATTGATATGAAGAAAAATGCATTTGGTATATACATAATAATTTTTTATGGATTCACTTGAATGTTAAAATATCTATAAAATAAAAAATTGTTTATAAAAAAACTAACTAACTAACTATCACTCTGCGAAGGGGTAGGCAGAAAGAATGGACCGCCACACTTTTCTGTCCTGGTTTACTTCTCTCGCTTCCTCAACATTCATACATTGTGTCATACACTTGCGTCGATTTCTCAGACTCCTCACGTGGCCGACATTCAATATTTGATTTATTTGATCGTGCCATGTTTTCCTCGGTCTTCCTCTATTTCTAGTTCCATTTACATCGTTAATATATACTTTTTTTTAACACTCTTTATTCATTCATTCTTTCCATGTGTCCAAACCATCTTAATGATACTTTGATTATTTTGTTCATAACACCATCATTCGCACCGCATTCACAGTTTATTCACACATTCGTCTAAGAGAAAATAACTATAATGAAGCAAAATATATTCACCATGGTTCGTGAAAATAGGTTGAAAGTAACTCCAAACAGGATATATACCAAATGCATAATTCTTGTAAGACGTTAGTAATGATTAGATATAACAGAAGCTGACAAAACAGGGACACAGGCATATCATAGGCAGGTGGGGACTGCTTTATAGGAGCGGCAAACTAGCAAAATATTGACCACACAAACATTTCCATTAAAAACAATATGTTTTTTTAATATTCCAATTCCAAAATGGAATTATTATATAATATTATTTTGTAGGAGTGATATAAACTCCTGGGGTTGCCTCGTGAGATACATAATAATAATTTAATTTAATACAAAACAACCCCATTTGTTCTACAATAAAACAATTTTATTAGATTTACAACAAAACAATTTCATACGTTTTACAACAAATCTATTTTATTTGTTTTACAACAAAATAATTTCAATTGTTTTACAACAAAACAATTTCACTTGTTTTACAACAAAACAATTTCAATTGTTTAACAACAAAACAATCTCAATTGTTTTACAACAAAACAATCTCATTTGTTTTTTACAACAAAACAATTTCAATTATTTTACAACAAAACATTTTCATTTGTTTTACAACAAAACAATTTCATATGTTTTACAACAAAAAAATTTCAATTGTTTTAGAACAAGATAATTTCACTTGTTTTACAACAAAACAATTTCATGTGGTCAACAACTTCATTTGTTTTAATACAAAATAATTTCACAATTTAGTAATTAGTTTCAAAAGTTTTTATTTTAGAAATGTTTGCGTGTCAATAAGTCAGCATAAAAGTAAAAATAAGATGATATGTATATATATAGAGCGTGTCACTTAGCAAGAACGGATACGAATGTGTCCGACTGCAGCCCTCGGGACGAGAGAGAGACGGGACATTGGCACCGGAGCGAGTGACACGCTGCAAGGGATAGCAGTTTTCGAGGACTCACCGCTTGCTAAACCTGGAGGAGATTTTGGAGAAGAAGCTGGTCCGCGCCGAGTGCGGGGAGCCGTCTCCGGCCGCACCGTACACCCCCCCTCCTATACCCGCCGAGGCGTTTCTTGGCCGCGTTTGACCTGCGGGCAAACATCATATTGTCTCCGTTAAAATTTCGGTTAGTAAAAGTATATTATTATTATTATTATTTTAGTTTCAATCCTAAAGATTGGTTTGGAGAAAAGTTTATTAACATCTTTGCCGGTTCTTGGGATGCCGCTTTAATGTGGTAGTTTCCCATTGCTTTCCACAGTAATAGTATACAGTAAAATGTTAGGTAAATTCATATAAATTGAAAAACCAAAACAATCATAACTTACTTGTTTTAAAACTAAACAATTATATTTGTTTTACAACAAAACAATTTCATCTGTTTTATAATGAAATCATTTATTTTATACAAAACTATTTTATCTGTTTTACAACAAACTATTTTTAATTGTTTTTAAACTAAACAAATTCATTTATTTTACAACAAAACAATTTCATTTGTTTTACAACAAAACAATTATAGTTGTTTTAGACACTTTTATATATTTTTTATTGAAAAATAAAGTATTAGTAAAAATAATAAAGATATTACAGGAATCTCTTATATCACTCAGTATGACACCGGTAAAAGGGCTGTGGGTTCGAATCCTACTGGAGGTGTGGTGATGAATTTAAATCAATATTTCTATGACGAATTTTTATGAATTAAAACATTGTTTTTTTTCCACTTTTGAGTTTATTCATCATCGGGATAACAATATAAACTTTATATCATTTATAAGAGTTTATATCGTTCTCCTGATGATGAAGGTGTAAGCCTTCGAAACATGTCGAGAAAAATGAACTCAAAAGTGGAATAAACAGTGTTTTAATTCATAAAAATTCGTCATTATGGAATTCCAGTGTTAACACCGTAAGTTTATCTATAATCAATATTTCAATGTTAAAAAATAGATATATATTTAGTGTTTTCATAGTTTAAGAAATATTATACAAGAAAATGATAAAATTATGTATTACATGTAAAAACAGGGTAAACTGGGAAAAATTGGGGAAAATTTAAAATGATATCTGGGGAAAATGGGAAATATTTAGATTCATGGTGTCAAAGGATAAAAATACTGGCCTGAGTGGAAAGTTGATCTAGAGGGGACATTCCTAGGAAACGCCAGCTGCTGTTGCCTTGTCGTGGAGTTCACCGTCGGGTTTATGCTGGAAACAGAAACAAGAATCTTTAACTATTTCGTGGACCGCAAGACACTGAGCAAAATAGATTTAAAATGTGCCAATTTTTAGCAACACCAAACCATTTTAACCGTTCTAAGCATATGAACGTACGTGATACGAAAACTTTGGACTGTACCATTCTGCGCTATCCCGTATCACGTACGCTTTTGAGAAAATATAATGTACAAACCGTTAGGGATACGCGCGTGTGCCAACAGCACTTGAGTACAAGTCTTCACAAGTATGACAGTTTTACATAGAGCAGGTGAAGTGTGTGGTCGAATATTTGATGTTTTGTAATATATATATATTTTTTATACATAATTAAATTTAATTAATAAAAAAACATGATTTTTTTCTTACGTTTCTCGGAAAGTAACCTGAAGGTAGGGCAGTTTAAACTAACTAACCATCTCGCCGTCTCCACACTGTTCTGTCCTGACATACTTCTCTCACTTCCTCAACATTCATACATTGTGTCATGCCCGCACGTCGATTTCTCTGACTCCTCACGTGGCCGACATTCAATATTTGATTAATTTGATCATGCCACATTTTCCTCGGTCTTCCTCTATTTCTAGTTCCATTTACATCGTTAACATATACTTTTTTTACCATTCTTTCTTTCCATGTGTCCAAACCATCTTAATGATCCTTTCATTATTTTGTTCATAACACCATCCATTCGCACCGCATTCACTTCTTACATTTTCACACGGAGTATAGACACATCCATCTAAGAGATCTCATTTCTACTTCAATTATTCTACTTTCATCCTTCTTTTGCCAGTTCTATGCTTCGCTTCCATACATAAGGGTTGGTATAAGAACACCATTTTGCACTGCCATTTTATTTAAACAGTTACAATAATTTATTATACAATATCAAAGAAGAAATCGGGGCACGTCCAGGTGTGAACCCCAATACCCTTAATCAGGAGGAAAGCGTCGTGACTCCTAGACCACCATCCGTTTACTATTTACATAATTAAAATAATTTAAATAAATAATTAAAAGCAAATAAAAAAAAGGTTACTTCCTCGTGTGGCAAATTCCATAAATGTCAGAATACATATTAGAAGCAATACAATTCTATCAAATAAAATAATAAAAATGCTAAAAAAACAATAATCATAAATCGAAATAATCTACTGTCACCAAAATAATATATAATAAAAATAAATATTATTATAATATTACACATATTTATTGTTAAAATAAATCCCAAATATATGTTAGTTCTACATAAAATATCTGTAATATAAAATGTACTTTATTACTCCGGGCTTACATTCTTTGTAGTGATTGTATTTATACAGTAGAACCTGGTTAATTGGCAAAACTCTATAATTTGCTCTAATCTATCCCGTTCCACCCCTTGGAGCACTAAACCTCTTTTATTAGAAAAAAAAAGAAACCTGTTTAACCCTCCCTTCCCTGTGATGGGTATCTTCTACTAATAACCATCAATATCTCTATACATTTAATAAATACAAGGTTCAGATTTTAGGTATTCCTCCATATTTACGTATTGATTAAAAAAATAATATTAATAATAATCAGAATTCTTCGGGTACATCGGAGGTATTTTGTGAACATCGGAAACAAAATTCGAAGCGCTGAGTATGCGACACTATATTCGCATCTCACTCTTGCATATGTTCTAGCTCAATGTTCTCACTCTCGGCCGTCCCGCCGCCGCCGGCAGTCGCTTTCGGGCTTGCAACCAGAGCGGGTCTATGCCCGTTCCGTGAGCGTTGCCAGATGGTTTTTTAATGTTTTTAGCAATTGAATCTCAATTATTATAATTTTTGACTTCAATTATAATTATATAAGGGGATTAGCTATGAATGTTCCTATTTTTCCAATTTAAAATTGCTAATTTTTTAACGCGTACTGACTATCCTACACCGGAACGCACGTTTTTATTTTAGCACCGTAAGGGAAAGGTTAATTGAACTCGACATTCTGGCCCTAAATCTCTGTAATTGGAGAGCACTCCCTTCTCCACCTCTGTAATTCGACAGCACTCCCTTCTCCACCTCTGCAATTGGAGGGCACTGCCTTCTCGATCTCTGTAAACTGACAACTCCTCAGTATTTGTTCTGTACTCATCAAAGGTGGTCCATTTTAAATTGCAATGTTTCACAAATGTAAATATAATGGCCTTGATTTGACCTCGAAACTAAAACTAATCCAAGAATCTTACGCCAATTAACCTATTAAACTTTTATTAAATTTGTAATGATTATATCGCACCGTGAGTGTAAAACCGAAACAAGTGCAAATATACATTTTGGAGATATGGGAGTTTAAAGACTTCATATTGCTTGGAAAAACAGTTTTTTTTTTAAATAAACCAATGATTTTCGGTTTATAGGTATATTACTTTAAACTGAAAATCATTGGTTTATTAAAAAAAAAACAGGTTTTCCAAGCAATATGAAGTCTTTAAACTCCCATATCTCCAAACTTTATATTTGCACTTGTTTCGGTTTTACACTCACGGTGCGATATGTCTAAACCATCTTAATGATCCTTTCATTATTTTGTTCATAACACCATCATTCGCACCGCATTCACTTCTTATATTTTCAGTCGACACTATCATACACAAAGTCGTCAAAGAGATCGTCACACACATTCGTCAAAGAGAACTCATTTCTACCGCATTTATTCTACTTTCATCCTTCTTTTGCCAGTTCCATGTTAAATCAATAGAAAAAAGAAATCTTTATTATTATGTATTTAGTGTGCTTCCACTTGTGTTTATGTTCGACCGATTTCGGCAGCTTGGTGCCATCTTCTGGTAAAAAAAAATTGTTTTCACTATTTAAAATTAACAATCTACCAAGAAATTTCAATTAAAAACATTAAGATTTTTTTATGTCGAATTGTGCATAGAAAAATGTGCACATTTGTCACATTAAAATTATTTTCACATTCTAGAAAACTGATTTAAATTTTAATTGATCATTTTCACCCAGAAAAAACTAATCGAGAGCTACTGCCCTAGACCACTGCCCGGGTTAACATAGTACATTTCAGATCTCAGATATTTTCTAACGGAAGTTCATGCAGCGACAGAGCTGTACCACAGCGCTGGCCGGCCACCGTACCTCTGTCTCAGCGGGTCCAGGGAGCCGAGCGCGGGCTGCGGCTCTTGCGCGGGCCCCCCCGCCGAGGACACGGAGGCGCTCTTCACGTGGCCCTTGGCCGGCACGGCCTGGCCGGCGCCAGCCGCGGCCGCCGGCTGGCCGCCCGCCGGCGTGGACGTCGAGGAGTTGGATGCGGACGATTTGGAAATGTTGTCTCCGCCACTGGCACTACTCATATTGAATTTTTTTTCCAATCCAATTTATAGCCATTTTCCAGTTCAAATGTTTTTCGGAAGATTCCAAACAATATCAATGTTTTCATGTTCAATTTATAGCCATTTTACAGTTCAAATTGTTTTTGAAAGATTCCATTGATTTCAAGTTCAATTATTTCTCAGAAGTTTTAATTTAATACATTTTCAATTGTTTTCAATTGTTTTAAATTGGTTTAAATTGTTTTCAATTGTTTTTAATTGTGTTCAATTGTTTTCAATTGTTTTCAATTGTTTTCAATTGTTTTCAATAGTATTCAATTGTTTTCAATTGTATTCAATCGTACAATTGTTTTCAATTGTTCAATTGTTTCATATGTTCAATTGTTTTCAATCGTTTTCAGGAATATTACAAATAATATCGTTTTTATTATGTCATATCCAATTTATAGCAATTTTCCAGTCCAATTGTGTTTTAGAAGATTCCAAATAATATCCATACAGTTATTTTTAACATAATATAATCCAAAGTAATGTTTTTCAATTTGGTTGTAATCATTGCACGTAATTTGTAGCCATTTTCCAATTCAATTGTTTTTCGAAAGATTCCAAGTAGGCCAGCCATACAACACATTATTTTTCCAATGTAATGATTTATGCCAACATCATGTGACCATGCGGTCATAGTCCGTCAAAGTATATTTATTTTTTATATATGATATATATATATAATATAAGATATTCCCAAAATCCCAAACACCATGGTTGATCGAGCAAGACAGACAGATATGGCACAGACCGAGAGGGAAAGAGAAAAATACATGCTGTTAGTGTTATATTAGCATATTTGTTAATTATAACTAATACATATCAAACAAGAAAATTCAAGATATTTAATAAAATCTCTTTAATTTTCTTGCCAATTATAATATAGTGTTATAAATATATTATAAAACAAATGTGATTTGATACCGCTTCCAGAGTCACCCTCATTCGCCTTTCACATGCCATAATAAGTATGATAAATGAAACCCAAGAAATCGATACACATTGAAAAATTTTCTTCATAGTCAAATTGGCTACTTAAGAATTGGTAACTATTTTACAAATTGCTCCTAAAACTCTCATTAAAAAAATATTAATCATTTTTTTTAACAGTACGTGTGGAAGGGTGGATTTTAAGAATTAAAATATTAATTAAAAATTACTAAAAATGCAAAATAGATTATTTCATTTTTTTATAAGGATTAACTGTATCTCAATAGAGACGAAGATGTAAATTGTTTTTCTGGGAACAGAATGTGGTGGCCGAGGCGCTTACAGGACTTATGACCTGTCATTGGTTGGGTTGAGCGGTCGCTTTATGTTTAACAACATTCCCATTCCGCCCTTCTTATGACCACCACTCTCTCTCTCTGGTTTCAATCCTGGGATTGGTTTGCAGCAATTTCCTCCATTATTCTCTTCCATTTTTCCCTGTCTTGTGCGGCTCTTTTGAAATGTGCATATGATGAGCAGCGTACGTCCACCAACAGGTCCTCCAGGTACTCTCGGCGTGGGCGTCCCCTAGAGTTTGTCCCCTCGATCATACCCTCCATTATGGCATGCAAGAGACCTTCTTGACGTATTACATGGCCGATCCATCTTGCACGCCTTTCGGACAAGGTCCTGAGCAGGTGCCTTCCTCCTTCGATTCCTTGAAGAACTTCCTCATTCGTGATGTGGTCTCTCCAGGAAATTCCAAAGAGTCTTCTATAGGACCACATCTCAAAAGCCTCTAGTCTCCGCTTATCCCTTTCGGATAGGCACCATGTCTCGCAGCCGTACATCAAGACACTCCATACATAGGTCTTGATGAGGAGTATTCTCAGTTTTAGGTCTATATTATTTGACTCTATTATTTTCGACCTTTTATTAAATGCAAGCCTAGCCTGATGTATACGGCTGTCGACCTCGCTCTTAGACCGACCGTCCCATGTTATTTTGCTCCCGAGGTAGACAAACTCCTTGGTGTTCTTTAGTGGAACTCCTGACATCACTACTCTCATCTGATGTTGCGTTCGGCCTACAGTCAGCAGCTTTGTTTTGTCCTTATTTATCTTCATGTTGTAGCTATCTTGAAGAATGTCTTGCAAAGTATCTAAGGCCTCATGCAGTTCCTCCTCACTTTCAGCAACCATAGCAATATCGTCAGCAAACCTTATCATGTCTATATTTTGCCCGTGTATCCTTACACCTTCTCTGTGACTCATTCTCTCTCTCAAGTCGTCAATCGCATTCTGTATGTAAATCTGACAAATTCTGGAACTTGTATATATGCTAGAATCCCACGCTTATCTTTACATTTTTAAGTTCACTCTACACTAGCGTCATCTATTAAGATTGGGAAGCATTAAGCAGAAAATCTTTATTAGCGCCTCGGCCACCACATTCTGTTCCCAGACAAACAATTTACATCTTCGTCTCTATTGAGATACAATTAATTCTTATAAAAAAATATATATATATTTTTTTTTAACAGTGTGTGTGGTAGAGTGGATTAAAAGTTTAAAATATTAATAAAAAATTACTAAAAATGCAAAATAGATTATTTCATGTTATGAATTATTAAACTGTTTTTTTTTTCTTCCATTTTTGCATTTGTTTTTCTCAGTATAAAGATTATTTTATGAATTAAAACATGTTTTTTTCCAATTATGAGTTTATATTTCTCAGCAAACCTTCCTCGTCGACCATCCAGAGGATGACCTAGAAACGCATGGATGATTCAGTGCAATAGCGTCTTACGGAGAAATGGCTTGAGTGAGAAGCGACCCCAACAGTGAATACAGGCGATGAGTTGGGATAGCGCCAGAAAAAAGAAGAAAAAGAGTGTGTTTCAAAGATTTTACACCTCCATCATCAGGAGAACGATATAAATATGTTTATATCGTACTCCCGATATGAAGGTGTAACTAACTTACTAACTACTCATATCGCCATCTCCCCGAAGGGGTAGGCAGGCAAAAAGAATGGTCTGCCACACTTTAACCGATGGGGCACTCCATCCCTCTCCTTTTGCCCCCGCGGAGACGCGGTGTGATGGGTTGCGAACTTCTGAAGGTGTAAAACCTTTGAAACATGTTGAGTAAAATAAACGCAAATATGGAAAGAAAGAAAAAATAGGGTTTTAATTTTTGGCGGAAACATTTCATATTTCAACATTATTAACTTTTTTAATGAAAAAACTTTGTTATAAATATCACACTTCAATATATTTTGTCGTGACAGTAACAGTTGATTGGAAGACCTGACAATGCTAACATTAGTTGGCGAAACAGCTGTTGTGACAAAATATAATCAATTGTGATATATATAACAAAGTTTTTTATCCAAACATTTAATAAATAAAAATTCTGTATTCATAAACATTTAATAAATAAAAGTTCTTCTTTCAAAAGTATTGAATAGTTTCATCATTTACAAACGATATAATTTATTTTAAACTGATTTGTATTTTAAATAAAGTGTTGATTTATAAAGTAAAAAAATATTGGTTTAATGTCATTTAATTCATAATTATGGAGCTCAGTTTTATCGTAAATTATTTCATATTGTGCTTTCTCAGTGTGTATAGATTTCATCAAACCAAAAATAGACAAACCAAAAACATTTTTTTTTAATTTACCCAAAATTTTTCAAGACGTATGTTTGCCGTAAAATAAAATAATTAAAAATCATTACATTATTAACCCTTTGACTCCAATGTCGAGGTAGACTTAACATTGCTTTTTTACTGGCAACTCCGGTTGAAGATATTTTATTTACTATTAAAAACTTTGATCGCTGGTAAATTTAATTATTATAATATAATAATATTGCATTATATAATATTGATGACACCTGAGGATGGAGGTCACATAAGAAACATTGTCGTGTTTTAACATTTTTATTGTATAAAGATATTTAATCAATTAAAGAGGAAAATATACAGTGTTATTTTCCAATTTCAAAGTTTTTACAATGAAATTTCACAGTGTTAACGTCTTAACTTTCAAAAAATTAATAATTAATACTTGGTAATTATTGATAATTATAGATTAAAAAATATTCTTAAAATCGCCAATCTGGAGAACAAGGGTTAATGTCGTTTGATAATTAAAATTCACTACAGAAAATTCTAGGTATTTACGAATAAGATCATTTTTCCAAGGATGGCATCAAACGATGATCCAAGTTCTTAAAGTGCGGAATGATATTAGGGCACGGGGGACAGACCTGGAGTTCTCCTGTAGCAGGGTGGCCCCCGCGGGCTTGTCAGCCGGCTGTTTGGAGTCGTAGTTCACCGTGGAGCGCCGTATGGGGATGAACTCCCGCCGTCCTGGAACAAATGGCGCAAATAAAAAACCTCAAGCGATCCACCTTTTCTGTTTGGGCACACAGAAAGGACGCCACAGGGGGAGTGGGGGGGAAGACAAAGACAGAATATATTTTTCATACTAAACAAGAAAATTAAATACTAGATGGAAATTTCATCAATCCTATAACACCGGGATTCAATATAAATTTTATTTACTACTCTATCTGACATTTCTCTGAAGCATGGCAGGCGAAAAGCCAGTCAGAGAACAAGTCGCTAGACACAATTGACTGTGGATCGGTCACACCCTGAGATGGAACCCAGCCTGCATTACTCAGGAGCACATTCACACATTGTGCATGTCACATCTGTCATGCCGTGTCTTCCTTGGCCTTCCTCGACTTCTTTTTCCATTCACATTATTTGTATACATCTTTTGACCATTCTTCCCTCATTTTATTTAATTTTTCATTTTCATTTAATTTATTTTGATAAAAATCAAACATTCCAGACATATAATTCTCATCCATTCTTCCATATGTCCAAACCTTTTAGTGGCCCTTCTTAATTTTATTTAGGATGCATTCATCCGCCTTACATTCCTTTCTAACTTCTTCATTCTTCACTTCTTATTCTATCATACATTGTTTTTCCACACATTCTTCTAAGTGATCTCATTTCTATGGCATTTATCCTACTTTCATCTTTCTTCTCCCAACTCCAAGCTTCACTTTCATATACAAGAGTCAGCACTAGAACCCCATTGTGCACTGCCATCTTTGCTACAATCATGCTTCAGTTATGTCACAATCTGTCATACATTCTTCCTTTTCAAGTACCATAACTTAAGACTTTGACACGTTCATCACAAGGTCACGATTATTGCATACTTGGTACATTCTTGATACTAGGAACTCCCGCAATCAATGCGGATTAAAAAAAATTAAAAAAATCCTCCCCGATAGCCCACTGCGTACTCCACCAAACAAAATGGTCTCACGCAGGATGCTATCTCCTACCACAACTCCATCCAGGCACTGCTCCGCTTATCTTCCCCTCGGGAACAGAGTTTTTTTATAAATACAATCCCAAACCTAACTGGTCTTCCATTCCTTGACTATAATGTAAGACTTAATCATAAACCTTAAATCCCCATAGGCCCTCTTTCGGAAGGACACTCCGGGCCATACATTTAGCCCCATCATAAAACAACTAACAAATCACATTCCAACAATGTTTCCTACAGAAGTAAGAGGAATAGCCACAATAGCTGAACCTCTGTAAGCCAGAAGATGTCCAAGTCCAAGACTTGTAGATGGTCCATGGTGTCAGCGATTAAAACAGCGTCGTCTGCATATAGCAATCAGCTGATGGGACATATGTCATTTTCACACCTAACATGGGTTTGTAATATATACTCACTCTGCTCAACCTTGGGCTGCGCGGAAGCTGGGCGGGCCGTGCCCTGCTGAACTTGCATCTGGGCTATGCGGGCCGTGTTCTCCTTGATGCTGGCAGAGTCTATCGTGTTCTGGAACGAGGACAAATAATATGTAGCATATTTGTTATTAAATACAAGAGGTCGTGATAGATTCCCGCTCCGGAGACCCAGACATGAAAGTACAGAGAAAGGTGTTTTCTATAGAGGAGTCAAGTTATAAAATGAATTGCCAAATGAGGCAAGAGATGCCGGTTCTCTCACGATCTTTCATCGAAAATGCTTTAACCCTTATATAAGTCTGGCTGGCTACAATAGCAGTCCGCATATATTCTCCGGGTTCAACGTGTAATATCCCATAAAATTACTACGACGGACCAAAAGTAAAAATGTGTATTACATACTATTATGAATTCTCTGTGATTTAGAGATAAACTTTCATCCTTTTTTTAAAAAAAATTTATTTAATTTTTTTGTATTGCGTGTTCCATACGGATCACGACTCGTGGCCAATCATCACACACACACAGTTGTATAATCGCCGATATACGAGGTGATGGTTTCTCGTACTGTGTCGGAATCTTTGATTTTAAGTGTGTGTTTACTTAGGGTGAATCTTATATTGTTATTAATGGTGAAACCTGTCGCTGTCGAAATAAAGACAAAAATGGAAGTAGTTAAAAAAATCATTGTTTCATTGAATTATTATAAATAAATAAATTACCTGTCTCTTGAAGTTGTTGGGCGGGGCACTCGGGGGAGGAGCAGGGGCGGCCGCGGGAGGGGCAGCAGCACCAGGCGGGCCCCGCAGACCCTCGCCCCCGCTGCTGGCCCGCCGCGAAGTGGGCTTGGCCGATGACGCGGATATGGAGCGGTGCACGCCACGATGTGAAGGCGACGCCGCACCAGTGCCACCTGGATCAAATTTCAATTCTTTATTTTCAAAAATAGCCGATACACCTACAGGACTAAAAATCTTCTCAGAGTCGTAAAAATGAGAACCCGATGCTCCATGGCGACATAACCTTCAGAAATCGGATCAAAAATGAAACGATAAGGTCTGTCTGTGGTATTGAAGACATCTTCTTCTTCTTCTTTTTGTCCTGTCACACCTCCGTGGCTCAAGGAACCTTCTCCACCCGACTCTATCGCATGCCTGATTCCTAATATCATCCCAAGTGAGGCCTGCTGCTTTAACTTCGTCCTGCAGGGCTCTTCTCCAGGTGGCTCTAGATCTACCTCGCTTGCAGGCTGGGTTCCATCTCAGAGTGTGACCAATCCACACCCATTTGCATCTAGCGACTTGAATTCCAATTGGCTTTTCGCCTGCCATGGTCCAGAGAACAGCATTTGACACTGTTTGGGGCCAATAGACTAAGACTAGAGAATATTGAAGACATAGTGAGGTGGGAAAGAAGCAGAAATCATTCGGACCGCATGGAAGATACAAGATTTGAAAAAATTGTAAAAAACGAAAAACCCAGCAGCCAGATACTTCCAGGAAGGCCGCCGAAGATGTGGAGAGATGGCTGGACGTCATCAGCCCAGAACAATTAACAAGGTCCCACAAAACCTACATACACCATCTAAGGAAATGTAGTCCCTACAGAAAATCCTTGGAAAAGGCAACTAGAAACCACTTCAGTAATACTTCCCAGGAAAATCGCTGTGGCGAGAAAACATTCGTCACAGTGATCACCAACGTCAGGGGACAAGGTTGGGCCGGTTGATTACTCACCCGCAGTGGTGGAGTTCTGCTGGTTGGCCGCATTAGGCTGCGGCACTCCAGCGATATTGCGCAGGGAGAGAGATGAACCGGACCTCGAGCCGTCCGATTCGGGCTGGAAACAACCACACATCATCATTATAACTAGGACCATACAATTGCAACAAAATTATCAAATCGATTGAAAGTAGTATTATAAAACCTAATAGAGCCACTAAAAAGTAAAGCCAAATAACCAGTAAAATAGCCACTAAGTACCAAAAAAATACAAAAAAAAACAAGTATGCAGTTTAGTTCTATATGTAATATAGAACAAAACTGCATACTTAGTTATTTTTGTATTTTTTTGGTCTTCTTCTTCTTCTTTTTGTCCTGTTACACCTCCGTGGTGCATAGGGCCTCAAGGAATCTTCTCCACCCGACTCTATCGCATGCCTGATGCTTAACATCATCCCAAGTGAGGCCTGCTGCCTTAACCTCGTCCTGCAGGGTTCTTCTCCAGTCTGCCTCGCTTTCTCTTTCCCCCATAGGGGACCGTTCTAGTGCACTCTGAGCGATGCAGGCTGGGTTCCGTCTCAGAGTGTGACCGATCCACTGCCATTTGCGTCTAGCGACTTGTTCTCTAATTGGCTTTTCGCCTGCCATGGTCCAGAGAACGGCATTTGACACTGTTTGGGGCCAATAGATTTTGAATATTGAGCGAAAGCACCTATTTATAAACACCTGGAGTTTACCAATAACGTCTACGGTAGACTTCCAAGTCTCACATCCGTATCGTTTTTTTTGGTACTTAGTGCCTATTTTACTGCAATGTAATATTTGTAACACACACGCTGAGTGAATGGCGCGACCACATTCGAAAGGTACGGTATGTTTTTGTATGTAATTGAATGTTTTTGTTTTTATAAACATCTAAGAGTGTTGACCCACTGTTTTCATATTGTAGAGAATAATCTGTTCTGTCTATAATATAATAAATAATATAATAAATTGGATAATTTATAAAGCGCCATTTTTATGAATTGCTCATCTCAAGGGCGCTGTAGAAGATGCTCCGTTTTATCAACTAGATAATAATAATAATAATAATAAAAAAAAAAATATATAAACATATTTAGTATGAGGGCTGCACCCGACGAAATCGATCAGCCCTTCCTGTCAGGAAATGATAATTTGAAAAGGTGCGTTTTGAGTCTCGATCTAAACTCTGATTGATTCTCAATGCACTTAAGGTCTGCTGGAAGACTGTTCCAGGCTGAAGGGCCGGCTACCGCGAAGGCTCGGTCGCCAAAGTTTGTGCTTGGACAGCGTTTTGGCACAGTCAATCTACCGATCGCAGAAGACATAGCCGATTGCAATGTAGACTGTCTAGCATTCAGGTTCTCGTTGATGCAGAGTTCAGATATATAAGCTGGTGCCATTCCATGCAGCGCCTTATAGACCGTCCAGCAGAGTTTGTATTGTATCCTCTCTGGACATTTCAGCCAGTGGAGCTCCAATAAATCATGCCATATTGTTATAATGTCATTTAATTACTTACATAGGTATTTGAAAACATGTACAGCGTAGGGGTATAAATAAAACGGAGTAAATAACACATGTACTCACGTCTGTGCTTTTTCTTCCCAGCAATAAGTATGTGGCGAACACATCGTCGTATTTGGCCTCGGCGAGAGATTTCTCAATGTCCTGCCTGTTGTAGCCCAGGCAGACTAGGTTCTCTGGAATCAGAAAGGTACTAATTTTAGACACGCTATTTGGGCATGAACGTGGGTCACGTTCCATATCTGACCCTTATTTGATATAACATAATATATTCTATAATTCTGTTTTAACAACTGATTACATTTTCATTACATATTCTTACAATATATGATAGAATAGAGAAACAACGAGTGACCCAAAGAGCCATGTTAGGAATAAGCCTAAGAGACAGAGTCAGAAACGATACGGTGAGATAAAAAACAAAGGTCACTGACATCATCCACCGAGTGGCGACTCTAAAATGGCAATGGGCAGGTCACGTAGCCAGCTCAGACGAAAAGTGGACAAGAAGACTGCTGAATTGGAGACCGTGGACGGTAAAGAACTACGGTGGAAGGATGATCTGAACAGACACGTCGGAATAACCTGGACGCAGTCTGCACAGGACAGAGTGACATAGAAGCGAATGGAAGAGGCCTTTGTCCAGGAGTGGACGGGAATAGGCTGAGGAAGAAGAAAACGATAGAATATCTAATGATGAAGTAAAAAAGGAATGTAAGGCGGATGAATGCGTGATAAATAAAATTAGGACTAGGTCACTAAGATGGTTTTGGACGTATGGAACGAATGGATATGGGAAGAATGGTTAAAAAGATATACACAAGTAGTGTGAATGGAAAATAAGTCGATAAAGGCCAAGGAAGACATGACATGACCAAATTAATAAATTACTGAAAGGCGGCCATGCATGTCACGGTGTGTGAATGTAGAAGATGCGCGAGAATTATGCCAGGATAGAACAATGTGGCGATCCATCCTCTCTGCCTACCCTTCCGGGAAACGGCGTGATGGTTAGTTAGTTAGTTATTTATTAGAAAGATTATAATATCAGAAATATACATAATTTTTTATATTAGTAATCAGTTGTTAAAACTATACATAAACATAACATCAACAACATTTGGCATTCGTTACAAAATGCCGTTTACAACGTGTGTCCAACGCACTGACAAAATTACATACACAACTGGATCGTAACAAGTTACACGATTAATCATCTGTAAAGCGGTAGAGTCAGCCATCATGCCCGACTACGGGTTATTCCGAATGTTACGCAAAAGCCAGACAGAGGCGATTCAGTAGACGAGATTGAACAAGTTTTGTTAACAAATTTGAATTTTAAAAATGTTTAAGGTGATAATCACTTCAATAATGCGCAAATAATAGCATCTTTAAATCATTCAATGTACATGCAAAATCACAATTTTTTTAAACTGTGGAATTGCACAATGACGAATTAAAACACTGTTTTTTTTCACCTTCGAGTTTATATTTTTCAACACGTTCCGAAGGTTTTTACTTTCATCGGGAGAATGATATAAACTGAAAAATCAATATATCGTTCTCCCAATTTAGGCTTGCATTTAATAAAAGGTCAAAAATAATAGAATCGAATAATATAGACCTGAAACTGAGAATACTCCTCATCAAGACCTGTGTATGGAATATCTTGATGTACGGCTGCGAGACATGGTGCCTATACGAAAGATATAGGAGACTAGAGGCTTTTGAGATGTGGTCCTATAGAAGACTATTAGGAATTTCCTGGAGAGAACACATCAGGGAGGAAGGCACCTGCTCAGGACCTTGTCCGAAAGGCGTGCAAGATGGATCGGCCATGTAATACGACAAGAAGGCCTCTTGCATGCCATAATGGAGGGTATGACCGAGGGGACAAACTCTAGGGGACGCCCACGCCGAGAGTACCTGGAGGACCTGTTGGTGGACGTGCGCTGCTCATCATATGCAGATTGCAAAAGAGCCGCACAAGACAGGGAAGAATGGAAGAGAAGAATAGAGGAAATTGCTGCAAACCAATCCCAGGATTGAAACCAGATCATCAATATTGAAGGTATAAAACCTTCAAAAAATGTCAATTAAACTAAAAAGTGTAAAAAACAGTGTTGATGATTACATGAAAAATTAAGGTTATTTTCAATACATTATTCACATCAGTAGATTGGAATATGATAACGTGAATATTTCACTTCTATTATTAAAGTTGATTTCAAAAGAATTCATCTACAATAAGTGGATTTCAACAAACACAATATAAAATAATATGAATTAGATGTTTTCTAGATGTTTTATTATAGTTCATGTGAATGAAATGTTTCACCTTTCTAAGGCATTATCAAATGTGTGAAGAAACATGTCACGTCATCAAACTTCTTGAAAACGGATATTTTCATACATATTAATGATTCAAAATTCCGTTCTTTCTGCCTACCCTTTCGGGGAGACGGTGTGATGGTTAGTTAGTTAGTTAGTTAATGATTCAATAAAAAGTTTAGTTTCACCCAGTCTGATAATACCTTGTCTATATTACGTATCTTTCGGAATAACTCTGTATAACATCTTAACAATAGTATTTCATGCATTCATTTCAATTCCGGCGGAAATATCGCCATCGTCTTGCTTCGGACTATCAGAAGATTTAAATACTGGAGGAAAAAAACTAAAAATTTCATAAGAGAATTTTTTTTAATTAGGAAGATGCAATTTTTGTTGTTAATGCAAGACAATTTAAAGACGAAATTATATTATAAAATAATGGAAAACAATACATCAGAAATATTACGAAAAACATAGAAAAACCATTAACAAAATACTTATTAAGAATTTATTGACGTGATATTTACATATGAACGCGGTCTCCTCGGAGATCGACGTCTTTCATATTAGTGAAGGTACGTTCAGGAGACAAATACTCTTGACTTTAGAAAGTATCTTGTCTTCCTAATGTCGAACCATCTCTAATGCGTTCCTGGTAATATGTTGTATTTTTATAATATTTTATCTGTACTCAATAGATGCCTTAAACATTTTCCTGTTTGAAATGTCTTTTGAGTTAATAAACTGATTTGATTTGATTTGATATGTATAGATGAAAACATTTTGATATTATTGACTGTTTAATTTGGAACACTATTATGATAACACAATTTATTCATTCAATCTCAACTGACCGTGATGATGCCAAACACTGGTTGGCAAAACAGCTGTCGTGAAAATTTTAACTTAAATTAAATTGTGGCAATAGCTATTTCGCAAGCCAGCATTTACATCATCGAATGTCACAATCAACAATTAATTGTAACACCCGATGATGCCAAACTATGGTTGGCGAAACAGCATTGTGAATATTTTAAATTCTACAAAATTGTCGCGACAGTTGTTTCGTTAACCGACGTTCACATCATCAAATGATACAATCAAATGTTAATTCTAATACCAGATGATGCCAACTCTAGTTGGCGAAAAAGCTATCATGACAATTTCATAGAATTTAAATAAATTGTGTTATTAAAACAGTGTTACAGATTAAACAGTTATCAATGTTATTAAAAATAATATAAAAATATTTCATTTAAATTCATTAATTTATACATACGTCATCGATTGAGTCAGTTTAAAATATTCCATTTTCAAATGTCATTTCAAATATTCTTTTGTCATGATTTGGTACTAAAAATTAGCCATGTTCCTAATTAAATACACTATATAGACACTAAATTAACCATGCAATAGCATTCATAAATGGTTTTCAAACATAATGACGAAGACAAGACAACACATATGTAATTTTACATTTGACTATGCAGAGACATGTACGGACAATCACGCAACGAACGCACGCTACGGCGCACGCACCCGGACAACGTGAGAGAATCAGATTCAAACGTAAAACAAAAGATATAATATTCCAAGTTCTAAATACGAAATTTAAAATTTTGCTTCAACAATTTAAGAAGAGAAAAAAATGTATTATTATAAAAAATAAATAGAAACAAAATAATAATTTTAAAAATATATACTAATGAAAAATTATCATAATACAGTAGAACGCTGTTTATCCGGACGTCAGTTAACTGGAACGTCAATTATCCGAACAAGCCGAGATGACGAAGCGTTCTGTACCGTGAGCTACGCATGACTAAGCTTACCCCACCACACCCACACAATGTTGGGTGTGAGTTGATGAATGCTTAAATGCGGATGATGAAGGAGAATGAATCAGTCACGGAGAAGCCTTCATATCATGGTTTGAAGAGCAAGAGTATATGGGTTTCTTCTGATATGTATGATTTTTGATTTCATATTGTTATATCACTGTCTTATCTTTGTAACACCGTTTTGTGTCCAATTGAGTCGCCTAAGCGCTACCGCGCACTAAGCAGCCAAGTTGCCGCAACCAGGTTGCGGCAGCCAGTCCGACATATGGCGGTGTACGGGAGCCCGCGCACTAGGCAACCACGATTTTTTGGTTGCGGCAGCCAGCCGAACGCGTCTGCGTGCACGGCAACCAGCTGGCTGCTAGCAGCCAGAACTAGCGCCAACAATAGTGGGCGATTGTATGTGGCCGCCGTCAGTCCTCGCGCACTTTTTATAGCGGCCAGATGTATTTTGTTCTCCGTGAAGTTTTGCAAAATGATTTTCGATACGGAGAAATTTATTCTGGGTATTATTATTATATAGTAAGAAGTAAATAATAAATGTTTTGAAAAATAAACACAATATTTTTATTTATTTATGTAGGTACTCATTGGTTGCTAACTGGCTGCTTTTTAAATGGCTGCTCAATATTTCTGGTTGCGGCAACTTGGCTGCTTAGTGCGCGGTAGCGCTAAGTGTTTTTCGTTTGTTATGTCTCATTTGTGTATTATGTATAAATAAATAAATCGACGGTCCGCAACTTTGGCAAAGTACACCAGAGTCGATATATCGATTCTCAGCACTATAACGATTAATGACATTTACGAAACATCATTTTATCAGTTTGTAAAACATTTGTTTTTTTGATTTTTTTGTACACCAATAGATGTCGCTGGTAGTCCAGATTTTAACATAATCATAACACAAAACGCTATCTGACTGCAGCCCCACGGTTGGGGCAGTACAAACGGAGAGTTTAAATGAACAATTGAAATGCCACATCTACTCTACTAAACGAGACTAAGATCATGAACGAGGAAAAAAATTGTAACGTAATAATTTTTTTTTATTAGATTCATATATCGTGGGTATACTGGCAAAAAACGTTAAGTCTAAAATCGCTGTTTTGAGAAATCGAACATTTAAGTTTTCTTTAAATTTGAAACATATAAGTGTCGTTGTCAAAAGTCAATCGAGGGAATTTTTTTCAGCCGAAGACAATAAGTAGAGTTAACGTTTTTTTCCAGTACAAAAATGTTCAACAAGACTCTTCGAAAAATATTAAGTTTTTTGAAGCTTTTAGCCTGTATGAAATACCTTTTGTACGATTTAACGTTAAATTTATTTTTAAAACTAGAGAAAAAATCTGTTTCATTCGACTTCGTGTATTTTGCCAATTTGTAGAGCATTGTAAACTTTACAATACTGCATCACTAAGTCAAAACTGACAATTTTCCACTTAACGTTTTTTGCCAGTATACCCGCGATATGAAGAATGAAAAATTAAACACAAAACATCAACATGCAACTACTGAACATAACGTTATATATATATATGTATAAAAGAAATCCAACGACATTTGAAAAGCATAGACACGTTTTTTTTATTTCAATTTAATATGAGAAGTCTCTATTTCTATCAATTATTATACCGACAATCGGTTATTATACTGCCCTGATGAAGCTTGGGTCCAAGCGAAACTAGTTGGCATCAATTATAATGACCATAACGTGGTTAAATACAAAGTGTTTTATTATTTTACATCTATAAAATGTTTAATTTTGGAACACCGTTATTACATATCACAATATATACATTTAAAAGAGTTTGGCGCGACAGCTATATCGCCAACCATCATCGGGTGTTACAAACAACTCGATTATTTGTTGTTCTTCAGTTGTTTGTAACACCTGATGACACCGACATAGGTTGGCGAAACAGCTGTCGCGACAAACTCATTTAAATACATTGTGATATGTAATAACAGTGAGTGCTTCAAATGAAAATATAGTAATAATCTGTTTGAATTTTTTTTTTTAACTGTTAATGTAGCCAACGGATATAGAGGTTAAAATCACCAATGGGATGGTCATAGAACACTTGACTCCTGATCCAGGGGACACGGGTTCAAGCCTGGACACAATCAGATTCCTTCTTCATGATAATGAGCTATTTAAGCTCATTTTGAAGATAGTGAAATAAATTCTGGTTGATTTAAATCTTTGGTGTTTGTCTTTTTTTATTTTTGTTTAATCAATTAAAATAATTATGTAATATCACAATTTATTTTTATTCACTGAGAGTGTCGCGGCATCATCAGGTGTTACAATAAACTAGTTATTGTACAAGTTTATTGTAACACCTGATGATGCCAACATAGGTTGGCGAAACAGCTGTCGTGACACTCTCTGAATAAAAATAAATTGTGATATTATAACAGTGTTATAAATTTTAACAGTAATAATAAAGTAATAAAATAAAGTTTGAAATTTTGTGATGTCATTACGAAGCGTGTCTATACTTTTTGTACGTCGGGATAATAAGGGTATGATTCTCTCACGAGAGGGTGCGACATTCTCATAGCGCCGTTGCGTTCAGCATCGGTTAATCTGACCTACCCATTTGCACTGTGAGCAATTGTCGGTTGGTTATCGGGGGGTGGGAACGTAATCGGTCGGTCCGGTGCGAATTGTGCGGGAAGAGAAAGATTTCACACAGTGAGACGTCTCAAACGCTCAGATATCATTTTATTATCAATCGTCCGTTAAGTATGCAAATAATTTGACCAGAATACCATCACATTGACGGCACTCGTGGCCGAGTGTGTCAAGTGCTTTAACTGCCAACCCGAAGGTCTTAGGTTCGATTCCTGGCAATGGCAGTGTGGTTGTCAAACTGTCTTTCACGTGACAATAAAATGGCGATAGATTAACTACCTATCACATGTCACGATAATCAATATGATAGTTATACCCTTTACATTGATTTGGCTCACGCTGTAATGATGTAAAGAGTGATTCAACAAAATAAATATAGTGACCGAGCATTTAAAATAACTAATTAATTATTTTAAATGCCGTTTTCCGGAGTGAAACCTCTCTATATTCCTCCACATTCATACATCGTAACGTGCACGCTCGTCGATTTTTCCGACAACGAATTCAGAATTTATTAATTTGATCATAATATACTTTCCTTAGTCTTTCACGGCTTCTCTTTCCACACACACTGCTTGAATACAAAATTTTAACCATTATTTCGTCCATTCGTTCCATATGTTCAAACCATCTCAGTTATACTTTTTTAATTTTTACTTATGATGCAATCATTTGCCTTACATTTCTTCCGTATTAAGTCATTCGGTATTCTATCAGGTGGTGGTCTAGGGGATAGAACGCTTGGCTTCTGATCCAGGAGACTTGGGTTTGAGCCTGGACACGACCAGATTCCTTCTTCATAATAATGAGCTATTTTCTGATCATATTGAAGATTGCAAAATAAATTCTAATATCATTGATTGAAATCTTTGGTATTAATCTTTAAAAAAATAAATAAATAAAATATCATATACCTTTTTCCACACATTCTTCTCGGTGATCTCATTTCTACGGCATTTATCTTACTTTCATCCTTCTTTTATCAGATCCGAGCTTCACTTCCATACATGAGGGTTGGCACTAGAACTCCATTATGTACTGCCCATTTTTTTTAACCATTATCAAGTCAAATTATTTGCATATTCAATAGACAACTGTTTTTTTTATTTATTACAATGACAAAATGAAAAACTTTTTTAATGAAACAAATAGATTTGTCTCTGTTATTAAAAAAATAATAATAATAAAGTGAATTTGCAAGAAGCAAATTGAGTTAATCAAAAATATACATATTAAAAAAAACATAACAATACAAATACGGCGAGAGCCGTCGTAAAAGAAAATAGCGACACTCGTCACGACATGGCAACATTGCGATTTTATTATTTTTATTTTACATTTTGTGTCATATCAGGACTCTGGTTCCCTAGCAGTGAATTTAATTCGGCCAGAGAAGTCAAAATTTTATTTTTAATTATTTAAAATATAAGATGTCTTCTGGGTGTTACTATTTTCTTTATTTATTTTATTTTCACACATTAAAATATAATTAAAATTAGCACAAAATGTTAATGTTAGTTTCCACCTAAAACAAAAATGAATAAATTAATTAATTTTTATCGCACAAATGAGAAGATATTGAAGTCAATTAAAAGTATCCAAAAAAAAAAATCCTATTTGTAAATATACATAATGTAAAACCAAAGTTTTATCTTATGGGTCCACCATGAAATACAATTACTTGTGAATTAAATTATTAAATGTAATTAATACAAGAAATAAATTATGATTTTAGTAATATAAATTCTCGTTTAAAAAAATTGCTTAAGCAATGTAAAAATCCATTACAAATTATGTAAGTATATTGAAAAATTTAGGGTGTAGGAAATTAATTTTGCTTTTAAATAACAACACATAATTTTCTTTTTGTATTTTCCCTGTTATGCGATAAATTCAGTTCAAGCTATCCGTGACAATTCTGAAGTAATTCAACCATATGTGACTTTAACATATACATACATTAATATAAAATATATTTTAATTAATAATTAATAATAATTAAACACTGTGGAATTCCATAATGACGAAATTTTATGAATTAACCACTGTACCATTCTACGATATCCCGTATCATGTAAGGGCTTGAGAAAAAGTAATGTACCTAAAATGTACAAAGTTTTAGGGATACGCGCGTGTGCCATCAAAACATGAGCACAAGTCTTCATAAATATGATAGTTTTACAAGCGGCAGGCCAAGTGTGCGGCCGAGTATTTGACATTTCGTAATTTAAAAAAATAAAATTAGTATGTAATTAAACTTCATTAATAAAAAACCTGCTTGTTTTATACGCGTTTCTCGGAAAATAACCCAAAGGTAGGGCGGTTAAAAAACTTTTTTTTCCACTTTTGAGTTTGTCTTTCTCGACATGTTTTTAAGGCTTACACCTTCATCATCGGGAGAACGATATAAACTGTTTTATCTATCTAAAATTAATATTTATTTTTATTATTATTATACAGAAAATGTTAACAATTAAATAAAACTTTGCTTTTTAAGAAATACTTCCACTTTTGTCTTTATTTTGACAGAGGACAGTTTCGCCAGGGTCGCTGGCATTAAAAGACTGGTCTGTCTATGCCAACGATAAAGACAAAATTGTAAGTAGTTCTTAAAAAACGTAGTTTTATTTTTTTTTATTGTTATATTTACACCTGAGGATAGAGGTCACCTTCAAAACATGTTATGTAAAATATGAATAAGTAAAGATATTAACAGGGTCATTATTTCTCATTCCAAATTAAAATTAGGTTAGGACGAGTTATCAAACGGATGGAATTAGAAAGACCTAGCTTGGCCAATGACATAATGATATGTAAGAGTCACTTGGGTGAAGCACAAATGTCACAGTGTATAGAAGAAGATGTGTAGTGAGAGAATGGGCCCTACCTATCCTCTTGTGGTCCTTGAAGTCCTGCTGGGGCTCGGAGTAGGGCCGCAGCTCCTCCTCCTCGTAGCCCACGTTCATCCAGCGGTCGCGCATTATGGTCTCCAGCGAGGCGCGCTTCTCCGGGTTCAGCACCAGGAACTTCTTCAGAAGGTTCTCGCAGTCGGTCGACATGTAGAACGGTATTCTGCAAAATGGAAAGTGCTTTTTATTAATTCTCCGAATGTTTATTTCTCCAAATTTCCCCGGATTAATCTAAGGAAATGGGTTATGAGAAACCCAAGCAGCAGAGAGCCATGGATAGCTACCATGCTCCCTCTATATGATGGAATTTTTTTCTGAACCCTTTCCAGTGTAATGGAATAATCTTGCCTCGTGGGGAACCCATATCACAGAACCACTGTCGAGTCTGCTGAGCACATTGGGATCTCTGGAACCTCTTGAATCTTGCAATGATAAAGAAAATCATATGATCGGGATGATAGTGTAGTGAAGTGTAATGAAGTGAACTAACAAACAGGGCCGCCATTGTGGCTGGTTGCTTGACGAATGCTGTTTGGAAAAATATAAATATGCTAAAGGAGAGCCAAATTAGAATCTACAAGACATGCGTACGTCCTATAATGACATATGGAATAGAAACGAGAGCTGACACCATCAGAACAAAAAGTCTCCTAAGAACCACAGAAATGAAGACTCTCCGATCCACTGTTTTTTCCACTTTTGAGTTTATTATTCTCGACATGTTTCGAAGGTATCTACAAAGGCAAGTACCTTCATCATCGGGAGAACGATATAAACTAACCAAAATTATTACAAACTGAGTGCAAGAACATTAAAAATTTAACAGAATATATCGCACGTTGAAAACAAAAGTGACACTATACAAAAATCTCAAATTTTTCAGTACGGTCATTTAAAGTTTTGCCTGCTTATTAACCTAATTAAAATCAACTAGATTCTGATGGAATAATATATAAACTAATAGATAAAACAACAACATTAGATATATTTCTACTCACAGTCAAGTTATTGACCTCACAAAAACTTTAAATGACAGTACTGAAAAATTGAGATTTTTGTATAGTGTCACTTTTGTTTTCAACGTGCGATATAACGACAAAAATCAAGGTGGAATTTTGTCTTTGTGATTTTTGTCATTATATATTGTTAAATTTTTTATGTTCTTGCACTAAATTTGTAATAATTTTGGTTAGTTTAAATCGTTCTCCCGATGATGAAGGTTTAAGCCTATGAAACATGTCGAGAAATATAAACTCAAAAGTGGAAAAAACAGTGTTTTAATTCATAAAAATTCGTCATTATGGTATTCCAGTATTAACGCCTTAAGTTTATCTAAAATTTTATAATTTGATTAATCTGGTCATGCCGTGTTTCCTTGGTCTTCCACGGCTGCTCTTTACACTTACACTGCTTGTATAAAACATTTTAACCATTCTTCTCGTCGATTTGTTCCACATGTGATGCCATGTTTACCTTGTACCTTTTATTTTTATATGAGATATATTTACCTATATTTTCCCCTCAGTACCCTTTCCCTCAGCTCCCTGAGCGTGGAGCCGTCGAAGGGAAGAGAACCCGAGACCAGAGTGTAAAGGATCACCCCCAGTGACCACACGTCTACTTCGGGGCCGAAATACTTCTTTCCTGAAATCAGAAAGCATACAAAATTGTATAAATGTTCGTAAAGAAATCGCATAATCTTTCTTTTCATAACATTTCTGCACATAACGTAAATGACAGATAACATTCTGACAATAGAAATGAAGTTCGTGACACATCGAATAGTAACATACTTCAGAGTGATAAAGCCCGGCTTCAAATCCATACAAAAAATTGTGAATATCTTCTGGTATATATGCACGATTACAAGCCACAAATACATAAGTGCGACAAAGACCCTTTTACATTTTGCAAGCCCATCGAAAACCTGAAACAAAACAAGTGGACGTAGGCCATTTCGCGGGCATCTCACCTTCGATACGTATGAGTGAAATAAAATACGGCGCGTATGAGTGGAACGAAACGTACACTTAGGTCATTTCTGTGCATGTCAGCGGAGTCATTTGCAAGGCAACGAATTAAATCACTTGAAAATTCAAAATATTATTTTATTCGTAGACGGCTCACATGCCCAAAAAATATTGTTTTATTTTAGATTTCTTAAGGCAAGCCCGGCTTCTCAACTTGTATGGACGTACCGTCACTGGGTATTATACACAAGTATTCTTGAATATTGAAACTGAAACACATACAGCATAGAATCTGCCGCTGTTTAATTCCAAACAACAGTCTGCAGAAGATGTAAGAACTTGAATATGAAAAAATAAGTGTTTTCCTTGGCTGGCCTCGGCTTCTCTTTTCATTCACCATTCTCTTCTCATCCTGCAAGCGACTGGACCCACCTTGGAAGAGCTCGGGGGCAGCGTAGGGCGGGCTCCCGCAGAAGGTGTCCAGCCTCCGGCCGGGCTTGTACTCGTTGGAGAATCCAAAGTCGGCGATCTTGATGTTCATCTCCCTGTCGAGCAGCAGGTTCTCCGCCTTCAGGTCCCTGTGGATGATGAGCTTCTGGTGGCAGTACTGCACGGCGCTCACGATCTGCCGGAACTTGGCGCGGGCCTCCTTCTCCTTCATCCGCCCGTGCAGCACCAGGTAGTCAAACACCTGGAAATCATAGCAAAAATAATGGTTATTACCCCTGGCTGTATCCAACTAATATTAATGACCTACAAGTGCTCATCAATAGAATCAATGAAGCAGGTGTAAGGCTGGGACTCAACAAGAACATTAGTAAAACCAAGTTCAAGGTATTTAGCCGACAGGAGTACGCAGAAGCAAGTCTTCTCTAAATAGCGCCAGTATAAAGAGTACACATAACTCTCCGTGCAATAATGGTACCATCAGAAAGCATATATCTCTTATATATTAAATTGGTATTTGTTTCTCTTGTACTGTATTTTTTATATCTTTCTATTTCTTTTCTATGTATGAAGTATGCATGCGAAATGATCTGATGATGAATGTTAATAAGTCCAAGGTAATGATTTTTGAAAAGGAAGAAACCATGACAGTCTGCAACATTAGCGTGAATGGTGAAAATTTGGAGCAAGTAGTTGAGTTTGTGTATTTAGGTAGTATGTTTACAAGAGATGGGAGAGTGGAGAGGGATATTGAAAGAAGGATTGGGGCAGGCAACAAAGTGAATGGTGCACTTAAAGTTGTCATCGCAAACAAAAACCTATCCAAAAAAGCTAGAATGGCAGTGCACAATGGTGTTCTTCTACCGACCTTATGTATGGAAGCGAAGCATGGAACTGGCAAAGGAAGGATGAAAGTAGAATAAATGCAGTAGAAATGAGATTTCTTAGACGAATGTGTGGATATTCTGTGTACGATAGAGTGTCGAATGAAAATATAAGAAGTGAATGCGGTGCGAATGATGGTGTCATGAACAAAATAATGAAAGGATCATTAAGATGGTTTGGACATATGGAAAGAATGAATGAAGAAAGAATGGTAAAAAAAATATATGTTAATGATGTAAATGGTACCAGAAATAGAAGAAGACCGAGGAAAACGTGGCACGATCAAATAAATCAAATATTGAATAATAATTAAATAAAACGATGTTTTTTAACTACTTCCACTTTTGTCTTTATTTAGACAGCGACCGGTTTCGCCAGGCTCGCTGGCATCGACAGACTGGTGGTCTGTGTTTTATTTAATTATTATTTCAAATGAACTTCCATCAAGAGATTTCAGTAAAATCATCAAATATTGAATGTCGGCCATGTGAGGAGTCAGAGAAATCGACGTGCGTGCATGACACGATGTATGAATGTTGAGGAAGCGAGAGAAATATGTCAGGAAAGAAAGGTGTGGCAATCCATTCTTTCTGCCTACCCCTTCGGGGAGACGGCGTGATGGTTAGTTAGTTAGTTAGTTATTTATTTTCTTAATTTATTAATTGTCACAATATTATTATTTATTAATTATACCAAAATGTTAAAAAACATATTATTCTGTTATTATAAATGTATTGAAAAAATGATGGAATTTTACTATATCTATCATTATTATTATACCTATGACAATTTATTTTTATGAGAATGTGGCGAGGGCTATTTCGCCAACCTACTTTGGCATCATCAGGTGTTACGAAAAACAGTTTTTAAGTGCAAAGAAGTATTGTTAAAAAATTTATACCAAGGGTGAAAACCAAGGTGTTGTAGTGCTATGTGTGTACGGCGGGACATCGAGGGAGAGTAGCGTAGCTTAAATGTGATCTGGGTCTCCCTTGGTTGCAAATATATATTTAATAATAATGATAAATTGGATAATTTATAAAGTTTTTATAAACATCTAAGAGTGTTGACCCACTGTTTTCATATTGTAGAGAATAATCTGTTCTGTCTATAATATAATAAATAATATAATAAATTGGATAATTTATAAAGCGCCATTTTTATGAATTGCTCATCTCAAGGGCGCTGTAGAAGATGCTCCGTTTTATCAACTAGATAATAATAATAATAATAATGATAAAAATATATATAAACATATTTAGTATGAGGGCTGCACCCGACGAAATCGATCAGCCCTTCCTGTCAGGAAATGATAATTTGAAAAGGTGCGTTTTGAGTCTCGATCTAAACTCTGATTGGTTCTCAATGCACTTAAGGTCTGCTGGAAGACTGTTCCAGGCTGAAGGGCCGGCTACCGCGAAGGCTCGGTCGCCAAAAGTTTGTGCTTGGACAGCGTTTTGGCACAGTCAATCTACCGATCGCAGAAGACTTAGCTAATCGCAATGTAGACTGTCTAGCATTCAGGTTCTCGTTGATGCAGAGTTCAGATATATAAGCTGGTGCCATTCCATGCAACGCCTTATAGACCGTCCAGCAGAGCTTGTATTGTATCCTTTCTGGACATTTCAGCCAGCGGAGCTCCTTAAGATGCTGTGTTATGTGACAACTCTTTGGCACACCCCTTATCAGTCTTGCTGCTGCATTGAATATTATTACTATTATTTACTATTATTTTTTATTTTTTTTAACGTAAGTCCCTCATGGACGGGGGACGGGCCTAGGGAGTGCACGAGTGAAGCTGACGAAAGGCGCCGCTGCGCCTATAACAGCTTCGGGTAAGCGGAGGGAGCTTTCTATGGCTCGGCCATATATAAGGTTGAAAACCATCCGAAACATGTCTGTACAATAAAAAAAAAAAGAAACATCTGTCTCTCTCCAACATGATCAAGACCCTAAGTAATGAGGAAACGAAGAAAAAAACAAATGATTATTAAAAGGAGAACGTTAGTTTACCTCTCCCCCTGAAGCGTACTCCATGACTAGGTACAGCGTCCTCTCCGTCTCTATAACCTGGAAAAGTTTCACTATGTTGGGGTGGTCCAGCATCTTCATTATTCGCACCTGAAACACAACAGAAGAAAAACATTAATTATCTATTAACACAGTTTGAGAAAAAATATATGTTTAAACACAAACAAAAATGTATCTAAAATAACTAAAACAGCAGTGCACAATGGTGTTCTTGTACCGACCCTTGCGTATGGAAGTGAAGCATGAAACTGGCAAAAGTATGAAGAAAGTAGACTTAATGTAGTAGAAATGAGATAAATATGCTTCACTTCCATACATAAGTTTTATTGTTTCTTGAACAATGATGTAAAACTCAATATTAAATTATTAATATGTATGAAAATACGATAGTTTTCAAGGAGTTACTAACTAACTACCTAACCATCACGCCGTCTCCCCGAAAGGGTAGGCAGAAAGAATGGACTGTCACACTTTTACTGATGCGGCACTCCATCCTTCTCTTTTCGCCCCGCGGGAGACGCGGTGTGATGGGTTGCGAACCTCATCGCCACCAATGGGCATCTCCCGCGCACACTTCATCGTCCAACACCCACAAAATAAATCTAAAACAAATAATATAAAATACAATAATATAAAATAAAATAACAAAATAAATATAATTTAGCACACATGTATCGCCCTTCTAAGGCATTATTAAATGCCTTAGAAGGATGAAACATGTCATACATGAATATTATAATAAAACTCCTTGAAAACTATAGTTTTTTCATACATATTAATAATCCATGCTTAATGGTCGGCACAAGAACACTATTGTGCACTGCCATCTTGGCTTTTTTGGATAGGCTTTTGTTTGCGATGACAACTTTAAGTGCACCATTTACTCTGTTGCCTGCCCCAACCTTTCATTCAATATCCTTCTCCATTCCCCCATCCTTTGTAAACATACTTCCTAAATAAACAAATTCATCCAATTGTTCCAGATTATCACCGTCCACACTAATGTTACAGACTGTCGTCATGTTGTATGTAATTAATAAAATCCTTGCTAAACATATCTGTAATATTATAACTGGAATTAATAATAACTCTGGGGCTCTAAAATCCACAATATGGAAAAACAAAGACATGGCCATTAAGAGTAAGATGAGAATCTATAAAGCATGCGTAAGACTAATAATAACATATGGCGTCGAAGCAAGGGCAGACACAGTAAGGACCAAACAAGTTTCGAGAACTTCCGAGATGAAGACACTGAGAGATCGCGTGAGGAACACCAGAATAAGAGAGATATGTGAGGTTGAGGATATTATAAGATGGAGCAGACAGCGAAAAAGGGACTGGTACGGTCATGTCCAAAGAATGGACACCACCAGACTCCCCTATATTGCATTCCATAATCAACCTCATGGGACTCGTCCACGTGGAAGACCTCCTAAAAGATGGAAGGACAGCTGGGAATCTACCTCACAGGAGGAGCAACACTCTGGAGAACAGACCACATAGGTCTACAATAAGGAAGAAGAAGAATAAATAATAATGTTTCAATGGAGTTAATACTATAGGAATTCACAGCCTTCGTAGATTACACCCCCCTTATAAAGCTCCAACTATTTTTATCCCTTAACAAGGGTATAAAAAATTCACTTGCTGGTTGTGTAATCGATTTGCGAAATTATTAAATCACGACGCTTTGGGGTTGAACTTACCCCCCAGTGTGCAATTAGCTCCGCACCTGTCAACCTTTCGTGCTACACTGCTTCTCGTTTAAAATGTAATGTTTAAGAGTCGAATAAAAATATAAGAAGTGAATGCGGTGTGAATGATGGTGTTATGAACAAAATAATGAAAGGATCATTAAGATGGTTCGGACACATGGAAAAAATGAATGAAGAAAGAATAGTAAAAAAATTATATGTTAACGATGTAAATTGTCGTTGTCTGCAAGTAGGACAGCGTCATCCGCATACAAAAGGCAGCTTACTAACACTCCACTCATTTTGGCACCTACATCCAACCCTTTCATACACTTGTCCATATATAGATTAAATAACCAAGGGAACATTACGCAACCCTGTTTGATACCTTTATTGATATCGAACAGCGTGATGGTTAGTTAATTATGATCTTAGTATCATATCTCATGTATGCAAGTGAAGCTTGAAGCTGGCAAAAGAAGGATGAAAGCAGGATAAACGCCGTAGAAATGAGATCACTAAGAAGAATGTGCGGGAAAACGTTGTATGATAGAATACCGAACGATAAAATAAGAAAGAAATGTAAGGCAGATGACTGCATCATGGATAAAATTAAAAAAGGATCCCTGAGATGGTTTGGACATATGGAACTAATGGATGAGAGTAGAATGGTTAAAAAGTTGTACACAAGCAGCGTGAGTGGGAAAAGAAGCCGAGGACGACCGAGGAAAACATGGCATGACCAAATTAATCAATTACTAAAAGGCGGCCACATTCGAAGTCGTAACAATCGACGTGCGTGCATGGTACGATGTATGGATGTAGAGGAAGCTCGAGAGGTATGCCAGGACAGGCCAGTGTGGCGATCCATCCTCTCTGCCTACCCCTCCGGAGAAATGGCGTGATGGTTAGTTAGTTAGTTAGTTAGTTAGTATTACAGATATCGGTGGATCAGAATATAAATGGATCAAGTCTAAATTTTATAAATTTGGAGTTTAATGTTTCTACAGGTAGGTACAGGTAGATAAAACAGATAACAGAATAATAATAATTGTGTGTTAATAACAGAATAGTAGCTTTTCAATTTTCTCCGTAAATGACAATACTACTATTGATTAGAGATCAAAATTTGAAACCTTTCAGAATATTAGTGAATCATGTCCATTTTAGCAGCTCGTTCATGTGTCCAAACCATCTTAATGACCCTTTCCTTATTTTGTTCATAACACTATCATTCGCACCACATTCACTTCTTATACTTGCATTTGTCACTCTATCATATACAGATTTGCCACACATTCGTCTTAGAGATCTCATTTCTACTGCATTTATTCTACTTTCATCCTTCTTTGCCAGTTCCATGCTTCACTTCCATACATAAGGGTCGGCACAAGAACACCATTGTGCACTGCCATCTTAGCTTTTTTGGATAGGCTTTTGTTTGCGATGACAATTTCTGTCATCAATCCAATACACACCTCCCTGAAGAGCTTCTGCAGCGAGCCGGGATTGAGCTGGGTCTTGTCTATGATCTTGATGGCGACCTCCTTGCCGGTGGGCATGTGCTTGGCCAGCTTCACCTTGGCGAAGTTGCCCTTGCCGATGGTCTTCAGCAGGCGGAACTTGCCGATGTGCGGCTCGTCCGAGGGCCGCGGCCGCAGGCGCAGCGCCCCCCCGGCTGCTGTCGCCCCGCCGGCCCCCGCCCCCGCCCCCGCCGCGGCCGCCGGCGCCGCTGTCGCCCCCGCTGCCGAAGATTCCGACGAACTCTGAAACGATAAAAAAATATACATTAAAATTACATTCTGAAATATTTTCAAGAAATCCGGTAAGATGCTTAACCCTTTGTACTCCGTTGTCGCCGCCACGGCGACATAATAAACATTTTAACAACTCCGGTGGCGCCACAGCGGCGACATAAATAATAGATATAAATTTTATTTGTTGCAATTTGGTGATACAAGTGTTGATGAAAGCATTAGAACTGGTGTAAACGCGATTAGTATAAATGACAATACAGAAAAAATAAGTATGAATGAGATTGAAAGATCTGTGAAAGCAATGAAAAGTGGAAAAGCTGTAGGGTATGACTGCATCGCTATAGAATTTATCAAAAACGGTGGCGAAGTAGTTTCCGCATGGAATGTAAACTGTTCAACCAATGCTTGGAGGAGGGATATACCCCACTCGACTGGAGGAGAGCAGTTATCTTGCCTCTGTACAAAGGAAAAGGATCCTATATGGAATGTGGAAACTACAGAGCTTTTAGTATTTTGAGTGTTGTTGGTAAAATCTATGGCAGAATTTTAATAGAAAGAGTAAGAAAGACGACGAGTGATAGAGTTTGGGATGTGCAAAGCGCTTTTATGAATGGCAGAGGATGCATGGATCAAATTTTTGCACTTCGTACAGTGACAGAGAAGTTTATGGCCAAAAACCGTAAACTCTTCTGTGCGTTTGTCGATTTGCAAAAAGCATATGATCGCGTAGATAGAGGTAAACTGTGGGAAATATTGTCGGAATATGAAATAAACACAAAACTGATCACGGCAATTACATCGCTGTACACAGAAAGCACTGCTAGTGTCAGAGTAAATGGGGATCTTACAGCCTGGTTTGATATCAATAAAGGTGTCAAACAGGGGTGTGTAATGTCTCATTGGTTGTTTAATCTATATATGGACAAGTGTATGAAAGTCCAAACCAATCTAACCAGGATATAATAAACATAATTGAATACTAACTAACTAACCATCACGCCGTCTCTCCGAAGGGGTAGGCAGAAAGAATGGACTGCCACACCTTTCTTTCCTGACATATTTCTCTCGCTTCCTCAACATTCATGCATCGTGTCATGCACGCGCGTCGATTTCTCTGACTCCTCACATGGCCGACATTCAATATTTGATTTATTTGATCGTGCCACGTTTTCCTCGGTCTTCCTCTATTTCTGGTACCATTTACATCATCAAAATACAATTTTTTTACCATTCTTTCTTCATTCATTCTTTCCATATGTCCAAACCATCTTAATGATCCTTTCATTATTTTGTTCATGACACCATCATTCGCACCGCATTCACTTCTTATATTTTCATTCGACACTCTAACATACACAGAGTTTCTAGACATTCTTCTAAGAGATCTCATTTCAACTGCATTTATTCTACTTTCATCTTTCTTTTGCCAGTTCCATGCTTCGCTTCCATACATAAGGGTCGGAAGAAGAACACCATTGTGCACTGCCATTCTAGCTTTTTTTGATAGGTTTTTGTTTGCGATGACAACTTTAAGTGCACCATTCACTTTGTTGCCTGCCCAAACCCTTCTTTCAATATCCCTCTCCACTCGCCCATCTCTTGTAAACATACTACCTAAATACACGAACTCAACTACTTGCTCCAAATTTTCACCATTCACGCTAATGTTGCAGACTGTCGTGGTTTCTTCCTTTTCAAAAATCATTACCTTGGGCTTATTAACATTCATCATCAGATGAATATAAATAAATATTTAATGATAATAAATATATATTTCTCAACATAACTACATCTTTTTATTTACTGCCTAAAGGCAAAACAAAACACATGCTTTTCTAATATTCCAAAAATATCATTATTTTTTCTCATATTTTTACATTACACTCTATGGAGTCGCTGGTATACCATATTTAAAAAAAATTGGCGTCATAAATAATTTCGATTGAATTTAATGTGGAAAGCAACTGGAAACTACTATGTTAACCTCTCGAGTAATAAGATATTAATGACATTTACGAAACTTTTTTTTTTTCAATTTTTAAAACATTTAACCTGTTGACACATTATTTAATTTTGTGTACACCAATAGATGTCGTTTGTAGTCCAAATTTTAGCGTAATCTTGAATATTGGATAAAATATAAATAAGCCCCAAGCTATTATGTATTCAATGGCCCCACGGTTGGGGCGTTACGCACGGAGAAGATAAATACCCGAGTGGGATCCTAAGAACCAGCAAAAATATGCCACAAACAAATCAATGGATTAATTGATTTTAGAAAACGGCGCACTTAAAATATAAATCATCATAAATAATAATGTGGAGTTCAAAGGGGTAGTAGGGCTACGATGGGGTATGTTTTGCTGGAAAATATGCCTCTACAAAATGTCGTAAGGCGCCATGTTGCATTTACAACAGCAACACTACTATCAAGTCCAACTCTCTAGCGTCCACGAGAGGTCTTTTAAAGACACCGCGAACCCCGGGCAATGTGGCACATATTACTTAGTGCCACAGCAGATAGAGAGAGAACGAATGGCGAGCTTCCAGCGTCATAAAACTGGATACACCTAGCAAAGGGAAGGTAACCCCGACAGAAAATCTTCCAGAGAAGGCAAGGGGATACTACTCTGGATAATTTTCCCTAGGTCATCACCATGAGGCCTACTCAAGGGTGATAGTGAGACATAACAAGACATAGAAAGAAGAAGAAGAAATAATAATGTGTGTAAAATGTATAAATTAATCGATTGGAGATATGCCGACTTGAATTAATCAATGTTAGATTTGAGACCAGATTCATAGCACCACTCACTCTGATGATACGGTTCTTCCTCTTCCGGAGCACCCTGAAGACGTACAAAGCGGGGAAGAAGGGTCTTCTGTTCTTCATCTTCCACTTGTGGATGGGGAACATGTCAATTCAGAGACCCACAAACGCCACTGGAAAGTTTCTATTTGGCGACATTTTGAGTCACAAGTCAAGTTCGCATTTTTAAATATTTTTTTAATAAATTATACTAGATTCTTGAGAGTAACATTAGAGTTGAAAAAATAATGTTGTCATTTGAAATTTCATGGTAGAAGTTCATTGTAAATAATGAAAATAAAATAAAAACACGTAAAATTTTTAAACGAATATTTACTTAAAATCCACTAATGTTTGTGTCTTCGACCGGTTTCGGCAGCTCGCTGCCATCTTCTGGAATTTATAAAGGTTGAAACAAGAACTCCATAGTGACCGGCGGTTTACTATTGTAATATACTAAATTATTATTTATGCATCTATTAAAATATAAGCTAAACTGGTAAAATGTTGATCGTGGGTATCACAATTTTCTATTTTTTTTTATTTTTCGCGACAACTGTCATAATAAAAAAAATTGTAATACCATAAAAACGTTCAAATTTTAACGGTTAAAATACATTCACAAGAATGGGAGATTAATTTCGTTTTTATTAAGAAAAAAATCATTTAAAAATATACAATACGAAAACTGTTAAATCCTTGAAGTAATCAATTAAATAAAATACGTCAAGAAGGTCTCTTGCATGCCATAATGGAGCGTATGACCGAGGGGACAAACTCTAGGGGACGCCCACGCCGAGAGTACCTGGAGGACCTGTTGGTGGACGTGCGCTGCTCATCATATGCACATTTCAAAAGAGCCACACAAGACAGGGAAGAATGGAAGATAATAATAGAAGAAATTGCTGCAAACCAATCCCAGGATTGAAACATTCTAACTAACTAAAATTATTAATATCAAACAAATACAAATCATCATATATTATTTTTCGTGTTAATCAAAAAAACATTATCATTCAAAAAATATTTTTAACATTCCTAGAACGGCGCTCGCGATGGATCAAAGCGAAACATTGACGTCACAGTTGGCGCGTAGCTAGCGTGTGAGCGACTAGGAAAGCCACTCGGTGACGTCACAGCCGTCACAAGGTGCTCCTTCCGTGACGTCATACGCTTCGCGCCAGGAGAGACGGAGAAATTGTGTTTTTAACCGTCGCGTTGCCATGTGGTCAATTGAGTTTCCACTGCCAATTTAAAGTTGATTTTCTTAAAACCTAAGGACCCTAATATTATAAAAAAAATTGTAATCCTACATTGAAGTGTTCTCAATATTTCGTAATAAAAAAAAAAGCAAAAAATTACTTCCTTCATCCCAAAAAAAAATATTTTCTAAGACTGCCCTCACCTTCATTCGTGTTAAGGTAGAATTTGTTTTGCTAATATTTACAACTTTATCAAAAGTGACAAATACTTACTCGCTGTTTTGAACGTATTATAAATTATATCTTTGGCCTTTTCAATAGGTACGTAATAATACCGACTGTGGATGGAAACGCAGCACGCAACTTAATAATATCAGAACTGTGAAAATATTAACACTTTACCAAAAGGGACAAATATTAATACGTACTCGTTGTCTTGAACGTACTATACATTTTGCCTAGGTGCCTTTATCATACGTAAAATCTCGTAAAGTCTCGCCCCGCCGGCGGCGGCGCGTAGACAAGTTTATACTTGGTGTCCAGTTGCTCGTATGCTGTGACGCATTCCATATCAGAAATCGCATGGTTCCAGAAAAAAATTAATAATGATATGTTTTTCAAATAATCCATGTATGTTATAGATATCGATCTATTCCTAATGAAATTCCCTACAAGATGACATAAATTAAATTTTGATTCATCGAGTCATATGCTTGATATTTAGATAAAGTTAGCGGTAAACTGAATTTACCACATGGGAGCGAGCGTTTTGTTTTGAACACGGTACGTTAAGGGTTAAACACGATACATTTATTTTTATTTATTTTTTTACTATTATATTCACATTATTTTTTCTTACAATATCGACCGGTTTCAGCAGCTCGTTGCCATAGTGCAATAAAATAAATATATATTATTTTTTACAATTATTCTGAGGTTCTGCAGTAAGAACGCATGGCTTCCGATCCAAGAGACTAGGGTTCAAGACTGGACACGACCCGATTCCTTCTTCATAACAATGAACTATTTTTTGCTCATATTGAAGATTGTAAAATAAATTCTTAACTAACTAACCATCACGCCGTCTCTCCGAAGGGGTAGGCAGAAAGAATGGACTGCCACACTCTTCTTTCCAGACATACTTCTCTCGCTTCCTCAACATTCATACATGCACACGCGTCGATTTCTCTGACTCCTCACATGGCCGACATTCAATATTTAATTTATTTTATCGTGCCACATTTTCCTCGGCCTTCCTCTATTTCTAGTTTCATTTACATCGTTAACATATATTTTTTTACCATTATTTCCATGTGTTCAAACCATCTTAATGATCCTTTCATTATTTTGTTGATAGCACCATCATTCGCACCGCATTCACTTCTTATATTTTCATTCGACACTCTGTCATAGACAGATTTTCCACATATTCGTTTAAGAGATCTCTTTTCCACTGCATTTATTCAACTTTCATCCTTCTTTTGCCAGCTCCATGCTTCGCTTCCATACATAAGGGTCCGTATAAGAACACCATTGCGCACTGCCATTTTAGCTTTTTTAGATGGGTTTTTGATTGGGATGACAACTTTAAGTGCACCATTCACTTTGTTGCCTGCCCCAACCTTTCTTTCAATATCCCTCTCCACTACACGAACTCATCTAATTATAATATTAATTATAATATTTTTTATAAATCAAAATCATCTGACACGTTCCAGAATATATCTATTCTTCAAACATTACCAAAATCGATTTTGGACAAAAACAATAAAAAAACGTGGTAATTACAAGTAAGAACAATTATCTTAGGAACGCCGCCAGTGGAAAAAAAATAATTGATTTAATGGCAACATCAAAATCCTATTTATCGACTGAATGTCAACTGGGAAGTCCTACAAATACGATAGACAAGGCTGACATAAGAATATTTTAAAAGCGGTTATTAAGAACGAGGTGTAAAAGCAACGAATGGAGTGAGCAGTCGGGGAAGACCGAGGAAAAACTGGCATGATCAAATTAATATAATGTTTGTTTTTTATATACTCTGTTGACAATACTCAAATTTATTTAAAATATATATATATCAAACATGTTTCGGACTAACCCAGCTCTTCATCAGTGATATTATATAAATATTTAAAAATTCATTACAAATACGGTATAATGGTGTATTTTATTGAAAAGTTAGAATCGAACTTAAACGGCGTGAAAAATATATCATTATAACATCTATCAAAACTGACCATATTTGTAAACATTTTAAAAAAAATGATTAATTGTATCTCAATAGAGACGAAGATATATATATATATATATATATATATATATATATATATATATATATATATATATATATATATATATATATATATATATATATATATATATATATATATATATATATATATATATATATATATATATATATATATATATATATGTTATAATATATGTATATATATATATATATATATTATATTATGTAATATATATATATATATATATATATATATATATAATATATATATATATATATATGTATATATATATATATATATATATATATATATATATATATATATATATATATATATATATATATATATATATATATATATATATATATATATATATAGTTATATATATATATATATATATATATATATATATATATATATATATATATATATATATATATATATATATATATATATATATATATATATATATATATATATATATATATATATATATATATATATATATATATATATATATATATATATATATATATATATATATATATGAAACAGAATATGGTGGTCGAGGCGCTTACAGGACTTATGACCTGTCATTGGTTGGGTTAAGTGATCACTTTATGCTAACAACATTTCCCATTCCGCCCTTCTTACGACCACCACGTCTAACAAATTTTTGAAAGATGTATTTATGCCACCATGTTAAGAAACACTTCACATTTTTTAGTTCAATCTAAACTAGCGCCATCCATTAAAATATATTAAAAATATTTTTAAAGTATTTAAAATATTTATATAATATCACTGATGAAGGGCTGGTTAGTCCGAAACATGTTTGATATTTAATTTTTTTTAATAAATGTGAGTGTTGTCAACAAAGTAAATAAAAAAGAAACATTAAACATCTACAACACAAACTTATGGCGAACATAGAAGAAATTAATATAATTTTACAGGGCGGGCATGAAATTAATTTGAAGAAACCATGTGCGTATATGACTCGATGTATAAATATGGAGGAAGCTAGAGAGGTGTCAGGATCAAGTGATGTGGCGGTCCATAACCTCTCCCATCCCCTCCGGTGAAACGGCGTCATTGTTTGTATTTAGAATAAAAAACAATACTATTTAAAATAATAAAAATGGGCCTATAATTTGTGCTAAAATACCCATGTTGAAAATATCTTTTGCTAGTGTATACGTACCGTCACGCGTCTTCTCCGTGGCGGTAAATACAGAGGATAAAAGGCCATATTATGATGACACAAGAAGTAAACAGTAATTACGCGAGCGACACGACAAAAATACTCGGCGTTTACAATCCATCTGACGTAAGGATTCCGCGTCTGATGATAAGCGCACACCGTGACTAGAAAATATATGGGACTTTATTAATTAGTACGAATGAATACTCTGAATGAATACTCTTGCCCTCTGAGGGTGCGCTGTTTTCCAGCTGGGAGAGGGAGGTTGCCCCTCTGTGACGGGTCTCGTTCCTCTCCCTGTTGGCCATAATAATAATTTGTGCAGTGGTTTTATTTATTTATTTAATATTATGAAATGCTTCCTAAACCTCGTCCTTTGTCCTACATGCCAAAAACTGTACTCAACGTTATTATTATTATTTTTTTTCTTTCCCCCATCCCGCATTTGTCTCTTCTGCCTCTCCTGTTCTTCCCGCTGTATATTCCTGCGGTGTATAATTTATCTTTTATGAAATGTTCATGTATTATATATTATGCTTATTTATTTATTCAATAAAGTACAGCGGAGCATAGAAGTGAAATTGAGTAGATTAAATGTGGTCTGGCACCCCCTTGTTGTTGCCGTATTTAAATGTAAGTCCCGGATGGACCGGGGACAGGCCCAGGGAGTGTACGAGCGAGGCTGATAAAAGGGCGCCGTTACGCCCTATAACAGCCTCGGGTATGTGGCGGGAACTTCTATGTTCCTTTAAAAAAAAAAAAAAAAGTACGAATGAAAACATTGAATGATTGTATTATAGCTTGAAATCTGATATAAATAAAACCTCTACTAAATCATTAATACGAGTGAAGTTAGGCAGAGAAAAGGTGTTTCACACTTGGCTCTTCTTTCAATACTTATTTGACAAACAGTTATAGTGCAACTGGAGTTATGTCAGGATGGAGCAGTACCCATGATTGACACACTATCATTCTGGTGCAAAATTCACGTGACAATAAAAGGATGATAAATTAGCTACCTATCACATCACATGTCATGAGAATCGATATAAAAATAGCTAAAAAAAATATATAACTAACGGAAAGAATGGACTGCCACACTTTTCTTTCCTCAACCATGTAGCCGACATTCAATATTTTATTTATTTGATCGTGCTACGTTTTCCTTGGTCTTCCTCCAATTCTAGTTCCATTTACATCGTTAACATATTTTATACTTTTTTACCATTCTTTCTTCATTCATTATTTCCATGTGTCCTTCGTCCGACTGATTGAAGGTTTGTTTATATTATTAATATTTTTGTAAACATAAGGGCTCGAACGCGAGGATGTTTTTATTGATCTGTTCCCACAGGTACACGTGTCATCGAACAAAGAAATGCACACTATTTAAGCTGAACCGCATTATGGATTAAATCAGATACAATTGCGACTCCTTAATAGTAACAAGTCTAGATACAATTGCGACTCCTTAATAGTAACAAGTCTAGATACAATTGCGACTCCTTAATAGTAACAAGTCTAGATACAATTGCGACTCCTTAATAGTAACACGTCTAGATACAATTGCGACTCCTTAATAGTAACAAATGGATGACATTCGGACGGCTTGACTACAGTGGATCAGTATTGCATTTGAACGGCCGTAAAGTTGAAAGGGTGGAAAAATTTAAATACCTCGGCAGCATACTAACACAATCTCTTGACCCAGATGTAGAGATAAAATACAGAATCGAGGCAGCAAGAGCTACGTTTAATAAAATGAAATCACTCTTCTGCAATGATAACGTAAACTTGAAACTCCGCCAGAGAATGATCAAATGCTATGTGTGGTCTGTTTTATTGTACGGGTGTGAAACTTGGACCCTGAAAGTTAACTCAATGAACAGACTGGAAACATTTGAAATGTGGCTCCATCGCCGAATGCTCAGAGTTCCCTGGACAGACATGGTTACCAATACCGAAGTCCTGAGGCGAACTAGAGTTGACAGGGAACTGTTATCAACTATCAAGGTTCGAAAGATCTCACATCTGGGTCATATACTGCGTGGGGAAAAGTACCACCTTCTCCAACTGATATTGGAGGGAAAAATTGGGGGACGCCGAGGGCCCGGAAGGAGACAAATGTCCTGGCTGCGAAACGTGAGGGAGTGGACCGGCATCCGAAGTGTTGAGGAGCTGTTCCGAGCGGCGCAGGACAGGGACAGGTTCGCCGAGGTGATCGCCAACGTTGGGGGGACCCGACAGGGCACTTGAAGAAGAAGAAGAATAGTAACAAGTCCAGATACAATTGCGACTCCTTAATAGTAACAAGTCCAGATACAATTGCGACTCCTTAATAGTAACACGTCTAGATTCAATTGCAACACCTTACTTGTAACACATCTTATATCATTGTAGTATCTTGCTTATAACATCGTCTTAAATAAAGTTCTCTACTTAAAAACTAAATAGTGTTGGAAGTTATTCCATCCCAAAAATCCTCACCCGAAGGATAAAACATAAAATTGGTGGCAAAGTGGCGAGACTATTTAAAAACATAAAACGTGGTCGACATTCAATATTTTATTAACCCTTAACGTACCGTGTTCAAAACAAAACGCTCGCTCCCATGTGGTCAATTCAGTTTACCGCTAACTTTATCTAAATATCAAGCATATGACTCGATGAATCAAAATTTAATTTATGTCATCTTGTAGGGAATTTCATTAGGAATAGATCGATATTTATAACATACATGGATTATTTGAAAAACGTATCATTATTTAATTTTTTCTGGAACCATGCGATTTCTGATATGGAATGCGAGACAGCATATGAGCAACTGACACCAAGTATGAACTTGTCTCGCCCCGCCGCGCCGCGGCCGTGGCGCTATAATTTTACGTATGATAAAGGCAAATAGGCAAAATGTATAGTACGTTCAAGACAACGAGTACGTATTAATATTTGTCCCTTTTGGTAAAGTATTAATATTTTCACAGTTCTGATATTATTAAGTTGCGTGCTGCGTTTCCGTCCACAGTCGGTATTATTACGTACCTATGAGAAAAGGCCAAACATATAATTTATAATACGTTCAAAACAGCGAGTAAGTATTTGTCACATTTGATAAAGTTGTAAATATTAGCAAAACAAATTCTACCTTAACACGAATGACGGTGAGGGCAGTCTTAAAAAAATTTTTTTTTTTGGGATGAAGGAAGTAATTTTTTGCTTTTTTTATTACGAAATATTGAGAACACTTCAATGGAGGATTACAATTTTTTTTTTTATAATATTAGGGTCCATAGGTTTTAAGAAAATCAACTATAAATTGGCAGTGGAAACTCAATTGACCGTTGACGGTTAACTTGATCGTGAAAATAAAATATATGTAAAAAAATTTAAAAAAGTAATGTAATAACCAAAAAAAAATTAAACACCTTATGTATTATTTTTAAAATAATGTGTATACTCGTATATAATTATCATGGTTTGTAAATAGTGTAAAAATAATATTAGATTGTGAGCAGTAAGTCCGCTACGAATGTTTACCGCGAGGGTGACGTCACGACTTCAACGCGACAGTGCAGAAAAAAACCAAGCCACAAATATTCACCAAAAAAACACTCGATATCTTCTTATTCTTCAGCCTAGCCATTTCCCGTTTGATCCACATTCGATTAAGAAGTTAGAATGTTTCAATCCTGGAATTGGTTTGCAGCAATTTCTTCTATTCTTCCCTGTCTTGTGTGGCTCTTTTGAAATCTGCATATGATGAGCAGCGCACGTCCACCAACAGGTCCTCCAGGTACTCTCGGCGTGGGCGTCCCCTAGAGTTTGTCCCCTCGGTCATACCCTCCATTATGGCATGCAAGAGACCTTCTTGACGTATTACATGGCCGATCCATCTTGCACGCCTTTCGGACAAGGTCCTGAGCAGGTGCCTTCCTCATTCGTGATGTGGTCTCTCCAGGAAATTCCTAATAGTCTTCTATAGGACCACATCTCAAAAGCCTCCAGTCTCCGCTTATCTCTTTCGGATAGGCACCATGTCTCGCAGCCGTACATCAAGATACTCCATACATAGGTCTTGATGAGGAGTATTCTCAGTTTTAGGTCTATATTATTTGATTCTATTATTTTCGACCTTTTATTAAATGCAAGCCTAGCCTGATGTATACGGCTGTCGACCTCGCTCTTAGACCGACCGTCCCATGTTATTTTGCTCCCGAGGTAGACAAACTCCTTGGTGTACTTTAGTGGAACTCCTGACATTACTACTCTCATCTGATGTTGCGTTCGGCCTACAGTCAGCAGCTTTGTTTTGTCCTTATTTATCTTCATGTTGTAGCTATCTTGAAGAATGCCTTGCAAAGTTGCTAAGGCCTCCTGCAGTTCCTTCTCACTTTCAGCAACCATAGCAATATCGTCAGCAAACCTTATCATGTCTATCTTTTGCCCGTGTATCCTTACACCTTCTCCGATACACTTTCTCATGATCTCATTTGATAATGCCTTGTAAAGTCGAAACATGCTTTCTTCTTTCGGTGCCGTGTCAGGTCCCCCCAACGTTGGCGATCACTGCAGCAAAAGTATCTCTGTCCTGCGGCACTTGGAACAGGTTCTGAATTCTTGTCATTCCTGTCCATTATTTTATGTTCCGCAGCCAGGACAACTGCTTTCTACCAATTCCAGACGTCCTTCCACTTTACCCATTAATATCAATATTTAAATTTATTTCTTTATTTTTGATTGGTTAGTTAGTTAGTTATGAATTCGTGCAGTTGGCCGCATTGTGCTCAACAGCGTTGAGTTATTGTATTACGGGGCGAACAGATAGTCAGGCGAGTCCATTCTTATCGGCCTCTTATCACTCAATTGTTAAAATTAATTAAGTTGTTGTTAACAGTATTTATTACAATTGCGGCTCCATTATTACACACAGAGCATGCAGATATTCAACATATTTTATTATAATACCTCTTCATAACGAATAATTTGCATAACAACCAAAACAGACTGTGAAAAAGATGCCTTCCAAAGAGCTATTTTATTATGTTTTATCATTCGGGTGAGGATATTTGGATGGTATAACTTCCAACATGATTATTTTTTTAAGAGGAGAACTTTATTCAAGACGTGTTGCAAGTAAGGAATTGCAATTGTATCTGATTTAAGGGGTTACTTCTTTTTGCTAGCCTTCTTCCCTCCACTGCTGGATATAGGCCTCTTCCAATTTCTTCTACTCGTCTCTATCCTGCCCCCTTTGTATCCAAGACTTTCCAACCCTATTGATAATATCATCGGTCCATCTCATCGGTGGCCTTCCGAGACTTCGCCTATTTTCCCATGGTCTCCAACTGAGTATCCTGGGTGCCCATCTGTTGCCACCCTGTCTAGCCAAGTGTCCAGCCCATTGCCATTTCAATTTTGCCACTCGGTCCATGACGTCCGAGTGGCAAAAGGGGTTACACCACTTATTTGTTGTTTCTTGAACAATGATGTAAAACTCCACATTAAATAATTAATATGAATGAAAACGTCAATTTTTTAGAAGTTTTATTATATTTTATGGGAATGACATGTTTCGCCCTTCTAAGGCATTATCAAATCACATTTGACAATGCCTTAGAAATGCGAAACATGTCATTCCCATAAAATATAATAAAACTTCTAGAAAATTGACGTTTTCATTCGTATTAATTATGGGATACACACCACCATGGCGCTGGGAAAAATTGGTATAAATATCAACTTTTTTAACACAGCCATCATATTATCAGACATGTAATAAACACTAAACAAAGAAAGACTAATATAAAAAACGCATTTAAAATTCGATACAATAATGTAATTTAAAAATTAACTTGGGCCAATTGTACTAATAATTATTTTTATCAGTAAGTAATAATACATAATGATAATATAAGTAATAATACATAATGATAATATAAAGCATCGAATTTTAAATTCGTCTTCATTATTAGTCTTTTTTTGTTTTGTTTTTATTATATATTTACACCTGAAGAAGGAGGTATCCTCCGAGACATGTCGTATTTTTTAATATTCTGTGGATAATAAACAAAGTTATTTTCTAAATTGTCCAAATTTAAAACACTTATATCACAATTTCTTTTTATTCACTGAGTGTCGCGACAGCTGTTTCGCCAACCTATGTCAGCATCATAAACTGTTTATTGTTACACCTGATGATGCCAACATCGGTTGGCGAAACATCTGTCGCGACACTCTCAGTGAATATAAAGAATCTGTGATATTATAAATGTTTTAAATTTTAACAATATTTTTAAAATATGTAAATTAATCTGAATAAACGTTAAAATAAAAAAGAGATTTTTTTCGGCATGGAACGCATTATCGTATTTTGGATGGAATAAATAGTTTCGCTTAACGAGAGTTTCACATAACGATTAAGATTCTTAATCCACCGGTTTGAGATTAGGTTCCTAAGAATGTTCCTGGGACCCAGACGTAGAGTTGTAACGGGAACTTGTAAGGATAAGATGAACCAATAGATTTATACCATGACCCTGGAACCAGTGGCGGTACGTCCATACAAGCCCAGAAACCGGGCTTGCCTTAACAAATCTATATTAAAACGATATTTTTGTGCGTCTGAACCGTCTACAAATAAAATATTATTTTGAATTTCGCGCGAGGGCATTAATGCGATTCAATTCGTCGAGTTGGAAATGACTCCTCCGACATGCGCAGAAATGACCTACGTGTATGTTTTGTTTCACTCGTAAGTACCGTAGGTGAGACGCCCGCGAAATCGCCGACTTGTTTCATGTTTTCGATGGGTTTCATATTGGGCTTGCAAAATGTAAAAGGGTCTTTGTCGCACTTATGTGTTTTTGGCTTGTAATCATATAGCTAGGTACATATATACCAGAAGACATCTACATTTTTTGTATGGATTTGAAGCCGGGCTTTATCACTCTGAAGTATGTTACTATTCGATGTGTAACGAACTTCATTTATATTGTCAGAATGTTATGTCATTTACTTTATGTGCATGAAAAGAATGATTGTCATTTCTTTACGAATATGTATTTATAATTCCTTGGCTTGTCTTACTGACTGACCCTAGGCACGCCACTGCCTGGAACCCCTAGCATTTATGTTAATAATGCGAATAAATAAACATTTTGAACGAAATTCTGTGTTCCATTTTTGAAGAGAAAAAATAAAATCCCAATTTACAAATTAAGAACGAACGCGAAACAAAAGAAGAAAACGCTCTCTTTGACAATTAAAAATTCATTCGAAAACTTCTGGAACGCAATTAGCGGATTGTCGTTTGAAACTCGTTTTATTTTTAGGAACGAATCATTTTAAATAATGGCCACCTGGTCTGAAGATGGCAGCGTGCTGCCGAAACCGGGCGTTCAGGGTGGTTATGGAGATGGAGACTGCAACGATCTCCGAAACGTCGCTCCTGAAAGACGAGCTTTACGGATTTTCCCAAAATAAATATTGCTACCAACCGTGAAAATCTACGCAATTATTTGGAATCTGACTAATTAAATATTTAAAAAAATTATTTATACTCATAATTTACAATGAACTTCCTACCATAAAATTTCAAATGACAACATTAACCATAATGCTACATTACTTTTTTTAATTCCATTATTAACTCTTTAAAATGTTTTGAATTAAACTTATTGAAAAGGCATTAAGACTGTGGAATTCCATAGTAATATACTTTGGGAATTAAAAAAACATTGAATGTTACCAATATTTGTAGATAAATACTGGATTTTACCCATTGCGGGTTAATCATTTTTAAGGATTGATTGTATCTCAATAGAGACGAAGATGTAAATTGTTTTTTTGGAAACATACTATGGTGGTCGAACATACGAGCACATAAAGCGATCGCTTAACCCAACCAATGACAGGTCATAAGTCCTGTAAACGCCTCGACCACCATATTCTGTTTCCAAAAAACAATTTACATATTCGTCTCTATTGAGAATACAATCAATCTTTTAAAAAAAACTTTTTTAAAAGACTTTTTTATAAAAACAAAATATTAAAATACACGACATATTTCGGAGGATACCTCCATCTTCATGTGTAAAATATAACAATAAATATAACAAAAACTAAACAATTTTTTTATTAGTCATTCTTTGTTTAGTTTTTGTTATATTTTTACACCTGAAGATGGAGGTATCCTCCGAAACATGTCGTGTATTTTAATATATTTTTATTAAAAAGTGGTTTAAACAATGTTTTATTTTAATTCCCAAAGTATGTTTTGTATTAGTTTAACATATATTTCGATTCATTAGTCTGTACAGTAAATTATTCTAATCTTTTATTTTAATTATTTAATTAAATCCCTCTTTAGATGTAACTGGCCATATTTTATTGTTTTTATATATGTATTACAATCACTGTTTGTTACCCTAAATAAATAAATATGTAACTTTATAAATGTATATTAAATTAAACCATTTTTCGTATTACACATTTCAATTATAGAAATAGACACAATTTATTGTTATCACATTCGAAACGCGGTAGACAGAACTTCATAACAAATACCGATTTCGTAACAACACACTATTTAATAAAAACCGCAATATATAATATCTAAAACAGAACATTCCGCCGAAAATAGTCAAACAAATCGAAAAACAAAACTCGAATGGAATCTATTTCCATAACGTCACTTTCAGGCGAGTAATTTCATTATTGCGAAACCATAGAAGAGGTGTTTTGAATTATGAAACCATAGATAAATGCGAGAGCGTAGAAAAATTGCGGTAAATAACGTGACAGCGCGGGAAAGCAGCTCGCCTCGCGGGGCGTTCACGCTCAGTGACAGCGGAAACTAGTACCTACCTGCCTACACTCGTATACGTAAGTGACTAAGGCTGACTAGTGTGTTGCCTGCAGTGAAAATAAATTATATTTCATAATTATTTACGCGGACAGTTTTGCAATGCGAGCGTTTCGTACGGTGTTAAATCGCAGGGCAAAGAGATAAACATATTGTAGTTAATTGTATGTAAAATGTCGTAAGGCGCCATGTTGCATTTACAACAGCAACACTACTATCAAGTCCAACTCTCTAGCGTCCACGAGAGGTCTTTTTAAAGACCCCGCGAACCCCGGGCAATGTGGCACATATTACTTAGTGCCATAGCAGATAGAGATAGGACGAATAGCGAGCTTCCAGCGCCATAAAACTGGATACACCCAGCTAAGGGAAGGTAACCCCGGCAGAAAATCCTCCAAAGAAGGCAAGGGGATACCACTCTGGATATTTTTCCCATGTCATCACTCTCAAGGGTGATAGTCAACGTTAGGGAGACCTGACAGGACACAGAAAGAAGAAGAAGTTAATTGTATCTCAATAGAGACGACGATGTAAATTGTTTTTTTGGAAACAGAATATGGTGGTCGAGGCGTTAACAGGACTTATGGCCTGTCATTGGTTGGATTAAGCGATCGGTTTATGTAATTCAACATTCCCCATTCCGCCCTTCTTACAACCACCACGTCTGACAAATTTTTGAAAGATGTATATATGCTACTATGTTGAGAAACACTTCATTTACACCTTCATCTCTATTGAGATACAATCAATCCTTAAATGATTTACCCGCAATGGGTAAAATCCTTATCTTAAAATGTAATCAATTGTGTTATTTATAAAAAAAAATTAATTAAACAGTTAACAATATATTTTTATTTATTGATCATTTTCCATAAACATATTAAAACCATTAAAGGTGTAAACAGCACGTGTATTATTTAATCACTTTTCGAAATAATCTATTTGGGCTATTTTTATAAAACTGACCCTGATGATTATTCTACCGCACCGAAGCCTTGTATTGTCCAATTAACTAGAACTCTCGACGTCGATATATAAAAACCGAGCCGAAGACAGCAGTTCGTATTTGAAATCTACCACATTTAGCCAAGTCGGCTATGTACTCTGCCATGTTGTTAATTTAAATTATGCACGGCCAGTGAGTACCCCGACAGCCGTGGTATTAATAACACACACCATATTTACTGGTTAAGCCAAATGGCGCGTTCCAAATTCGAATGCATTTGACAGATTACAACCATAGATATTATTTGAAGATATGAAAATTGCGCGGATAAACTTTTGTTACCAATCCGGTGTTGCCAGAAATAAAAATAGATGTTGATTATGACAGTTAAACCAATTGAAGGGGGATATTATTGCTTTTATGCTAAAATACAACAAAATAATATGTAGAACGGATTAAATTTTCATTACCTTACAAACAGGGGATAATGGTACTTCAATTTAGATTTTTTCAAATATATAAAGTGCATAAGTTTGCAAACATACCGACATAAACAAAATCAAGTCAGAAAACAAATTGAAAGATTGAACTAGCCATCACACCGTCCTTCCGAATGGGTAGGCAGAAAGAACGGATTGCCACACTGTTCGTTCCTCTTTCTTCAGCATTCATACATCGTGTCATCGCCCGACTCCTCGCGTGGCCGATATATTTCAAAGAAAATAATAATTAAATGTCGGCCATATGAGGGGTCTGAGAAATCGACGTGTACGGATGACACGATGTATGATTGTTGTGGAATCGAATGAATGTGTCAGGAAATAACAGTGTGGCGGTCCATTTTTCTGTGTAAGAAAGACGTGGTGATGGTTAGTAAGTTATATTTTTTAATTCTATTTTTCTTTTTTATACGCTTTGTGTATACAACTGTTTCGGACAAACAGACCTTCTTCAGTAAAGATACATTTATTTAAATATTATAAAATTGTTGTTATTTACATGATCTGACAGATGTTATAAAGGTTTATCAATGACAACAATTTTATAATATTTTTTAAAATGTATCTTTACTGAAGAAGGACTGTTTGTCCGAAACATGTCTATGTAATTTTATTTTTTCAATACAAGTGTTGTATACGAGTATACAAAGTGCATAAAAAAGAAAAATAGAAATAAACCATCATAACAACACAAAGTATGGTGTATATAGAAGAAAATGTATTTTTTAAACTTGAATTGTACGATATACCCGAGTTGATTTGCCCCATTGCTCAGACAACAGTGGCAAATGTCTTTATAACGTAAATAAAATACCTGTTTTGTCGCTGCAGTTGGCAACGGAGCAATGTTCTTGACTATCGGAGCGATCGGGGCCCGTTTCACCACGGGCCTGGTCGGCTGCTGAGCGTCGCTGTTGTTCCTGGAGAGGAAAGGCCTAGGCCGGCTGACGGGGCCGTGGCCCGCCCCGCCCGTGGAGTTCCTGGTCGCCTCCCCGCGCGTGAAGCCCTTGCTAGGACGCCCACCGTCCGTTTCGGTCTCCTTCTCCGTGGAGGCGACCACCACGTCGCTGATGCCGGACTTGAGCAGGTTGCTGATGGCCCTGCCACGCACCCCCGACACGCCCGTGGGCCCCCCTGTGGAATGTCTCGTGCCCTCGTTCCTGCTGAACACGCTCCTGGATTCCTCTCCCGGCAGTTTGCCGCCCAGGGCGTCCGTTCCAATGTCGCTGATGCCCGTGTTCAACAGGTTCTCGTGTTCCCCGTAGCGGCTCCGCACGTAGACGGTCTCGTCGTCCGGGGTGATGGGTTCGCTCGTGTTATCTTTGAGCGCGATGTTCTTTTCCATTTCGTTAATTTGCTTCTCTAGGTAGTCCAGCATGTCGTTGGATCTCTTAAGATTAATCACAGTCACGTTATCACTTTGTTTGGACGTTCCGTTGGTGTAAGGACCGTTCGGGATATCCGGCGCCTTGAAGGACTTTAGCTGTATCGGCACCGCTCTGTTGATCGTAGGGATCTTGTTGGGGAATTCGAGCTTTTTAGGGGCTATCCCCGTGGAGGTCAGCTCGTACACGGGCTTCTGCGTCTTGGAGTCGTAGAGCTTGCTGGCTAGCGTGCTGGAGACGGACACGCAGGCCGAGCTGCGGTCCGCCTCTGTGGCGGTTGGGGTCGGGGGTTTGTCCATCATGGCCAGGGAGATGGCAGACGGCTTGTCGTCGGGTTTTTCCTCCGCGGGCTTGCGCGGCGGGATGCGGAAGCTCTTCCTTATGAAGTCGTCTCTGTTCAACTTTCTATCCATGGTGCACGGTCACAACACTATTCCATTATTGCGATCGTTGCGCGCGGCGGTGGGACGCGTACATTGCCCGTGAGCTCGTCGCTCGACTAGCGGGCGGCCTTATCTCCGATGATTAACAGTTCGTTATCGGAGCTATCGAGGAGATACGGGCTCGGCCCGGCCGGGCTGATACCGCCAGTGGCGGGAGCGCTAGTCCGCCGAGCACCCTGCGGCTGCCCGGGCGCGCCCTCCATGCCACCCCCGGCCACGGGGGACCCTCCGCTCGCCGGCGGGAAGATAGCACTCGCGAAGGTTACCAGATAAGGATGACGCGATTGTGTGCACACTGAGATAAACTACAAATTAGATTTTTATTGGAAGCGAAAGATAACTCGCTGCATAGTGTTTTTCCGCAACCAAACCTTTATCACGCTATCTACGAAATGTTATACGCCGACTGAAAGATCACAGACAGGTCAAAGTCAAAGTCCCGCGGCAGCTGATTCATCGACCAGTCCTCGTATCCAGGGATCGAGCTGATTCAGTTCTGTAAAAGGAGACGAAGAATCTGTGAGTCAGGGATATCAAATCTCAGAGAGACCCAAACCCCAACACTGAAAGCGACGGAGACCGAGGGACCAGCGACGGCCGACTTCCACAAGCAGGGGTGGACGCCGGTCGGATGACGGACAAAGAAAGCGGCGCGCGGTTGAGCGCGGAGGCAAAAATAAACACAAAACAACACACCGTCACCAAAATCCAATTCGAAACACTCCATTGTCGAATTTCACACAAACCGTAGAATTCGCTTTGTCACATTCGGACGACAGGCGTAATACACAATAAAGCGCCCAGCCTATTCCGGGACAGGCGCTAGGCGGGATATTCGTTGGAAATATTTTGATTCGACAGACTGGATCTGACGAATCCTTTGGACTAAATATATCTACAAAGGACGAGAGAAATCCACCCGTGCGTGACAGATTGTCACAGCTGCGGAAAATTTAAACGATCACCGTGAAAATGATATAATGTTCAATAAAATGACGATTATCGATTATAAAATACGTCCCGACGGTACGAAATGGGTATTCCATCTCCCTATATCCTTAAATATTCAAGGAATAAACCATTCGCCAATTATTGGTTTAAAATGTTCATTCAACAACTGAATGAATTCACATTAGCTTATTGATTTGTCATATATTTAAGACAATCGTGTTTAAAACTTTGTATAATAGAATGTCAAACTTTGATCTATTTTTAAGAGAACGCACAGCTGACGAGTTAATGATATAATCAATTAGACGATCGATACATCTTTGAAAAATTAATTAAGAAATTATACGTAAATAATGCGAATTGAGCACAAAATTTCTAAAGTCTGAGAAAAGCCTATTACACAAACAAATACATATTTTTTTAATAAGGATTAATTGTATCTCAATAGAGACGAAGATGTGAATTGTTTTCTGGGAACAGAATATGGTGGTCGAGGCGCTTATATGACTTATCAGCCATTGGTTGAGTTAAGCGATCGCTTTATGTTAACAACATTCCCCATTCCGCCCTTCTTACGACCACCACGTCTGACAATTTTTTTGGAAGATGTATATATGCTACAATGTTGAGGAACACTTCACATTTTTTTAGTTCAATCTACACTAGCGCCATCCATTAAGATTAGGTGTAAGCATTAATTATACATCACATACATGTTTTTTTTATATATTCACAAATTACATGTAACCCGCCGCATGCACCAAAATTGTTTTAGGACGCAGCGGCTCTCATTCGTCAATTTCATTCCTATATTTATCGTTGATTGATATATATGATATAAACTTTTATACATATGATTCGATCGCCGTATTTAATCTACTCACGTTAAGAAGAAAATTATTTATTTTTTCTTGAACAATGATGTAAAACTCCACTTTTAAAAATTCATACTAATGTAAACGCCTGTTTTCTAGAAGTTTTACTATACGTTTATTATGTTTTTACACTGTTTTTTTTCTTTCATTTTTGAGTATATTTTTCTCGACATGCTTTACACCTTCATTATCGATAGAACGATAAAACAGTTTATATAGAGATCTATTAAATGGGTTTATATCGTTCTCCTTCGAAACATGTCGAGAAAAATAAACTCAAAAGTGGAAAAACGTGTTTTAATTCATAAAAAATTCGTCTGATAGCCTTAATTTTATCTAAAAGTTTTATTATAATTTATCATTATCAAAGATATAATAATGCCATAGAAAGGCGAAAAGTGTCATTCACATAAAATATAATAAAACATCAATAAAACAGGCGTTTTCATTTGTATTAATTGAACAAAAAAACACGACGGTCCTTTCTCTGTTCATACAATGTTTATTTACTCGTATTGAAACTAACCATAGACTGCCACGTGATACGTCGTAAGATAAATCCGTTTAACCGAATGAATCTGCGATCTATAACATTTCGCTCACCAAAGTGTTTAACAGGTGCTCTCTTACACAGGGAACTTGTATGTAAATGTTTATAATAAATTTGGACCTGTGTTTTGGTAGGGCAGAACAAACAGAAAACCATCACAGGAACCAAAAGCACAAATAGAAGCGCGAACACACACTAACAAACCATCACGCAGTCTCCTGGAAGAGAGATCGTTGCAGTCTCCATCTTCAGGACAGTTTAGAACCTTTGTCCAGGTTCGCAATGAAATGGGGCTTGTACTCTAATCGCTCCTCTACATGACGTATCACGCAAAGTTCACGCCATTTTAGGTTATGTGAATTTGCAAGGATTATTTTATAGTAAAATAAAAACGGACAAACAAACAAACAAACCATCACGCCATTTCCCCGCAGGGGTAGGCAGAGAGAATGGACCGCCACACTACTCTATCCTGGCAAACCTCTCTAGATTCCTCCACATTCATACAACGAGTCATACACGCACTTCGATTCCTCCGACTTCTAACATGACCAACGTTTAAAATTTGATTAATTTGGTCATGCCATGTTTTCCTCGGTCTGCCTCGGCTTCGTACCCCATTTACATCATTAACGTATACTTTCTTAACCATTCTTTCTCCATCCATGCGTTCCATATGTCCGAACCAACGCAGCGATCCTTTCATAATCTTGTTCATAATACCTTCTTCCGCTCTACATTCCTTTCTTATATCAGCATTTGAGATTCTGTCATATATCGTTCTACCACACATACGTCTTAGGGACCTCATCTCTACCGCATTTATTCTACTCTCATCCTTCTTCTGCCAGTTCCATGCTTGAAAACGAAAAAGCTGCGAAAAACAGTCAAAATCTTAGTAAAACGTGAAATTAAATGTTTTTTAAACGAATAATCACAAGAAAGTCAAGTTTTGCCAACTGAGTTGTAGCGTAAATATAGCGATGTCGGCTGGCATACGACAAAGGAGTGGTAAGGGTTAATTTTGCTAACTTTCGTATATGGAAGACGATATTGGAATACCATTGTGCAGTGTCGTAAAGAGTTGATTAATGTTAGTTGGTTTTGTGTGATCTGACGATCTAATTATGTCCGTTGCTAATAAAATATGACGACGGGAATAAATGAAAACGACTTTGTTAGGAAGGACCCGGAAAAGGGGTGGGTTATTAATAAGCGTGTCTGAATAAGGAAGGGCAGCCGAGCGAAAGATCTCCCTCGGAGAGCAAAGGAATCCCGTTAAGCCTGGAGTCATTGTGTGTGAAATTCATTAATTAGCCAAAAACACCCTTTGATCCGGTTCACAATCCGCGTCCTCGCCCCATCCCTACGAATCGCGATAGAGACGTATAAGGGATCCAAAATAATCATGCCATTTCTCCGAAAGGGTAATCAGAGACGTTGGACCGATAGACCAATAACGGTACTTTCATACAAGCCGAAAAGCCGGGCTTGCTTTAAAATATCTATAGGCTGTTTATTTAGAGGTTTGGTTTTTAAAGTGGCAACGTTGTTTCTACAGACTGTCAATTTGACAGTTGACATTTGATTTGTAGTCAGTACGTTTTGCCATTTCACCATGAATAGACTGACGTCAGAACAGCGCTTACAAACTGTGCAAATTTGTTTTGAAAATCGTGGTTCGGTTCGCCAAACTTATCGTGCACTATGTCCATTTTACTAACTATCTAACCATCACGCCGTCTCACCGAAGGAGTAGGCAGAAAGAATAGACTGCCACACTTTTCTTTCCTGACATATTTCTATCGCTTCCTCAACATTCATACATCGTGTCATGCATGCGCGTCGATTTCTCTGACTCCTCACATTTAGTTTTAAATTTAAAAAAAAATTAAGCGCCCCCCCCCCCGCCTATTTCTTAAGTAGGTAACTTTTCCAAAAAAAATAACGCATTTTTATCGATAATTTTTTGTCTAATATCCGCACATTTCGTTTGATCAAGTGACGAAAATACACATTGTATATTTAAAATCAACACATTATAATGTATTAACTACGGAATTGTAATTATACTCGACGTCAACCGGTTTCGCTTGTTCTCAAAAATCGCCTTTTTTTTCTTTTTCGAATATATTTATCGTTGGGCCACTTCCTCGCAGGCCACCAGGGCCGGCTGCAGGGCGAAGATCGCCGCGTGTCACGTGGACAGTGTTAATACACTCCCTGCCGATCGCGGAGGCGAAATGAATCGGATATGCCACGCTCTGATTGGCCGCCGGCGAGCGCTGCCCAGCGGATCAGAACCGCACAAGAGGAGGGGAGGCAGGGTGTCACCGGAGACGGGAAGAGGCTGGGTTCGATTCCCGATGATGAATCAATGCCGACTTGAGTCACGAAAGAATTAAGACGTACCACGATTAAGAAAAACTATAATAGTGGCTGATATCAGAAAGGAATGTAGAGCGAAAGAAAGTATTATGAACAAAATTATGAAAGGATCACTGCGTTGGTTTGGACATATGGAACGCATGGATGAAGAAAGAATGATTAAGAAATTATACGTTTACGATATGAATGGAGTACGGAGTCAATTTTAACCATTCAAAGCGGTTTTAGGATTCATATTCGAATTCGAATAACCATTTACAAAGTGTCATTGGAATTGTGATCCAATTTACACCAATGAAATAGGTTTTGAGAGTTGAATTTGGATTCGAATAACCATTTACTTAGTGTCATTTGAATTGTGATTAAATTTTAACCAATTAAAGCGGTTTTGAGAGTTGAATTTTGATTCGAATAAAAAAAGCTACAAAGCGTAATCGAAATTGTGATCCAATTTTATTCATTTAAAGCGGTTTTGGGAGTTGCATTTGGATTCGAATAAAAAATCCGGATAATAATTTATATTCAACGTTTTGTCTCTGCCTGTCCTTTCTGCGAAATTGTGTGATGGTCGGTTGTTAATATTTTAATAGCGAAATATATATTCGTGTCGTGATGCACGTTTTTGAAAAGTATTCCATTTAACAAATACACTTGCGTCAATTGTTTTATGGTCGAGTTTTATTATTGAATCTTGGCCCGTTTTGCTTCATGTACTCGTATTTATAGATAACGAGGAAAGCGCATGTGTGTGACACTATGTAAATGGTTATTCGAATTCAAATACAACTCTCAAAATTGGATCACACTTCAATGTCACTATTTAGATATGGTTATTCGAATCCAATTGCAACTCTCAAAACCGCTTTAAATGGTTAAATCTGGATCACAATTTCAATGACGCTTGGAATTGTGATCCAATTTTAACCATTCAAAGCGGTTTGGAGAGTCGTCATTAATAGCGCCAACAAAATACCCATTAAAAAATCACAAGGGCACAAATCGGGAGAGCGGGCCACTCCAAATCGCCCCTAATTGAGATGAGGCGCTATGGGAAGTGTGCCCTCAAAACAGCCATCCCGTGACAGAAATCCCGTGTTTATGTGAACCGTCCAGGGCCCCTAAAGAATTTGAAGACCAACATCCAGGAAGAAATTGCCAAGAGAACGCCTGATATGCTGGCAAGAGTCATGACAAACGCCAGAAATCGGTTTACTCAGTGTATGGAGAATAGGGGACGTGATCTTCAAAAACTAAATAAAACAAAACTTTAGGCACATAGTCTACATTACAAAAAAAAAAACAAATAAAAAATTTCGGATTCATACAATGGGTTTTATTAAGTATTGAAAAAAGGAAGTTATGCTGCCGAACTCTGTAAATTATCCAGTTGCACAGTATCTGGAATCAATTTAGAAATATTGTATTATATTCGGTTGATTCAATCGCTTGTAAGTAAGTGAACGGAATTTGGGTAAACGTCGGAATAACGGCGGGGCGTGATTACGCCGCCTTATTATCTACGCTTTCCCGCGAACCGAACAATGGTGAAATTCGCCAAATTGCCGTTGGTCCAAATCTCTTTCTAAATTGTTTGTGTCGCCGGCCTTTTACAAACGGTTATTTTATTAACCCTCTCTAAGGCCCCATTAAAGGTCCATTTACACCGGACAGTCATCAGCCAATACCGACACGTCACGGGTTTGCGTTATAATGATAATTTGACTAATTTTTATAGCGCCATTGAAATAAGAAAGAAATGTAAGGCAGATGACTAACTAACTAACCATCACGCCATTTCCCCGGAGGGGTAGGCAGAGACGATGGATCGCCACACTGGCCTGTCTTGGCATACCTCTCGGGCTTCCTCTACATTCATACATCGTACCATGCACGCACGTCGATTATTCCGACTTCGAATGTGGCCGGCTTTTAGTAATTGATTAATTTGGTAATGCCATGTTTTCCTCGGTCGTCCTCGGCTTCTTTTCCCACTCACGCTACTTGTGTACAACTTTTTGGCAGATGACTACATCATGGATAAAATTGAAAAAAGGATCCCTGAGATGGTTTGAACATTTGGAACGAATGGATGAGAGTAAAATGGTTATAAAGTTGTACACAAGCAGCATGAGTGCAAAAAGAAGCCGAGGACGACCGAGGAAAACATGGCAAGACCAAATTAATCAATTACTAAAAGGCGGTCACATTCGAAGTCAGAATAATCGACGTGCGTGCATGGTACGGAAAGCCAGAGAGGTATGCCAGGACAGAGCATTGTGGCGATCCATCCTCTCTGCCTACCCCTCCGGGGAAATGGCGTGATGGTTAGTTAGCTATTTTCGTGAATAGCTCACCTCAAGGGCGCTTTGACAATGTTTTTAGTCATTGCATGCGACACCAGCAATCAGATAACAGTTGTTTACATTTTATGTGATATTTTGAAAAGGTGGGTTTTTAGTTGAGATTTAAAATGTCGGATTTTCAATGCATCTGAGGCGTGCAGGACGGACCTGCCACTAAAAACTCCGAACCACTTTAAACTCATAACAATTAATTAAGATTTATAATGTCTGCTGCTTTTAAACGGGCAGAGATATGAAGTAGATGTCGTAACAAGTAATGTAGAAGATTATGCCCTCTATAATCTTTACTAAGTTTGGTTTTGACGTATCCACCTGATTCCGAAATAATTGAAAAAATCAGTTTTGCTTCATACAAAAAAAACAACAACATTTTTTTTCTTGGAAATTAGCAGTTATATCAAAAAAAGTTCAAATGTAAAAGTGGTTTGGAATCACACAAAGGACCTAATTTTAAAAAATCAAGGCGAAATTCGGAGTTCGACCCCTAAGACCATGTTTTTGCCAAATGGATGCAGTGTGTGGCAGTGCAGAGGATCACAGCTTTTGGAATTTCAAATTGAAGGTTAACCTTCGCGGAAACTAAAATGTCTACGTCGACAAATCACATTCTACGAGCGGAGATTGAATTCGTATTCGGATCACAGGCGTTCTCTTATCGCGGTCATAATTTCATATTCCTTATCAGGTGGGAAAGAAACAACTCGGGAGTAGGTACCGGTATAAAGCGTACGGTGATACACGGTTGGCAGACCTGAGTAAACACATCGAACATTGGAATTAAAAAAATCTCTATTCAATTATAATCAAACAAATGCGATAACAAAAGTAATCAACAGATCCGTTACAACGTACAAAACTTAACTATATTACTTAACTTAACTAAAAAGAAATATTCCCATTGACAGTTTTAAAACATTGATCAATTCCTTCGTCGTATTCCGACTAGATTACTGCAATGGTGTCTACGCCAACATCCCCAAACAGCAAATAAATAAACTCCAGTCTGCATTCAATGCAGCAGCAAAACTGATAAAGGGTGTGCTAAAGAGTTGTCACATAACACAGCATCTTAAGGAGCTCCTCTGGCTGAAATGTCCCGAAAGGATACAATACAAGCTCTGCTGGACGGTCTATAAGGCGTTGCATGGAATGGCACCAGCTTATATATCTGAACTCTGCATCAACGAGAACCTGAATGCTAGACAGTCTACATTGCGATCAGCTAAGTCTTCTGCGATCGGTAGATTGACTGTGCCAAAACGCTGTCCAAGCACAAACTTTGGCGACCGAGCCTTCGCGGTAACCGGCCCTTCAGCCTGGAACAGTCTTCCATCAGACCTTAAGTGTATTGAGAATCAATCAGAGTTTAGATGGAGACTCAAAACGCACCTTTTCAAATTATCATTTCCTGACAGGAAGGGCTGATCGATTTCGTCGGGTGCAGCCCTCATACTAAATATGTTTATATATATTTTTATCATTATTATTATTATTATTATCTAGTTGATAAAACGGAGCATCTTCTACAGCGCCCTTGAGATGAGCAATTCATAAAAATGGCGCTTTATAAATTATCCAATTTATTATTATTATTATTATTATTATTAACTAACTAACGAAGGGGTAGACAGAAAGAATGGACTGCCACACTTTTCTTTCCCGACATATTATTTCTCTCACTTCCTCAACATTCATACATCGTGTCATACACGCGCGTCGATTTCTCTGACTCCTCACGTGGCCGACATTCAATATTTGATTTATTTATTTATACATGATACACAAATGAGACATTACAAACGAAAAACATTTTAGCGACTCATTTGGACACAAAACGGTGTTACAAAGATAAGATTAAACAACATGAGACCAAAAAATAATACATATCAAAAGGAATCCAAATATGTCGACGTCAGTGAGGCAGTACTCTTTCCAGAATTTGTAATATTTTTTATGAATACTGTCTCACTGACACTGAAAATGTCCAAATTCGAGATGATTAGACAGCTTCTGAATTGCTCTTCCTAATGGCATCACCAAAGGCAGGTTGGTTCTGCGTGAGGGAGCAAAGAACAATTTATTTGATCGTGCCACGTTTTCCACGTTTCCTTCTTAATGATCCTTTCATTATTTTGTTCATAACACCATCATTCGCACCGCATTCACTTTTTATATTGTCATTCGACACTCTATCATACACAGAGTATACAAACATTCGTCTAAGAGATCTCATTTCTACTGCATTTAATCTATTTTTATCCTTCTTTTGCCAGTTCCATGCTTCGCTTCCATACATAAGAGTCCGTACAAGAACACCATTGTGCAAAACTATCCCATTCGAATAGAATGGACATTACAAAGTCAATAACTGAAAAGACTGTCAAATATCTATATAATATCACTGAGGAAGGGCTGGGTAGTTCGAAAGATGTTTGATATTTAATTTAAACGTTTAAAAATTGAGTGCTGTATACAAAGTATTTATATAAAAAATATATATATAAAATAATATGAATTAAATTTTAAATGACAGCTCTGAGTGTCATATGAGGGTATTAGTTGCAAACCTGGCAAACTCCATCATTAGATGTTTTGAGTAAATCGCAAAAAACTGATACGCTAATAAAATGCGCTTTTTTACGATATTCATTTTTTTCATCTCAACCAGTTAGTATTTTAAAAGTAATCAGCCATGAAATAATCATCATTATGTTGATAATTAAAGTAAAATAATGAATTTCATTTTGGTATGTTGCCAGCTTTGCAACACTCAAGTGGAGGTTGCCATGTTTGCAACAAACCCTATATTTTAATAGCAAAATTCTTCAGAATGAAGCCGAATTTGAAACTGAAAATCAATAAAAATTGTGTGCAAATGTATTATGAATAAGACCCGATTCATATCTCACTTTTGATTGTTGGTGGAGTTTGCCGGGTTTGCAAATAATACCCTCATATGGGAAATGTGACCGATTCTAACAGACTAGACGAAAAGAAAAGGTTGTGAGTAAAAGGGGATTGTTGTTGAAGATGGACTGTCTCCAGCCATTATTGCGCGTGTGCTGTGTGTGTGTGTTTAATATCGCGAGATCTGAGACATCTGCGTGACGGAGGAGAGCACAGACGACATGTAGCCGGCGAGTGCAAGAATTACGAAACAGAACAAACAGTGGCTATTTGCACAACTGACTCCACAGATGTTCTCCGTCGGCCATTAACGAGGACCAGCCGCTGTCAACAGACGACACTCCGCCGACATTTTGACGGAGAGAAATTCACGTCTAAATATCGATTCACAATTGACTAACTAATTAATTTACCATCACGCCGTCTCCCCGGAGGGGTAGGCAGAAAGAATGGAACGCCACACTGTTCTGTCCTGACATACGTCTCTCGCTTCCTCTACATTCATACATCTTGTCATGCACGCACGTCGATTTTTCCGACTCCTCACGTGACTGACATTCAATATTTGATTGATTTGATCGTGCCACGTTTTCCTCGGCCTTCCTCTATTTCTAGCTCCGTTCACGCCGTTTACATATACCTTCTTTACCATTCTGTCTTCACTCATTCTTTCCATGTGTCTAAACCATCTTAATGACCCCTTCCTTATTTTGTTCATAACACTTTCATTCGCACCACATTCACTTCTTATACTTGCATTTGTCATTCTATCATATACAGATTTATTACAATTGTTTCGGCCGAAACACTATGATACTTCAACATTATCAAATGCTAAAATTTTAAAACCCTGTGAATATACATATCATATTTCTGTGGTAATCAATATGAACTTGGACTTGGATCTTCTGGCTTACAGAGGTTCAGCTCTAATGGCTATTCCTCTTACGTCTGTAGGAAACATTGTTGGAATGCGATTTGGTAGTTGTTTTATGATGGGGCTAAATGTATGGCCCAGAGTGTCCCTCCGAAGGAGGGCGAGGGGGGATTTAAGGTATATGATAAAACCTTACATTTGAATGAAAACGTGTCTTCTAGGAGTTTTATTACTTAGGTGTATTTTTTAGAGGTTTGGTTTTTAAACTGGCAACATTGTTTCAACAGACTGTCAATTTGACAGCTGACAGTTGATTTGTAGTCAGTACGTTTTGCCATTTCACCATGAATAGACTGACGTCAAAACAGCGCTTGCAAATAGTGCAAGTTTATTTTGAAAATCATGGTTAAATCATGAAGTTCGCCAAACTTATCGTGCACTACGTCCATTTAACGGTCGACATAATCGTCCATCCGAGCAAGTTATTCGGAAGACTATGGATCGTAATCGCACCACGTACACTCTAGTGGATGAAACGCATCCACAAAGACGGTACAACAGGTCGCTTAAACCCAATTACTGTATACACATTATTTTTAGCTGTTATATTGATGATCCACATGACATGTGATAGGTAGCCAATCTATCGCCATTTTATTGTCACGTGAATTCTACACCAGACCAAAGACAATGTAGCAATCACACTGCCATCGCCGGAATTCGAACCCGGGACCTTCGGTATGGAAGTCAGAGCTTCTAACCACTCTGCCACGAAGGTTCGAGCCAGCCGTGGCGCTCATATGCCCGAAATCTGTTTTTTTCTGAACCCTCTCCAGCATAACGGAATATCTCGGCTCGTGAGGACTCCATATCATAGAAGACCGGAGAAGAAGAATATATCCCTGACAGCGACAGTATATATTGTTTTACCTACCGGCCGCCAGAACCAACGTGCCTCAGGTGACACCGGTGGGAAATGCAATTAGTCACCGGAATACGAAGAAGGATAAAAACAAAACACATGTGCCTGCACCCAAGGTCTCGGATCTAGCGGGTCCTTGGGCGATAAGCGTATATCGAGATGACGCAACTCCCGGTGTCCTGCGCGGGTGTCGGTCGCCTGCTGGCATTACGTCTCGACGTTGATTCACCACACCAGTAACATCAAAATACCGGTTACTTTGCGCTCGTATGTGTGCCGTGTGTACCGTAGACCGGGTCAACTTTTGCTATCGTCGGTTATACTATTATTTAAGAGTGAACCTTTAAGATTTATCTATAGCGGACCAAAGAGTTCCCCATTCCTTATAAACGTTGTACTTGGACTTGCATCTTCTGGCTTACAGAGGTTCAGCTCTAATGTCTATTCCTCTTACGTCTGTATGAAACATTGTTGGAATGTGATTTGGTGGTTGTTTTATGCTGGGGCTAAATGTATGGCCCGGAGTGTCCCTCCGAAAGAGGGCGAGAAGGGATTTAGGATTTATGATAAAGTCTTACATTATTGTCAAGGAATGGAAGACCAGTTAGGGTTGGGATTGTATTTATAAAAAAGTCTGTTTCCGATGGGAAGATAAGAGGAGCATTACCTGGATGGAGTTGTGGTAGGAGATAGCATCCTGCGTGAGACCATTTTGTTTGGCTAAGTACGTAGTGGACTATCGACGATTGCGGGAGGGATAAAGGACTGAATGATGGTGGATAACTTGGTGGTAAAAACATTATTGATAAAGAAGATGGTAATAATTTAGGTCGTGGTCTGGAAATGAAAGAGACAACTGTATTTAAATCGAATATTTAATGTCGGTCACGTGACGAAATAATTAAAGGTGCATTATTATTATTCATGGTGTTCTTGTACCGACCCCTGTGTATGGAAGCGAAGCATGGAACTGGCAAAAGAAGGATGAAAGTAGAATAAAAACAGTAGAAAAGAGATCTCTTAGACGAATTTGTGTTATGATAGAGTGTCGAAAGAAAAAATCAGAAGTGAATGCAGTGCAAATGAAATTCCAAGTCTTCTCATCAGGCGTAAGAGGAATAGCCACAGAGCTGAACCTCTGTAAGCCAGAATATCCAAATCCAAGTCGAGAGTGTTCATCTGTATTCATAAATTATATTTTTTTCCATTTAGCATATTTGTGCGGGCGATGGCCGCCGAGATAGGAAAGAAAAGCGAAAAACGTGATAAACTGCGTGAATCATGACTAATCTACGGAATATAACCAAATAATAAAAGCCAATTGAATTACGGATGACACAGCAATGAAAAGATCTCGGAAACGAGGGAAGATAAATTCTAAAAGATAGCGTTCGTATCAGCACGACGCTAAGAACAAAGCAGATTTGCTATATGCGCAGCCATATTGCCACGACATTACTGATATAGGATTTTTCATTAAGAGCGCTCGAACTTTGAAATGAAATAAAACAACCTGTCTAAGTGATATTCCCACAATTTCTTTTTGATCTTACCGATCTGGTTGTCTCAAATTTATGCATTAAACGACGTATTGTGGACTCTGCGGTAGAGATGAGGTCCCTAAGACGTATATGTGGTAGAACGATGTACGACAGAATCTCAAATGCTGATATTAAGAAGGAATGTAGAGCGAAAGAAAAGGTATTATGAACAAAATTATGAAAGGTTCGCTGCGTTGGTTCGGACATTATGGAGGGCATGGGTGAAGAAAGAATGGATAAACAAGTATACGTTAACGATGTAAATGGAGTAAGGAGTCAAGGTAGACCGAGAAAAACATGGCATCACCAAATTAATAAAATATTAAAGGTTGGTCATGTCAGAAGCCGGAAGAATCGACGTGCGTGTATGACTCGATGTATGAATGTGGAGGAAGCTAGAAAGGTGTGCCAGGATAGAGTAGTGTGGCGGTCCATTCTCTCTGCCTACCCCTGCGGGGAAATGGCGTGATGGTTTGTTGTTGTTGTTGTTGCAGGACGGCCATGAAAACGACGTTTGGTGAACAGAGCATTGATTTTGATAATGAATTTTAACAATTTCAACGCGTTGTTGAAGCGTGTGGCGTTCCATGATGAAATGTCAAGAATTTATAAGTATTCTTGTAAAATTTGACAGCTATCGCTTTACCAACATCGTGTTATGCACGCACGTCGTTTTTTCCAGCACCTCACGTGGCCGATATTTAATATTTTATTAAATTGATGGAGAAAAGGTTTTACGAGACGCTACATTTTTTCCTCAGTTCGTTTACATCTTTGACATAATCTTTCTTTCGTCATTCATAATACTCTCCTGCAACGTGTCCATCTTAACTATAATTTCATTATTTTGTTCATAACATTTCATTCACACTGCATTCACTTCTTATATTTACATTTGGCACTCTACCATAAAGAGATTTATTAATTGATTCAAATGAAAACGACTGTTTTCAAGAAGTTTACATTTTGAGGGAATGACAAATTTCATCTAGTTAAGGCATTTTCAAATATTATTTAGTATTATTTAAATATATCAGATTATTATCAAATGCACTTTGAAATGTGCATTATCAAAATTTACATTAGATAAAGCCCTGACAAAGCAAACTACGTCATTCATATAAAATATAATATAATTACAGTTATAGAAAACAGACTTTAAATTCATATTAATTATTTAATGTGGAGTTTAACATCAATGTTCAAGAAATATCAAATTCGTCATCTTCTTCTTCTCGGCGCTAGCTCCCGTTGTGGGGTTTGGCCTTTTCCACTGACTCGTGTCTTTGGCAACCTTTCTCCATTCTCCTGATCACAACACATTCATCTATGAGATGTAATTTCGACTGCATTGATTCTACTTTTATCCTTACTTTACCAGTCCCATGATTCACTTCCAAAAGTAAGGGTCGGCATTAGAACACGAATGTGCACTGCCATCTTAGCTTTTTTGGATAGAATTTTAGCACAAATAATGAAACAAACTAACTAACTAACAATCACTTATGACTGACACTTTTCATGACTATTGATTCCTCAACATTCATACATCGTATCATTCACGCACGTCGATTTCTCTGACTCCTCACGTAGCCGACATTCAATATTTGATTTATTTGATCGTGCCACGTTTTCCTATATTTCTAGATCCATTTTTATCGTAAACATAAATATTATTTCTTTCTTTCTTTCCATGTGTCCAAACCATCTTAATTATCCTTTCATTATTTATGATCATAACACTTTAATTCGCACTGCATTCACTTCTTATATCATATTTTCATTCGACACTCTATCATACATCAGCTAAAATGGCAGTGCACAATGGTGTTATTGTACCAACATAGTACAATAAATACAGTAGAAATAAGATCTCTTAGACCACAGGTTCTCAAACTTATTTTGCCCACCGTCCACTTTATAGAATACATTTTTTTCTAGAGCCCCTCTAATTGTTTGTGTACAAATAATAATGTGTTATATAAATTAACATCATTGTAAGATGTCCTTGATGGAACAGAAGCAATGACGATAATAATGATTTAAAAAAATACAAATGCATCAATTAATAAATTTAACGAATCGTCAGGTATGTTTTTCTTCAAACGGAATAAGCATCATGCAAAAAAATCCTCCAAGCCGCCCAAGGTTTTCTATTATATAGCCATTTTTACTGTTATTTCGTCCGTAAAGCGAGCTATTGGAGATAAACCGACTTCAAGAACTACATACTTCAATGATAAAAAACACAATTATATAGTAAAACTTACTAACTAACCATCACACCGTCTCCCGAAGGGGGAGTCAGAGAGAATAGACCGCAACACTGTTCTTTTTTTTGTACGTATTCAACAGGTTGGTTGAACCCAATTACTGTATACAATTTGTTTTTAAGCGGATATATTGATTCTCGTGACATGTGATGGGTAGCTAATCTATCGTCATTTTATTGTCACGAGAATTCTACACCAGACCAAGGACAGTGTGACAATCACAAAGTCCATCGCCGGGAATCGAACCCGGAACCTTCCGTATGCCAGTCAGAGCTCTTACCACTCTGCCACGAAGGTCTTTCCTGAAATACTTCTCTCAAATCCTCAACATTCATCCATCGTGTCATGCACGCGCGTCGATTTCTCTGACTCCTCACATGGCCGACATTCAATATATGATTTATTTGATCGTGCCACGTTTTCCTCGGTCTTCCTCTATTTCTGGTTCCATTTTTTCATCGTTAACGTATACTTTTTTTACCATTCTAAAAAGTATGAAATATTATATATACAACATAATACCAGAAACTTGATTCTATTATTTGAAATACTATAGACCTAAAACTGAGAATACTCCTCATCAAGACCTATGTATGGAGTATCTTGATGTACGGCTGCGAGACATGGTGCCTATCCGAAAGAGATAAGCGGAGACTAGAGGCTTTTGAGATGTGGTAGAAGACTATTAGGAATTTCCTGGAGAGACCATATCACGAATGAGGAGGTTCTTCAAAGAATCGAAGGAGGAAGTCACCTGCTCAGGACCTTGTCCGAAAGGCGTGCAAGATGGATCGGCCATGTAATACGACAAGAAGGCCTCTTGCATGCCATAATGGAGGGTATGACCGAGGGGACAAACTCTAGGGGACGCCCACGCCGAGAGTACCTGGAGGACCTGTTGGTGGACGTGCGCTGCTCATCATATGCACATTTCAAAAGAGCCGCACAAGACGGGGAAGAATGGAAAAGAGAAGAACAGAAGAAATTGCTGCAAACCAATCCCAGGATTGAAACATTCTAACTAATTAACCGCTTAATATTGAGTTTTACATCGTTGTTCAAAAAACAATATATAAGCGATCAATTTCATTTCAGCAATAGGCTTTTATGTTCATACTACCAACACTTTAAATAAATATAATAATAATAATAAACACGATTATAAAAATGCGGTTTCATTTTCATGTGAATCCTGCCTTACACAAAACTTTTATATATATAATACATTATATAAACACACACAGGCACAATACGTTGAAAAACAACAGTTTCACACAAAAACACTTAATAAAATCATCATACATTAAACGATTTCACTTCTATTCAAAGAATAGTCTTATTTTATATATTTTTTTAGTTTTTAACTGTTTGGTCTGTCCGCGTTCGTAACGCACGAGGTCCGACGCGTCCGTCCTGCTCGGCTGTGCATGGCAAACTGGCGGCGTGAGTCATTACGTACCGATCCACAGGTGGAAGAGGTTCAAGAGAAGGGGTAAGCCGCGTCGGAGAGCGGACTCAGGTAGAGAAAAGAGACGCCTTTGTGAAAAGGGAACACAATAGGAACACGAACCGAATGGCGAAAGGTTCTTTTTTTAATTATTATTACTACTGAATATTATAACTAACTAACTATAAAACTAACCATCACGCGAGAGATAGAAAGAGTGAGGAAAGTGACATCTGAAAAGATTTGGGATGTACAAGGAGCCTTCATGAGTGGACGTGGATGCATGGACCAGATTTTCGCACTCCGCAGTCTAACAGAGAAGGTTTTGGCCAAGGACCGAAAACTTTTCTGTGCGTTTGTGGATCTGCAGAAAGCGTATGACCGAGTAGATAGAAAAAAACTTTGGAAGGTCTTGGCCGAGTATGGAGTGGGCACAAAACTGAAACGCGCGGTCGCATCCCTCTATGAGGGAAGCACCGCTAGTGCCAGGGTTAACGCGGCTGTCACATCTTGGTTTGACAACACCAAATGTGTCAAACAGGGTTGTGTGATGTGCCCGTGGTTGTTCAATCTATACTTGGACAAGTGTATGAAAGAACTTGAAGGCATAGACGCTGGTGCTAAGATGAATTGTTTGTCAGTCATCTGTTTGTTATATGCAGACGATGCTGTGTTAATCGCTGACAGTAGAGACAATTTGCAAGTCTTAGTGTCAAGGATGTATGAGGCATGCAAAAAGAGTGACTTGGTGATGAATGTGTCTAAATCTAAAGTGATGGTTTTCGAGAAAGAAGAATGTATGACGATTTGTGATATAAGTGCGATGGGCGAGAAATTGGAGCAAGTTACCGAATTTACGTATCTGGGAAGCATGTTTACAAGAGACGGAAAAATGGAGAAAGACATCGAAAGAAGGGTTGGTACTGGGAATAAAATAAATGGCGCACTCAAAGTCATTACTGCAAATAGAAATATATCCACAGATGCAAAGATGGCAGTACACAATGGAGTTCTAGTGCCAACCCTCATATTGGAAGTGAAGCTTGGACCTGGCAAAAGAAAGATGAAAGCAGGATAAACGCCCTAGAAATGAGATCACTAAGAAGAATGTGCTGGAAAACGTTGTATGATATTATACCGAACGATGAAATAAGAAAGAAATGTAAGGCAGATGACTGCATCATGGACTAACTAACTAACTAAACATCACGCCATTTCCCCGGAAGGGTAGGCAGAGAGGATCGCCACAATGCTTTGTCCTGGCATACCTCTCGGGATTCCTCTACATTCATACATCGTACCATGCACGCACGTCGATTATTCCGAAGTTTTCATTCGTATTAATTATTTAATTATAGTGTTTTACTCCTAGAATGTGATACTGTTTTCTGTTGTTATATTTAGGGAAGTGCAACAAATGTTTGCGCAGCGTTTGTCGCTGTATAGTGAAGAAGTGGATTGTCTCACTATCTTATCGAGTATGAATCGGATTTATTTATGCTTTTTTTGATAACGCTTCGATTGCCGGCGATCGTGAGGTAAAAATTCTCCACTCTAGATACAGTGGAACAATAATGATTTCGGTTCGAGATAAAAAGTTCCGTCTAGGTGAAATACCATTTTTTTCCACCGGTGAATGCTCCAGTTTGGGACCATAAGATAATCCAATGGACTGTGAGTGTATGGAAGTGAAGTATGGAACTGGCAAAAGAAAGATGAAAGTAGAATAAATGCAGTAGAAATGAGATCTTTGCGATGAATGTGTGGTAAATCTGTATACGATAGAGTGTCAAATGCAAATATAATAAGTGAATGCGATGCGAATGAAAGTGTTATGAACAAAATAATGAAAGGGTCGTCAAGATGGTTTGGACACATGGAAAGAATGAGTGAAGACAGAATGGTGAATAAGCTATATGTAAACGACGTGAATGGAGCTAGAAATAGAGGAAGGCCGAGGAAGACGTGGCACGATCAAATCAATAAAATATTAAATGTCGGTCACGTGAGGAGTCAGAGAAATCGACGTGCGTGCATGACAAGATGTATGAATGTAGAGGAATAGAGGAACCACGAGAAATCGACGTGTGTGCATCACACGATGTATGGATGTTGATTAATGCTTACAAATTATCTTAATAGATGGCGCTAGTGTAGGTGTACCTACCAACAGTGAAGTTATTAAAAAATATTAACAAATATACAAGCTCCAAAAATTTGGCAGGCGTGGTATCGTAAGAAGGGCGAAATGGTGAATGTTGTTAAACATAAAGTGATCGCTTAACCCAACCAATGACAGGTCATAAGTCCTGTAAACGCCTCGACTACCATATTCTTTTTCCAAATAATTTACATCTTTGTCTCTATTGAGATACAATTAATCCTTAATTATAATAATTAACCATGCAACTTTTTCTTACATCAATTTAAAACACACATTTTTAACTGTCCACTTAAAGGCCAGCACAGTTGGTAAAGTGTGAATTTACCACCGTAAAGGGAGTGTTAAATTCGATGATAACGCATTTTTACATTCCCGCACACATCGTGTTAAAAAGCGGGGTACCTGGGTAACTGCCATACGCACACGCAGGCACCTGTTGCCGCTCTTCAAGGGCGAAAGGTTCTCCGTACTATGCTCCGAAATTTGCATTCTACCCCATCATTATTATTATATACGGGGGAATCGTTTATTTACTAAATTACTGGTAACAAATTCCTCGATTCCCAAACGCCATTAAGTAGACGGTAACAATGCTATAAAAAGGAATATTTCAAAATAATTCACCTTTCTATAAGTGTGCTTTTAAAAACACGCGATACGGAGATGTGTAGTCACTACACATTTTAGAACGAAATATTGAAATCGGAGAAAATATTATTTCATACAACGACAGTTAAGTCAAAGGGGAAGAAGATGCGTGAACTTGTAATGGACTGGATTGATTGTTGTGGACAGCCACAAATGTTTTTTTTTTATTATAATATCGGGTACCTACATATATTTGTCTTTCTCGACTGACGTTTCCGAGATCGTTGCAGTCTCCAACTTCAAGATAGTTATGAATAATAACTAACTAACCATCACGCCGTCTCCCCGAAAGGGTAGGCAGAAAGAATGAACTGTCACACTTTAACCGATGGGACACTCCATCCTTCTCTATTCGCCCAGCGGGAGACGCGGTGTGATGGGTTGTGAACCTCATCGCCACCAATAGGCATCTCCCGCGCACACTACGATCGTCCAACATCCACAAAATAAATCTAAAACAAATAATATAATATACAATGATATAAAATAAAATAACAAAATAAAAATAATTTTACACATGTTCTTTTTGGATGATGCACATATTGATCTTTTGTTCGTAATATTCCAAAGATCGACATTAGACACTACTTGTGACCAGATTTTAATGATATGATCAAATAATATCTCTATCAACTTTATTTATAATAGTAATATATTTATATGAATAATAACTATCCAATTATCATAAACCTGTGGGGACACGAACAAGGACGATCAGTCGAGAATTGCACGTGCAAGACGCAACACGGCGGTACAAGCGTACCCTAGCGTGAATTATATTTTCGACACTGTCTCATTACACAGTTTTTCCACAAATTCGTCTAAAAGATCACATTTATTCTACTTTCATCCTTATTTTGCCAGTTTCGTGCTTCGTTTTCATACATAGTTAGTTAGTTAAGTGGTTTATTTTAGTGTAGAACATTCATTGCACACGGTTGGGCGGATACGAATGGGCACATATGATCCCCAGATCAGCTGTGCGGTCGCGTAGGCGGACCGCCCACGCCCGCCCAAGGCTGCGTGCGATGTCAAATGCATGCACACAGCGCGCAGACTAGCCGAACTTGATGTTGGAAATAAGCGCGAGAATGTGCTAGAAACCGAAAGTACTCCACCGCGTGACGTCATCATTTCGTTTACTATATTTGAAAATTTAATTAAAAAATTTACAATACAAATATGCTAATTGTCTCTTCTGTTAAGAATAGTTATTGGTAACAAGAATTTATCAATGAAATATCGTATGAAATATCAATGAAACATATCTCCCTTATTCTGGTGTTCCTTACGCGATCTCGCAGTGTCTTCATTTCGGAAGTTAAAACCTAACATATTAAAACTAAAACTAACTAATTATTAAAACTAAAACTTCTTATGCGCAAAGACATTTCTACTATCTTGGACCCAAACTCTATAACATAATTAACAAAACGATAAACGACCCACAAAAAATGACAATGCACAATTACAAAAAACGTGTAACTACGGAGACATTAAAAAAAGGACGGCTTGAATGTAGTATAATTTTTAAAAATAAGTAAATAGTTTAAATAGTGTTATGTAAGACAATATAGTTTTTAAATAGTGTTATATAATATATAAGTCAATTTATTTTAAGTTATAGACTTTAGGATATGTGATGCTTCCCTTAACTGCTCCCTAAATTTGTAAATTATATTATATATTGAAATTATATAGAGTACTAGGAATGCCTCCCTAGAACGGGTTACCTTAGTTGGGAGGTATTAAAACCATGTAGGTACTTGGTAAATGATCAATAAATAAATAAATAAATATTATTTTAAACTAGTACATATTTAGATTTTAAACACGTCTAATGCGCCCCTCTTAGAGGTGAATACATCACAAAAACGACGATATAAATATTAGCATTTTATTATTATAAAAGCAAGACGTGCAATTTCCATAAATTATAATTCAAACTTCTAGAAAACAATCATTTTCGTTTGTATTTACATCATAATATAAATAGGCAAAAACCGAATGTCGTCAAATGAGAGTACGGTAATATTTTGAATACAAAAGAGCGAGAGTGGAGTATTTCGATTCTCTTCGAAAGAAATTCGAAATGCACGCGATGCGCATGCCCGAGAATTTTTTTGGATTATTTATAATTTTGATATTATTATTGTTGTATGACCGTAGTGTAGAAAATAAAAGGAGAACCATTTTGGTATTGTAAATTGTTAAAATCTTAACATGTGTGAACAAAATATTTACATTAAAATTATATACAGGGGTAGGCAGAGAGAATGGACCGCCACACTAATCTATCCTGGCAAACCTCTCTAGATTCCTCCACATTCATACAACGAGTCATACACGCACGTCGATTCCTCCGACTTCTAACATGACCAAACTTTAAAATTTGATTAATTTGGTCATGCCATGTTTTCCTCGGTCTGCCTCGACTCCGTACTCCATTTACATCATTAACGTATATTTTCTTAACCATTCTTTCTCCATTCATGCGTTCCATATGTTCGAATCGTCGCAGCGATCCTTTCATAATTTTGTTCATAATACCTTCTTCCGCTCTACATTCCTTTCTTATATCAGCATTAGAGATTCTGTCGTATATCGTTCTATCACACGTACGTCTTAGGGACCTCATCTCAAACGCATTTGCTTCGCTCATGCTTCGCTTCTATACATTAGGGATGGGACCAGAACTCCATTGTTAACGGCCGTTTTCGCTTTCATTGATATCAGATCGCTCCCTGAAATAAAGAAAGTGCAGAAATTGTTTCTGCACTCGCTCTGGGACTTTGGGATATGGGACATTTTTGGAATACTTTATCAAATCAAATCAGTTTATTAACTCAATAGACATTACAAACAGGAAAATGTTTAAGGCATCTATTAAGTACAGGTAAAATATACTTTCTAAAGTCAATAGTATTTGCCCCCTGAACGTACTTTCACTAACATGAAAGACGTCGATCTCCGAGGAGACCGCGTTCAGCAGACTAATTGCTCTTCCCACCGGTGTCACCAGAGGCAGATTGGTTCTGGCGGCCGGTACGTAAAACAATCTGTGCTGTCGCTGTCGGAGATATCTATCGGGGACAAAAAGACCAACATCCTCCAGTACGGCCGAGTTCTCAAAGTATCCCCTAATTAATCTGAAGAAATGGGTTATTAGATGTCCATCTCTTCGAAGCTGTAAAGAATTGGTTCCGAGCATTCCCAGAAGAAATGCCTTTAATGAGTCTTGCTGCTGCATTGAACGCAGATGACGATGATGATGAAGATGAGATAACACGTCCGAAGCAGTGCGATTAAACTCGCGTGGAATAATTGAAACAATTCCACATCCGCATTTTTATATAACGTGTAGGTAATCCGTATTCAAGGTCTGCCATAATGCAATTCATAATATTGCGCCTCGTGAATCGTGAAAGACGCGTTTTGAATTCTGCATAATATTATACTTCATGATGTTATTCCAATTTTTAATTGATTCAATTCGTTCTAGAGAAAATGAAGAAAATTTATCCTGTTTTATAAACGGCCATACCAGCTTCGATTGTAATGCAATCCGCCACGCAGTAAAGCAACCTGCATTTGGTGATCTCGGTAATAATATTAATAATAATAAAATAAAACGATGTTTCTTTAACTCCTTCCACTTTTGTCTTTATTTCGACAGCGAACGGTTTCGACAAGCTCGCTGGCATCGACAGACTGGTGATACTATTGCAAACTGAGTCCTTTATATACATATAGATAGGTGGTAAATAAATAATCTTCAAATATTTATGTAATATTTACTGAATTTAAATACAAGTATTACAGGTATTCAAGAAGATTCATAATCAATACAATGGATTTAAAATTCTATAGCTGACATATTTATATATTACGTTTGAATAATTGTTTTTTTATTTTTACTTTTTTTAAGTACTAATTTTTTAAACGTAACATATAAATCTGCAGCTATAAAATTTTAAATCCAGTGTATTGAATATGAATCTTCTTGAATACCTGTAATACCAATATTTAAATTCAGTAAATTTTACATAAATAATCAAATGATTTTACTGAAATCTCTTGATGGAAGTTCATTTTAAATAATAATTAAATAAAACGATGTTTTTTAACTACTTCCACTTTTGTCTTTATTAAGACAGCGACCGGTTTCGCCAGGCTCGTTTGCGGCATGTTTACCACCTCTGATCGGTATGTATATAAAGGACTAAGTTTACAATAGTGTTACCAGTCTGTCGATGCCAGCGAGCCTGGCGAAACCGGTCGCTGTCTAAATAAAGACAAAAGTGGAAGTAGTTAAAAAACATCGTTTTATTTAATTATTATTTAAAATGAACTTCCATTAAGCGATTTCAGTATGTATCTAATAAGATTTCGGTTGATTATCATAATAATAATGTATTTGATAATTATATTATATAGCGCCATTTTTATGAATAACTCAGCTCAAGGGCGCTGTAGAAAACTAGCTCCGTTTTATGAACTAGATAGAACAGTAGGTTGGACGTACGTGTATGACACAATCTACGAACGTGGAGGAATCGATAGACGTATGTCGGGAAAAAGTATGGTTGTGGTAATTTTCAAATCAAATCAAATCAAATCAGTTTATTAACTCAAAAGACATTACAAACAGGAAAATGTTTAAGGCATCTATTAAGTAGGTACAGGTAAAATATTATAGAAATACAACAAAGTACCAGGAACGCATTAGAGATGGTTAGACATTAGGAAGACAAGATACTTTCTAAAGTCAAGAGTATTTGCCCCCTGAACGTACTTTCACTAACATTAAAGATGTCGATCTCCGAGGAGACCGCGTTCAGCAGACTAATTGCTCTTCCCACCGGTGTCACCAGAGGCAGATTGGTTCTGGCGGCCGGTAGGTAAAACAATCTGTGCTGTCGCTGTCGGAGATATCTATCGGGGACAAAAAGACCAACATCCTCCAGTACGGCCGAGTTCTCGAAGTGTCCCCTAATTAATCTGAAGAAATGGGTTATTAGATGTCCATCTCTTCGAAGTTGTAAAGAATTGGTTCCGAGCATTCCCAGAAGAAATGCCGTGGGATAGAGCCACGGATTTTTTCTGCTTACCCCTTCGGAGAGACGGCGTGATGGTTAATTATTTAATAGACTGTTAAGACCGAAACACTACGATACTTTAAGATTATTTAATGCTTAAATATTAAACACTGTTAGTATAGATATCACAATTTATTATCGCGATAGTTTGTGTTTTGCAAAGGTCCGGAGAAGAAAAAAAAACGGAGACAGGGAAAAAACACTTAGGAGCAAGGGAGAGAAGCAAAGTAGCTGGACTATCAATTCTTCGCGAGGATTATTGCGTACAGGGACTTGGCACGGTAAATTTACTTACAAAAAGACGGGAAGCCGTGGCACGCGGGCCGCTGGACGTGCTCCCAAAGTGGTTATTTGGTAATACCTTCCAGGTAACATAATGCCAACCGGTTTACAATCGACTGCCTCTACCGCGACAGAGTACGCGAGATGGCAAACGGAAGACACCGTGCAGAAAGTGTGCACGAGGAACGATAGAAAAACAAAACAGTCTCTCAGCTGGCGTCTGCGTTTCGACATAGTGGCAATGGATCATGGCCCAGTCGGCGGATGCCAATGTCGTAATAAGGACAAAAGGATGCGTTTGAAATTCTCGTTTATTCCAACAGAGAAACAATGGATAAACGGCATAACAAAAAGGTTTCAGTTTGATAACTAACTAACTAACCTACACGCCAATTCCCCGGAGGGGTAAGCAGAGAGGATGGATCGCCACACTGGCCTGTCCTGGCATACCTCTCGGGTTTCCTCTACATTCATACATCGTACCATGCACGCACGTCGATTATTCCGACTTCGAATGTGGCCGCCTTTTAGTAATTGATTAATTTGGTCATGCCATGTTTTCCTCGGTCGTCCTCGGCTTCTTTTCCCACTCACGCTGCTTGTGTACAACTTTTTAACCATTCTACTCTCATCCATTCGTTCCATATGTCCGAACCATCTCGGGGATCCTTTTTTAATTTTATTCATGATGCAGTCATCTGCCTTACATTTCTTTCTTATTTCATCGTTCGGTATTCTATCATACAACGTTTTCCCGCACATTCTTCTTGGTGATCTCATTTCTACGGCGTTTATCCTGCTTTCATCCTTCTTTTGCCAGCTCCAAGCTTCACTTCCATACATGAGGGTTGGCACTAGAACTCCATTGTGTACTGCCATCTTTGCTTCTGTGGATATATTTCTATTTGCAGTAATGACTTTGAGTGCGCCATTTATTTCACTTTGATTAGATAATAAAAAAGCTAAGATGGCAGTGCATAATGGTGTTCTTGTGCCGAACTGGCAAAAGAGGGATAAAAGTGTAATAAATGCAGTAGAAATGAGATCTCTAAGACGAATGTGTGTTAAATCTGATTATGATAGAGTGTCAAATGCAAGTGAATGCGGTGCGAATGAAAGTGTTATGAACAAAATAATGAAATGGTCGTTAAGATGGTTTGGACACATGGAAAGAATGAGTGAAGACAGAATGGTGAAGAAGGTATATGCATATATTGTTTCTGAACAGTGATGTAAAACTCCGTATTAAATAATTAATATGAATGAAAACGTCAGTTTTCTAGAAGTTTTATTATATTTTATGGGAATGACATGTATCGCCCTTCCAAGGCATTATCGAATATTCGCCCTTCTAAGACATTTGATAATGCCTTAGAAGGGCGAAATAATAATAATATCCCATAAAATATAATAAAACTTCTAGAAAACTGACGTTTTCATTCGTATTAATTATTTAAGGTATAGGTAAACGAAGTGAACGGAGCTAGAAATAGAGGAAAGCCGAGGAAAACGTGACAAGATCAAATCAATCAAATATTTAATGTCGGTGACGTGATGAGCCGAAGAAATCGACGTGCGTGCATGACAAGATGTATGAATGTAGAGGAATCGAGAAAAGTATCTCAGGACAGAACAGTGTGGCGGTCCATTCTTTCTGCCTACCCTACCGGTCTCCAAACCATCTTAATGATTCCTTCATTATTTTATTCATAACACTTTCGAATCGAACCCTTGACCTTCGGTGTGGTAGTCAGAGCTCTTGCCACACTGCCTCGAAGGTAATCACTTTTTTCTTTTGAAACATAATTTGTTGAAATCAACGAATTTCGCATTGATTTCAGCAGTGTCACATTTCAACACTTCGAAATCTATAATACACAAAACTTCGTAACGGAAAGATGACGAAAAAGAAATATATATATATTCACGAGAAATGTCAGAAAGCAAACAAGATGGAAGTGGAACAATGCAGTGGAACACGGATGGCGGCGTATTGCGACAGGCAGGCAAGCACCAAAAAGGACCGACTAGTTTAAAGAAGTCAACATCTGGTGAACTCTTAGACTGGGCCCGGCAATAATTATCGCGTCACTCAAGATTCAAATCTCCCGCCATTAATTCTCAGTGACTAATTAACTACCAGACACACGGTGGACCGCTACGTTCATATGGAAACGGTTTATATGTTGACCGACAGCATCAAGAACAGTCATCTTACTAAATATGTATAATTATCGATTAATTTAAGGCTTAACACTGTATGAAATAAGTTATAATAGTTGGTACTAGTTAATTTCTGTCATGCGTTTGCGACAGGAATGAACTAGCGCGTCACTGATCACTCACTGGTTAAACAAAACATTTACAAAATCATTGCGTAGATTTTGCATGGTTGGTAGCATTATGCTTTTTTAAATAGTCCATTGTTTTGGCCAAAACACTATGATACCTTAACATTTTAAACTGTTATTAAATAACTTTGTTTTTGTATCACAATTGTATTTTATTTTAAGCGACAGCTGTTTCATCAACCTATGTTGACATCATCAGGTGTAAGTGATTTTTCGAATCTTTATGTGTATTTGTTCCTATGTCAATTTGAATAATTTCTTTAAGGATTAATTGTATCTCAATAGAGACGAAGATGTAAATTGTTTTTCTGGGAACAGAATTGAATAATTTCATTGATATAATTTTGAAGTTCTTGCTGAAATTGAGTTAGGTACCTAAATATTTTAATTAAAAGAACAGTTAGTTACTATTTATAGAAGAAAATATAAAAGGTGGAAAATATAATAATAAAATAATAATAAAACACGATCATAGAAACTTGCTTTGTTGGCTCTGACTGGAATTATTATGTTGTTTGCACTTATTTCTACTGATCGGAGTGAACTTTGGCTTTCCGTTGGCATGGGTGTCACGCAGAGGTCCGATATACTCGTATACGCTGGCGTTCTCTTGTGTAGAGCCTTAGGGTGCCTGTCCACCGGAGCGGAGCTAGGTTGCGGAGCGGTGAGCGAGGTAAAAATCCACCAATAGAATAGCATAAAATCTCCGCTCCGAATCGGAGCAGAGATTTTATGCAATTCTATTTTTTTATGCAGCCTAGCTACGCTCCGGTGGACAGGCACCCTTAAACACTGTCAAACACAATTTGTATTTTACTCGCTTTCAGATTTTAAGCCAGTGAAGTTCCTTCAGGAGCAGCGTGATACGACAGTATTTTTGTTGCCTCATAATCAATCGGGCAGCAGCATTGAATACGCTTTGTATTCTGCTTAATTGATTAAGACTTAACGAGGGTCCTACCTTCATCAATAGGTAAATATCTCCATATGTGCGTAAGCTGTCTCAGTTGGAAGAAACCAGACTTAACAAGCCCTGATATGTGCGTATCGCAAGACAGATTGCCATCTAAATGAACACCTAGAAACTTTAAACTATTTGAAGGAGATACCGGGAAGACTGAAGGGCCAGATAAGTCAGTGGGTTAATCATGATGTGTTAGCCTTGGTTCTGCGACAGCCAGTCTGCTAGGAAGAGCGGCAGGGCGCGCGACACGCGACAGGCGACTAGCCTCCGGTCCGCCCACGGCGCGAGTTCGGCGCCTCTGTACAAGGTGAACAACGGTGGTTCTCACTTTTACAGTGGACCCAGAAGCAATGGCATTTACACTTTACATTGGCCAAAGCAATTGACCTAACCAAAAAAAAAACTAACCGATTGACCATCACACCGCTTCCGGAGAGAAATCAAGCCGACCAAACCGAACCAAAATTAGCTTAACCTTAAATGTACACGATATTAATAATTAAATAAACGATGTTTAACTTATTGAAAACTAAGGCATTAACACTGTGGAATTCCATAGTAATCTACTTTGGAAATTAATTAAACATTGTTTAGACCACTTTTTTAATAAATAAAAAAATATTAAAATACACGAAATGTTTCAAAGGATACCTCCATCTTCAGGTTTACTTAATTTTTAATTTTTGTATCGAATTTTAAATGCGTTTTTATTAATCTTTCTTTGTTTAGTTTTTGTTATATTTTTTTACACCTGAATATGGAGGTATCCTCTGAAACATGTCTTCTTATTCTTCTTCTTTTAATAGATCTGACGATCTGTGACACAGAAATCATGTCTCGTCGGATGATGAGATCCAGCTGTCCCTCCATCTCTTAGACGGTCTTCCAGGTGGGCGGTGTCCGGAGGGGATTTCATGTCGTGTATTTTAATATTTTTTTATTAAAAAAGTGGTCTAAACAATGTTTAATTAATTCCCAAAGTAAAACGATGTTTATTAAATAACTACCTCCTGATTTTGCTGTCTAAATAAAGACAAAAGTGGAAGCAGTTTTTAGAAGTTTTATTATAATTTATGTGAATGACATGTTTTCAGTCAGGTTCCACAAACAACTCAAGATGTTTGTAACACCTGATGAGGCCAACATCGGTTGGCGAAACAGCTGTTATATTTTTAAATTCGATGTATTCGCAGAGTTCACCTTTAGTTATAATCCACGCTCGAAGTGACACTAACGGCTGTCCAGCGATGCGAGATGGCTCACTGCGAGTAACAGCCAGAAAATTACGTTAGATTCGGCTTTGATGTCCGCAGCCCAAGTTGGTACTTGGCGACTGACTCCCTATAGTCGGATTATCAGAACGGAACGCCACGTAAGCAAAAGAAAGTCTCGAATTGTGTTACGCTTTTGTTTCCTTTCTAAAAAAAAAATGACGTTTTTTGTTGGCTTGCCCGAATTGCCAGCTCGTGGGTTTTCGAATCGAGAATTGTATGCAAAGAAAGGTGCATATTCCAAATCAGATTAGAAATATTTATTTTATAACGAGTATTAATTATACAACAATACATAATATCCCCCTTCCTTACAAAAAATATTTGATATCATCTTTATAAAGACACACTGTTTGGCAATTAGGTTTAGTTTGAGAATGCCGAATTATGGTTGTGGATTTAATTTGGTAAAACTCCATTTTGGAGTATTAAAAAGCGCGATTATCTTTTTAGTTTTACATTGATTATTTATTTACATATAAAAAATATATTAACAATAGTGACAAATTTATTTTGATTATTGTTATAGCAACAGTAACAGTGTGGTTTGGTTTGTGGTTCTCCCATAAAACTGGAGATGTTTGGTGTATCAGTAAATTATTTTGGTGTTTATATGATTGTAACAATAATTTAACTAACCTAATTAACTAACTAACCATCACGCCGTCTTTCCAAAATGGTAGGCAGAAAGAATAGCCACACTTTAACCGATGCGGCACTCCATCCTTCTCTTTTCGAGATGGGTGAAGTGCCGCATCGGTTAAAGTGTGGCAGTCCATTCTTTCCGTATACCCCTTCGGGGAGACGGCGTGATGGTTAGTTAGTTAGTTTAGTTTTGAGAATGCCCTCGCAAAGCAAAACAAATTTGTCACTATTGTTTATATATTTTTTATATATAAATAAAAAATCAATGTATAACTTAACCCTTAACGTACCGTGTTCAAAACAAAACGCTCGCTCCCATGTGGTCAATTCAGTTTACCGCTAACTTTATCTAAATATCAAGCATATGACTCGATGAATCAAAATTTAATTTATGTCATCTTGTAGGGAATTTCATTAGGAATAGATCGATATCTATAACATACATGGATTATTTGAAAAACATATCATTATTAATTTTTTTCTGGAACCATGCGATTTCTGTTATGGAATGCGTCACAGCATACGAGCAACTGGACACCAAGTATAAACTTGTCTCCGCGCCGCGGCCGGCGGGGCGAGACTTTACGAGATTTTACGTATGATAAAGGCACCTAGGCAAAATGTATAGTACGTTCAAGACAACGAGTACGTATTAATATTTGTCCCTTTTGGTAAAGTGTTAATATTTTCACAGTTCTGATATTATTAAGTTGCGTGCTGCGTTTCCATCCACAGTCGTTATTATTACGTACCTATTGAAAAGGCCAAAGATATAATTTATAATACGTTCAAAACAGCGAGTAAGTATTTGTCACTTTTGATAAAGTTGTAAATATTAACAAAACAAATTCTACCTTAACACGAATGAAGGTGAGGGCAGTCTTAGAAAATATTTTTTTTTTGGGATGAAGGAAGTAATTTTTTGCTTTTTTTTTATTTCGAAATATTGAGAACACTTCAATGGAGGTTTACAATTTTTTTTATAATATTAGGGTCCATAGGTTTTAAGAAAATCAACTTTAAATTGGCAGTGGAAACTCAATTGACCACATGGCAACGCGACGGTTAAAAAGCAATCGCGTTTTTTAATACTCCGAAATGGAGTTTTACCAAATTTAAACAGGTCATACGACCAAGACTAAAAGGATGAAGAAAATATTATACAATGTAAATTATTTACTGCTCAACATGATCGCTTCAGAGATCGACGTCTTTCATATTCGTGAAAGTACGTTCAGAAGACAAATACTCTTGACTTTGGAGAATATCTTGTATTCCTAATTTCGAACCATCTCTCATGCGTTCCTGGTATTATATATTTTTATGTTTTACCTGTTCTCAATAGATGCCTTTAACTATAATTGTTGTTTGTAATATTTTTTGTAAAATAAATTGATTTGATTTATTTTTTTATACCCAATTGTTCAATAAACAAAAAATAAATCAAAATTAATTTTGATTTGACCTCAAGTCGAAATATTTTTTAGTATTTTTTTTTTTTTGTGATTAAATGCGCTTTTATGTAGGGCAATAGTGAATAGGTAATTATAATATGATGGAATAGGTTGTATTATGTAACCCCGCCGTAAGAATTGGGTGAGCCGCCGTACGGTAGTGCCTCAAGGAGCGTGGTGTGGGTGACCTGGTCAGCGCCATAATTCTATTCTAATCTATTGGAGCAGATCGAGGCGAAATGACAGGGGTGCGAAACCGTTCCAGTACGTGCGAATTGAAAAAAAATCGATCGAAAAACGTCGATTCTTTATATTCCAACATGACCAACCTTTAAAATTTGATTAATTTGGTAATGTCATGTTTTCCTCGGTCTACTCCGACTCCGTACTCATTTACATCGTATACTATCGTAACAATTATTTCTCCATCAATGCGTTCCATATGTCCGAACCAGTGCAGCGAACCTTTCATAATCAACAATTTAAACTAAATCAGAAGAAACGTAATATACAAAGACATTTGTGATAATGTGATAATATTTTTAATGTAATTGTATAAAAAAATTATAACAACCGCCCACGCTCGTGAGAGGAATAGCCACAAGAGCTGAACCTCTGTAAGCCAGAAGATCCAAATCCAAGTTGTATATATATTCGAATTCTAATTCTATGTATGACCAAAGTCGAATAATCAAAATATTCGCTAGCTTCTTATTCCATACAGGACAAAACAAGAGTAATATTTTATCTCGCTCGTACTCGCGAATATAAAAGTAGCGAGAGTGATATATTTATAAAGATTGCGTGTGAAACAGATATATACCCTTTACACATGCGACAAAGCACATTGGTATGGGTTTATTTATTTTTTCAAATCAAATCAGATCAGTTATTTTACTCAAAAGACATTACAAACAGCATAAATGTTTAAGGAATCTATTGAGTATAGGTAAGATATTATACACATACAACATAATACCAGGAACGCATTAGTGATGGTTCGACATTAGGAAGTCAAGATACTTTCTAAAGTCAAGAGAATTTATCCCCTGAACGTACTTTCACTAATATGAAAGACGTCGATCTCTGACGAGACCGCGTTCAGCAGACTTATTGCTCTTCCCACCGGTGTCACCAGAGGCAGATTTAAATTATCTTAATTTAAATTTCGAATTCTGCCGATGAACAAAATGGTTGCTTACCAATGCAATTGTACGTTTTAAATAAAATCATGTAACCCCGAGGAGTAGGTGGGATATTGCCCATTCTCCGTGTAACTTGCGTGTCCATATGAACACAGAGGCGAATCGACGCTTAGCGGGGATTCTGCCCATATACGAGCGCTCTCAGCAGCACAGCGGATCCCTGTCCACCGTGCTGCACACCGTGTTCCGAAAGAGAAGCCACAACTAAGATTAAAGATTAAATGGACCGATACATTGCAAACAAATGTAACATATAATAAAACTTAAAAAAAAAAAATAATTAACATAAGTTATCTAGAAGAATGGACACTATCCCCTATCTTTCGCATAAGGCACACCGCGAAACAAGTTTTTCACCTTCGTGCTTATCGCACTAACTACGCTCAGAGCGCGGCATTATACCGGATTTGTTGATTTTGACAATATATATCATATATTAACCGTTGTATAAAACAGACGTTTTTATTTGAATTAATTTTTTAATGTTTAACAATAAATTAATAAGATTTCTTTAACGATGATGTAAAACTACATATTAAATCTATATAAATAAAAGACATAATTAATACGAATGAAAACGACCGTTTCATACAAGTTTTATTATAAAAAAAAAATTGTAGAAAATAATAAAACTTTTAATAAACAATTTATTGTAACACCTGATGATGTCAACACCGGTTGGCGAAACAGCTGTCGCAACACTCTCGGTGAATAAAAAGAAATTGTGATATTGTAACGATGTTTTAAATTTTAACAGTAATAATAAAACTTTGTAATTTAAAATAGTAAACACGATTGTTTAGTGGTTTTACTTGGATTTTATTTGTATGAATTATATAAATAGTGACGAATTTGTTTCGCCTTACGAGGGCATTCTCAAACTGAGTCATTATGAGAATGCCCACGTAAGGCAAAACAAATTTATCTTTCAGCCTACCCCTTCGGAGAGACGGAAGTGAGAGAAATATGTCAGGAAAGAAAAATGTGGCAGTCCGTTCTTTCTGCCTACCCCTTCGGGGAGACGGCGTGATGGTTAGTTAGTTAATTTTACAATATAAGATTTGTTAATTGTTAACTATTATTTTATATTTGTAGTAGCATGTAATTGTCCTTATTTTAATTATTATAAATGTTTTATTATAAATATGTTACTGATATCGCTGTATGTTACCCTTAATAAATAAAGCAAAAAATAATATTTTAATTGAATGACATTTTCGAATTGCTAATTTTCAAACGCGAAACATGTCATTCTCAATAAAATATATTTTTAGAAAACAGGCGTTTTCATTCGCTACAATTATCAAATATGTGTAATATACATAACTAAAGAAAGATTATCACAGATGTTATCTGTAAAGAGAAAAAATGTCTTGGTTTCTCTCTTAGGATACCTTATTGGTTGTTAATACACACGCATATACCATATATAAACTGATGATGATGAAACCACTTGGCTAGCGCAATCTTATCGTGCCGCGCTATCGTCTCCTTTGATTATTGGTTATATAAATGAATAAACACTGATTAGAAACTTAATACTCGAGAGGAGGCTATCCCTCTAGAGACACGGTCTTCTACTCCACGGTTTCACTCCAACACGAGACAAGTTTCAAGGAAACCAAAGTCAACAGTTAAAAACTAAATTATCAAATACCTAGACCACTAAAAAACTTTAGAATAGTACATTGTTTTGGTCAAAACACTATGATACATTCTTCTTCTTTGTTGGCCCTACAACCCATATCGAGCCTTAACCTCCAGTATTCTTCGCCTCCAACTCCTCCTGTTCTCCGCTTCGACCCTCCAATCTGACACTCGTAACAATTTCGCATCTCCTAACTTCATCCTCCCATCGCAGCCTTGGTCGTCCAATTGGTCTTCCACCACCTGGGTGCCACTCCAGCAATCTTTTTGGGGTTCGCGATGACGGCATCCTCTGCACGAGACCGACCCATCTCAGTCTATTCAGTCTGACCTTTGTGGAAAGACTGGGAGCTTTGTAAATATGGTACAGCTCGTCATTATGCCGCACTCTCCAGCCTTCACCGTCATTCACAGGTCCCAAAATTATGCGCAGCACCCATCTCTCAAAAGTATCCAGTCGCTCTGCGGATTTCGCTGTCATTGTCCACGCCTCAGATCCATAGGTCCACTACTGTTAGGATGATTGTTTTATACAGGATGATTTTGGTTTTCCAGTGTACGTTTTTTGATTTCAAATCAAATCAAATCAGTTTATTAACTCAATAGACATTACAAACAGGAAAATGTTTAAGGCATCTATTAAGTACAGGTAAAATATCATAAAAATACAACAAAGTACCGGGAACGCATTAGAGATGGTTCGACATTAGGAAGAGAAGATACTTTCTAAAGTCAATAGTATTTGCCCCCTGAACGTACTTTCACTAACATGAAAGACGTCGATCTCCGAGGAAACCGCGTTCAGCAGACTAATTGCTCTTCCCACCGGTGTCACCAGAGGCAGATTGGTTCTGGCGGCCGGTAGGTAAAACAATCTGTGCTGTCGCTGTCGGAGATATCTATCGGGGACAAAAAGACCAACATCCTCCAGTACGGCCGAGTTCTCGAAGTATCCCCTAATTAATCTGAAGAAATGGGTTATTAGATGTCCATCTCTTCGAAGCTGTAAAGAATTGATTCCGAGCATTACCAGAAGAAATGCCGTGGGATAGAGCCACGGATAACTACCATACTTCCCCATATATGATTTGAGCGCTGGTAGTAGAGAGAAGAATGTTTTGTTGCCAATTATGATCCAGCTGGTCAATGATCGACTGGTTTGTTCTTCTTGCCGTCCAAGGTATATGTGTACGCAACATTCACCGCCAGCACAAAGTATCAATTGTAATTAAATATCAATAGAGACGGGATAACTCCATCGCTGTGCAGACGACAGACCGATAACCCCATACGATAAGCGATACGCCGGTCTTGTTTTTATTATTTACTGTAAAATAATAAGCCGGCGGGTATTGTGGAGCGAGGAATAACAATAAATAACGGATGGCAATAAAACACGGAACAATGGCGGCCGATTTATGGTGCCAGGCGGGGAAAAGTGAAGCGGAAAGTTTTTTTTTATTAGCAACGTGAAAATCGCATCATCTGGGACAGAGAGCGCTCAAGAGTACCCCGCTTTTACATTCATACATCGTGTCTTGGACGAGCGTCGATTATTCCGACTCCTCGCGTGGCCGAATTTAATTATTTGTATCATTTAATCAATGTAATTAATGTAATCATTTAATAATATACCTAAAACTGAAGATACTCCTCATCAAGACCTATGTATGGAGTATCTTGATGTACGGCTGCGAGACATGGTGCCTATCCGAAAGAGATAAGCGGAGACTAGAGGCTTTTGAGATGTGGTTCTATAGAAGAATATTAAGAATTTCCTGGAGAGACCACATCACAAATGAGGAGGAGGAAGGCACCTGCTCAGGACCTTGTCCGAAAGGCGTGCAAGATGGATCGGCCATGTAATACGACAAGAAGGCCTCTTGCATGCCATAATGGAGGGTATGACCGAGGGGACACACTCTAGGGGACGCCCACGCCGAGAGCACCTGGAGGACCTATTGGTGGACGTACGCTGCTCATCATATGCAGATTTCAAAAGAGCCGCACAAGACAGGGAATAATGGAAGAGAGCAATAGAGGAAATTGCTGCAAACCAATCTCAGGATTGAAACCAGAGAGAGAGAGAGAGAAAGGCGGCCACATTCGAAGTCGGAAGCGTGCTTGTTACGCTGTATGAATGTGGAATCTAGATAGGAACATCAGGGCAGAACGGTACGGCGGTCCATCCTCTCTGCCTACCCCTCCGAGGAAACGGCGTGATGGTTAGCTAGTTTTTTAGTTTTCAAGGAATCAGAAGCCAAGTGTAGTTGGGCTGTCTATGATCCCGCAACCCAATAAATAAATGCTGATTTTACAAGTTCGTATGTGATCTTAAACAGTCATTCAAATTCTCATATACTGGAGGCGGTTTCTTAGTATACAACAAAGAGATCTGTACTGGCGAAATAATATCGAAACAATAGCTCCCATCGGCGTGGAGGGAAAAACGTCACAAAGTTAGTCAATCTTGTTCTAGGAAAGTGCCAACGGACACTATTTCACACAAACATTTGAATTGAGGATGTGGTAACATTAGATTTCTCGCGACAGCTGTTTCGCCAACCAATATTAGCATCATCGGGTGTTGCAAACGATAGTTGTTGCCGAAACAGCTGTCGCAAGAATCTCAAAAAGTCTTTAATAAAAAAACGTTATAATATAACAGTGTTGTAAATTTAACAGTTAATAAATATCGAAATAAAAATACGCAAATCATCTAATTGAAAGAGATCACTCGTTTAATAAAAGATAACGGCGTTGAAATTTTATACATAAATAATAGAAATATAACTTTAAATAATCTAGTAATTTGAGAAATTAAAAATGCCATTAAAAACAACGAGCTACGTGAGAACAGGTCGCCTAGCATGGATTGGGCACGTATGCCGAGCCGAAGAGACCAGAGCAATCAAGACCCTGTACGCGTCTAGACCGACTGGAGTAAGACCTCTAGGAAGGCCTAGACAGCGCCTAATGGACAATGTTCTGGCTGACCTGGCTAGGTTGGGCGAATCGGACGCAGAAAAGGCGCAGGATCGAGGAGCTTGGCGAAAAATCATCAAGGAGGCTAAAACTCTTCAAGAGTTGTATGGCCACAGGAAGTAAGTTAGTATTAAAAACAACGAAGATATAATTAACTAACTAACTAACTAACCATCACGCCGTCTCCCCGAAGGAGTAGGCAGAAAGAATGGACTGCCACACTTTTCTTTCCTGACATATTTCTCTCGCTTCCTCAACATTCATACATCTTGTCATGCACGCATGTCGATTTCTCCGACTCCTCACGTGACCGACATTCAATATTTGATTGATTTGATCGTGCCACGTTTTCCTCGGCCTTCCTCTATTTCTAGCTCCGTTCACGCCGTTTACATATACCTTCTTTACCATTCTGTCTTCACTCATTCTTTCCATTCCAAACCATTCCAAACCATCTAAATGACCCTTTCCTTATTTTGTTCGTAACACTTTCATTCGCACCACATTCACTTTTTATAATTGCATTTGTCACTCTATCATATACAGATTTTTCACACATTCGTCATTTAGTATATATAAGTAATGACTTTCTTTCATTTGAATGTTAAAATTCATACACTGAAGAAGGAAAGTCTGTGTCCCGAAACATGTTTGTGAAAGGTGCAATACAATGTTTTCAAAAAGTTATTCAAATAAATATCGTTTAATTGTATTGCACAATTGGTCGGGTAGCAACGTATTCTCAAATGTTATGTTTACACAAAGAATTGTTAAACAAAACATGCGAGTTTTGTTAAATAAACGCCGGCCAAACGTCGAATTTGAATAATACAAGCTGCGGACCTTGAAACCTTTCTTTCAAATGCGAAATTCACCGTCGGGCTGTAAGGTAACAGTAAAAACACACACAGATGACGATTAATCAATAATTATCTATCTAACGAACGCGAAACTCCTTCGCGAAATCCTTGGCTAGCGACCGCCTAAGGGCCTTGGTCCATTGTGTGGCGGAACTGCGGCTGCGGACACGATACACCGAATCCAAACTGAATTAAAAACCATTCTTTCGTATAATACCAACGGCCGATATAACTAATTGAAAGATCCGGGTGTCTTGCCACAGGCGACGGACCTCTAGTCATGCTTAAAAAGCGGCAGCACGGCAAAAACTGTTGTCCGGAAAAATTCTCATATTTCACAACATCTAAAAGATCTTCACTGGCTCAGATGTCCTGAAAGAATCCAGTATAAAATATGCTGGAAGGTTTTAGCTCTACTATTCCTTGCACTACTTCAACTTCATCTATTTCATTTCCAGACCACGACCTAAATTATTACCATCTTCCTCATCAATAATGACCCTCAATTATATACTTAATACTAACATGGAGGCTATTCCATGTCAACGGACCCGCAACGCTGAAAGCACTATCATAGAATCTTGCTTTATTGGCTCTGACAGTAACTGTTATGTTTGCACTTGTTTCTACTGATCGGAGGGAACGTTGCCTTTCCGTTGGCATGGGTGTCACGCAGAGGTCCGATATATATTTGGCGCTCTCTGGTGTCGAGCCTTAAACACTGTCAAACACAATTTATATTTTACTCGCTTTCGGATTTTAAGCCAGTGAAGGTATGTTTCGCTGGAAAATATGCCTCTACAAAATGTCGTAAGGCGCTATGTTGCATTTACAACAGCAACACTACTATCAAGTCCAACTCTCTAGCGTCCACGAGAGGTCTTTTTAAAGACCCCGGGTAATGTGGCACATATTACTTAGTGCCATAGCAGATAGAGAGAGGACGAATGGCGAGCTTCCAGCGCCTTTGAACTGGATACACCCAGCTAAGGGAAGGTAACCCCGACAGAAAATCCTCCAGAGAAGGCAAGGGGATACCACTCTGGATATTTTCCCCAGGTCATCACCATGAAGCCTACTCAAGGGTGATAGTCAACGTTAGGGAGACCTGACAGAACACAGAAAGAAGAAGAAGGTCCTTCAGTAGCCGCGTGATATGACAGTATTTTTGTTGCCCCATAATCAATCGGCCAGCAGCATTGAATACGCTTTGTATTCGACTTAATTGATTATTTGGCAATCCAGCGTACATTCCGTTGCAATAATCTAAACGTGACACTACAAAAGAATTTTTACGAGGGTCCTAGCTTCACCAATAGGTAAATATATCCTTATTTGCTTTAGCTGTCTCAGTTGGAAGAATTCAGACTTAACAAACCCAAAATGGTTATGATGATTTAATCAAAATTTCGTGTATAACAAATCGTAGACTGCATATAAAACCACTCTGTTTAAAAAATAAACATTTATTTGCGAATAACACTAACGTAACATATGAAGATGAAGAAATCCAAATGGCACCTTAAACAACACTCGTTTGAAATGATCCACAGACGATTCCAACCACACTGAACTTGGTTATACCATATCACTAAAATACAAACTGTTAAATAATCAACTATCGATCGAAGTGATCGCACACCTGTCCGGAATAAGGCATTGTAGTGTGTATTATAAAACGACACGTCAGCTTCCACGCCGTTACGTTACAATGCGAACCGAACGAGCGGTGATGTTGGACTGACCGCTTTACCATCTCGTCACCGGTCCAGACCCAACAGCGGATACGCAGAGGTGGAGCCTGCGACACTTTGTAGAAAGGTAATCAAATCCACCTGTAGAATTTTGTAATATTCAACTAAAATTAATACTTAATCAAATTTTCATATGAAGCACTCACTCTGTGGTTAGAAATTTTAATCTTACAGATATAATATAATAAAACACTTTGTATTCAACCACGGCATGGTTATGATGAAAGTAGAATAAATGCAGTAGAAATGAGATCTCTTAGACGAATGTGTTAATATACTCTGTGTATGATAGTGTCGAATAAAAAAATAAGAAGTGAATACGGTGCGAATGATGGTGTTATGAACAAAATAATGAAAGGATCATTATAGTGGTTTAGACCAAATGAAGAAAACTAACTAACTAAACTAACTAACCATCACGCCGTCTCCCCGAAGGGGTTGGCAGAAAGAATGGACTGCCACACATTTCTTTCCTGACATATTTCTCTCGCTTCCTCGACATTCATACATCGTGTCATGCACGCGCGTTGATTTTGCTGACTCATCACGAAGCCGACATTCAATATTTTATTTATTTGATCGTGTCACGTTTTCCTCGCTTTTTCTTTTTCCATTTACATCGTTAACATAATTTTTCCATTCTTTCCATCTGTCCAAACATCATAATGATCCTTTCATTATTTTGTTCATGACACCATCATTCGCACCGCATTCACTTCTTATATTTTCATTCAACACTCTATCATACACAGAATATCCACACATTCGTCTAAGAGATCTCATTTCTACTGCATTTATTCTACTTTCATCCTTCTTTTGCCAGTTCCATGATTCGCTTCCATACATAAGGGTCGGTAGAAGAACACCATTGTGCACTAGCTTTTTTGGATAGGTTTTTGTTTGCGATGACAACTTTAAGTGCACCATTCACTTTGTTGCCTGCCCCAACCCTTCTTTCAATGTCTCTTGTAAACATACTATCTAAATACACGAACTCAACTCATTATAAAAAAACTTTCATATTGGCCTACATAAAAATTGCATATCTGTTATTAATGGGTTATTAAGTACACGTTATCGCCTGCTATCTATAACACTTCTAAAAGGGTTAACACAGATAAAATGAACAACGCTGCACTATTTTTTTTTAATTATCCAAGTCATGTGCATATAAAACTGAAAATAAAGACAAGATACTCTATAAATAAAAAGTATTTGCCTTCTGAAAGTACTTTCACTAATATGAAAGACGTCGATCTCCGAGGAGACCGCATTCAGCAGATTAATTGCTACTCCCACCGGTGTCACCAGAGGCTGGTTGGTTCTGGCGGCCGGTAGGTAAAACAATATATGCTGTTGGAGATATCTATCAGGGACAAAAACCAAACACCCTCCAGCACGGCCGAGTTCTCGAAATATCCCCAGAGTAATCTAATCGAAGCTGCACAGAGTTGGTCCCAAGCATTCCCAAAAGAAATGCCGATCGAGTGGCACGATCAAATAAATCAAATATTTAATGTCGGCCACGTGAGGAGTCAGAGAAATCGGCGTGAGTGCATGACACGATTTATTATTGTTATTATTATTTTGTTGAATCGCTCTTTACATCATGACAGCATGAGCCAAATCTATTTAAAGGGTATTATAGCTGTCATAGTGATTCTCGTGACATGTGATAAGTAGCCAATCTATGGCCATTTTATTGTCTCGTGAATTCTACACCAGACCAAAGACAGTGTGACAATCACATTGCCCTCGCTGGGAATCGAACCCGGAACCTTTGGGGTGGCAGTCAATGCACTTACCACTCGGCCACGCAGGTCGTCGTTAATAAAATGAATGTTGAGGGAGTAAAAGAAGTACGTGAGGAAAGATGGTAAGGCGGTCCATTCTTTCGTCCACCTCTTCAGAGACACTGCGTGGTAGTGTGTTAGTGTTATTTAGTTTTTTTTTCTTAGTAAAATAATGCAAAGGGTTAAGGTCATTTCACTTCACAAAGTACCAAGATACTGCATGCGGGGGATCTATTATTCGTTTTATGGGAACGAAATGCAATAAGTGAAAACCGCAGACCAACGAAGGCAACGATTGTTCCTCATCTAATTAAGTGTTTTTGTCTTGCGGTGAGACTCGGAGCGGGGGGATAACAAAAGGCCACGATGGCAGCGACTTGGGTCTTCGCCTAATCACATCACTGTAATTAATTTATTTCACATTGTCAGTGGAGATAATTTCACATGCTCTAATGCAAATAACGAACGGAATTTTTTTATTAACATACATTAAAAGTGAAATGCATTGCACAATGACGTCATTAATTGACTAACTAACTAACCATCACGCCGTCTCTAGGGATAGGCAGAAAGAATGGACCGCCACACTGATCTGTCCTGAAATACTTCTCTCGATTCTAAGATAATCAAATGATTTTACTGAAATCTCTTGATGGAAGTTCATTTTAAATAATAATTAAATAAAACGATGTTTTTTAACTACTTCCACTTTTGTCTTTATTTAGACAGCGAGCCTGGCGAAACCGGTCGCTGTCTAAATAAAGACAAAAGTGGAAGTAGTTAAAAAAACATCTAACTAACTAACTAACTAACTAACCATCACGCCGTCTCCCCGAAAGGGTAGGCAGAAAGAATGGACTGTCACACTTTAACCGATGCGGCACTCCATCCTTCTCTTTTCGCCCCGCGGGAGACGCGGTGTGATGGGTCGCGAACCTCATCGCCACCAATAGGCATCTCCCGCGCACACTTCGATCTTCCAATATCCACAAAATAAATCTAAAACAAAAAATATAAAATACAATGATATAAAATAAAATAACAAAATAAAAATAATTTAATACAAAATGTTATTTTTAGATGGGGCATATTTGTCTATTTAATTTATGTTTCACGAATCCACCGTTTTTTTTTTAATTTAGCACATAATGTAATAACACATAATGTTTTTCCGATGTTGCACATGTTGACATGGACGATCCAGACTTTTGTGTTTCTTTAATTTATGTTACACGTATCCACCGTTTTTTAAATTAGCTGTTATATGATTTAATTAATGTTCCACGTATCCACTTTTTTTATTTGGCAGTAATTAGGCACTTAAAACCAATTAACACCAGCAAGAACTTTAAAAGAATATTGAAGAAATTATTCAAATTGTCATTGGAACAAATGAAAAATTTATTTTTACACCTGTCAAAATTTTTTATATAAACGAAAAAACTTGTATAATTTTGACATCAAAACAGTACAAACGTATTACGTGTCACAATTAACTATTATAAAGTGCGGCAACAATCAAATTGACCAAAACAATTCACTTATACACGTAATTTCTCCAAATTCACGGGAGCTCCACATGAACCAAACCAAATTTTCAAAATCAGAATTAGTCTCGTTTTATTTAATTATTATTCTCTCGATTCCTTTACATTCATACATCTTGTCATGCACGCACGTCGATTTCTCCGACTCCTCACGTGACCGAAATTCAATATTTGATTGAATTTGATCGTGCCACGTTTTCCTCGGTCTTCCTCTATTTCTGGTACAAGAACACCATTTCATAAACAAATATCGAAAATTTAAAAAAATGAAAAAATACATATCGCCTGAACAGGTTAAACAAACGACTCGCCGTATTCTCGTTTCGAACTTGGAATCTGTAAATAAATTAACTCCGACCACAAATAGGTACCCCAAAGCGAGTCGGTATGAATTGGTACTCATTTCTTACATGTGGCTACCAAAGACAGAAGACAATATGGTAACACAAAAAGCGATTATAATATACGATTAATATTCAAACAGCGATCCAATGCCAAGGCGCTTTGTAGAACAAGCGAGACACAAATACAATTGGTACAATTAATACTTTAAACGAATGAAAAGGTATATTTTCTACAAGTATTTTACAGTCGACGGGCATCCGTCATGCTGGAATCATATAAATAAATAACTAACCATCACACCGTCTCTCCGAACGCGTAGGCAGAAAGAATGGACTGCCACACTTTTCTTTCCTGACATATTTCTCTCACTTCCTCAACATTCATACATCGTGTCATGCATGCGCGATTTCTGACTCCTAACATGGCCGACATTCAATATTTGATTTATTTGATCGTGCCAGGTTTTCCTCGGTCTTCCTCTATTTCTGGTTCCATTTACATCGTTAACATATAATTTTTTACCATTCTTTCTTCATTCACTCTTTCCATGTCCAAACCATCTTAATGATCCTTTCATTATTTTGTTCATAACACCATCATTCGCACCGCATTCACTTCTCACACAGAGTATCCACACATTCGTCTAAGAGATCTCATTACTACTGCATTTATTCTACTTTCATCCTTCTTTTGCCAGTTCCATGCTTCGCTTCCAAACATAAGGGTCAGTACAAGAACACCATTGTGCACTGCCATTCAAGATTTTTTGGATAAGTTTATGTTTTCGATGACAACTATCTAATTATTACAAATCTAATAAAATATAACAAACAATAATATGGAAACATATCATTATTATTATTATTATTTTCTTGTATACAACAGGTGTGTATCTATCCGTGCCACACATAAGTAAAAGTGGCGTCACTATCTGTCTCGCTCACACATCGAAAAATGACTTATAGTCTCTCTGAAAAAAATTTTCGAAACTGGATTTCATTAAAAAAAAAATGTCCACACCGAATTTAATAAAAAATCAAGCAAGTGTCATACCATTTTGGAATCCTTATTAAATGCGCCAACTTTTAAAGTTACCTGCTTAAATAGCATAGTATATTTTATTTTCAGTATAGTCAGTTAAAATTGGACGTTGTATTAATTTTGAATACTAGGTTGGGCAAAAAAAAACATTTTCTTCCAAGCTGGAGCAGTTAGCTTTAAATCTTAGGCAACAATTTATTCATGATTACTTCTATATTAATTACTTCTATATTTTTGAGAATGGTCAAACATTGCATATCTTTTTCATTAGCCAAAATTATCTGTCGCGTTGCCACGTGGTCAATTGAGTTTCCACTGCCAATTTAAAGTTGATTTTCTTAAAACCTATGGACCCCAATATTATAAAAAAATTGTAATCCTCCATTGAAGTGTTCTCAATATTTCGTAATAAAAAAAAAAGCAAAAAATTACTTCCTTCATCCCAAAAAAAAATATTTTTTAAGACTGCCCTCACCTTCATTCGTGTTAAGGTAGAATTTGTTTTGCTAATATTTACAACTTTATCAAAGTGACAAATACTTACTCGCTGTTTTGAACGTATTATAAATTATATGTTTGGCCTTTTCTCATTGGTACGTAATAATACCGACTGTGGACGGAAACGCAGCACGCAACTTAATAATATCAGAACTGTGAAAATATTAACACTTTACCAAAAGGGACAAATATTACTCGTTGTCTTGAACGTACTATATATTTTGCCTAGGTGCCTTTATCATACGTAAAATTATAGCGCCACGGCGCGGCGGGGCGAGACAAGTTCATACTTGGTGTCAGTTGCTCATATGCTGTGTCGTATTCTATATCAGAAATCGCATGGTTCCAGAAAAAAATTAATAATGATATGTTTTTCAAATAATCCATGTATGTTATAGATATCGATCTATTCCTAATGAAATTCCCTACAAGATGACATAAATTAAATTCATCGAGTCATATGCTTGATATTTAGATAAAGTTAGCGGTAAACTGAATTGACCACATGGGAGCGAGCGTTTTGTTTTGAACACGGTACGTTAAGGGTTAAATCGTCCGAAGATTAATGATTTAAGCTATATCGTTATATCAAAGAAGAAATGGTTAACTGTTAGACGGCGTCCTTTCAGCCTACGGCCAGAATCGAACCACGGACCTTGACTCAAAAAAGTCCGAGGTCTGTTTTCCTTTCCTATCACCGCGCGGACCGCAGAAGGCGCTATACAAAACACGTTAATTTTTCAACACACAACAAGAGGGGACAACGCGCAAAACTAACCCGGAATATAATACCGAACCAAGAAATAAATAAGGAATGTAAGGCAGGTTAACGCGAGTGGCAACAGCCACAACTGCCACACCGAAGGTCCAGTGTTCGATTCCCGTCGATAACAGTGTGAAAAATAAATCACGGTGTTTTTGGTCTGGAAGATTGCGTGTGTTAATAAAAATGGCGATAGACTAGCTAACTATCACATATCATGTCTCGTCGGATGATGAGGTCCAGCTGTCCTTCCATCTCTTAGGCGGTCTCAGGCGGAGGGGATTTCATAAGCGGCTGTATATGCAAGTCTGTCACCATCCTTTCGGGCTACATGTTCCCTTCGGTATCTTCTTCTGGATCTACTCCACTGAAGGTTTTGCCAGTAATTGATCTTAGGACCTTCATCTTCGATGTTCTCAGTAGTACCTTGGTTCGGCCCGCGTACTACAGCGTACGACATGATATGTCGCACGCATGTTTTATAAATTCTGATCTGCTGTCGATACGCATGTGCTTGTTCTTCCAGACCAGATTCTTCAGACATCCTGACGCGGCAGAGGCTTTAATGGCTTGTTCTCGTACTTCGGTATAAAGGTAATTTTGGCTGCAGATCTCTACTCCCAAATATCTGAAACTCATTACTGTATATTACTTAAACACCTGAAGTAAAAGCTGTGCCAGACTGTTGCAAACAAGCTTCCAACAGGGGTCACCTTGGTGGGAAGCTTGTGGAGCCCACGGTTGGTGTTTGCGTCCACACTGGTTTACAACAAGGCTCCCACCTCATACAACGGCGGCATCCACACGCGGTTTACAACGCGCGTCCGTCCACAGATGTTGTTGAAGGTCAAACGAATTTTTGTTGCAAACAAGTGTTTACACTGTTGTAAACCGCCGGTGGAGACCGATGTGGAGGGCTTGTTTACAACAGTCTGGCAGGGGTTTTCACATTTAAATTTAAAAAGATATATTTTACATTGTAAAGAGATATATTTCTTTTGGCAGCGATGATTTTGGGTGTAGTGCGAAATGTGACTTGCGCCGATGTGGCGAGTTCTCGCCACCGAGGGCCGGCGAGTCGCCATAAGTGAGCAAATATTGACCCGGCGGGTTGTAAATTGTAGAAATTGAAATTTCATTGAGGCTCCGCGCAGAGCGGCCCCCGTAGACGTTAATTTATTACCGATGGGTGCTAATTGCGCGCGCACGCGCCTTCATTAATATTAATTGATTTACTGCACAAACACATATCAGCCATAACCTAATTAAATAGTTTCTGATAAATACTACTTTTTTATACATAACGTAAACATGAAAAAATGTTGCGAAAAAAAAAAATACTCATTAATTATTCATTACGAATCCAGTTTCGAAAACCAGTTTAAAAATACTCGTATATATTGTTTATTAGAATAAAATAAATTTTTCATTTGTTCCAATGACAATTTGAATAATTTAAAAAACGGTGGATGCGTGTAACATAAATTAAATAAACACAAAAGTCCGGATCGTCCATGTCAACATTATGTGTGCTAAATTAAAAAAACGGTGGATACATGGAACATAAAATAAATAGACAATATGTGCGCCATCTAAAAAGAACATTTTGTTTTAAATTATTTTTATTTTGTTATTTTATTTTATATTATTGTATTTTATATTATTTGTTTTAGATTTATTTTGTGGGTGTTGTGATCGAAGTGTGCGCGGGAGATGCCAATTGGTGGCGATGAGGTTCGCAACCCATCACACCGCGTCTCTCGCTGGGCGAAAAGAGAAAGATGGAGTGCCGCATCAGTAAAAGTGTGACAGTCCATTCATCCTGCCTACCCTTTCGGAGAGACGGCGTAATGGTTAGTTAGTTAGTTAGTTTTTTATTATAATGAATGAAGAAAGAGAACCACAAGAACGAAGGCTAAAGTACGGGTGGCAGAGATGAGGACGCTGAGGATGATAGCAGGAAGGACTATTCGGGATAGGGTGAGGAACACGGCTATCCGCGAGATCTGCAAGGTGGAGGATGTCGTGAGATGGGGCAGACAACGCAGAAGATACTGGAATGCGCACGTGCAGAGGATGGATCCCACCAGAATCCCATACGCTGTCGCGCATCAGATTCCTGCCGGCTGCCGTCCCCCCGGAAGACCGCCGAAGAGATGGAGAGATAGTTGGGAGTAAACCTCCCAAGAGAGGCCAGACTGATTTCAGGAACAGGCCAAAGGTCCATAAGGAGAAGAAGAAGAAGAAGAGTGAAGAAAGAATGGTATTAAAATATATGTTAACAATGTAAATGGAACTAGAAATAGAGAAAGACCGAAGAAAACGTGGCACGATCAAATAAATCAAATAAGGAAGCGAGAAAAGTATGTCAGAAAAGAATGTGGCAGTCCATCGTTTCTGCCTACCCCTTCGGAGAGACCGCATGATGGTTAGTTAGTATTTTATTTATTAAATTCGCGTTCTTTTGTTTTATCATAATTTTTCGTATCTTAAATAAAATATATATTGTACAGTTGAAATAGAAAAATACTTTTTTCAAACAACATATCGTCCGCAAGAGACTACCAGGAACGCTGCCAAAGATGTGGAGGAATGGCTGGACGTCGTCATCTCAAGAAAATTCACCATCATAATCAGGTTATACGACCTAAACCAAGAAGAAGAAAAAGAAGACGAATTTTTATTGTTTTTTTAATACTGATGTAAAAATCCATATTAAATAATTAATATTAATGAAAATGTATTTGATAATGCCTTAGAAGTGCGAAACTTGTCATTCCATCTAAAATGAACTGCCACACTACTCTATCCTGACATACCTCTCTAGAATCCCGCACATTCATACATCGAGTCATACACGCACGTCGATTCTTCCGGCTTCTGACATGACCAACCTTTAAAATTTGATTAATTTGGTCATGCCATGTTTTCCTCAGTCTACCTCGACTCCGTACTCCATTTACATATAATAAAACTCCTAGAAGACGGACGTTTTTATTAATATTAATAAGAAGAATATTTCGTATCTTAAAAAAATTTATGGAAGTGAAGCTTGGAGCTGGCAAAAGAAGGAAGAAAGCAGGATAAACGCCGTAGAAATGAGATCACTAAGAATATCACTAAGAATAATGTTGTATGATAGAATACCGAACGATGAAATAAGAAAGAAATGTAAGGCAGATGACGGCATCATGGATAAAATTAAAAAAGGATCCCTGAGATGGTTTGGACATATGGAACGAATGGATGAGAGAAGAATGGTTAAAAAGTTGTACACAAGCAGCGTGAGTCGAAAAAGAAGCCGAGGACGACCGAGGAAAACATGACATGACCAAATTAATCAATTACTAAAAGGCGGTCACATTCGAAGTCGGAATAATCGACGTGCGTGCATGGTACGATGTATGAATGTAGAGGAAGTCCGAGAGGTATGCCAGGACAGAGCATTGTGGCGATCCATCCTCTCTGCCTACCCCTCCGGGGGAATAACGTGATGGTTAGTTAGTTTAGTTAGTTTAAAAAAATTACCGAGTTAACAGAAAATTCCTACTTCATACAACACATTTAGCAAAATAATATCATCAATGTTGCAAGTGGTCTAAAATTCATTGTGCAGAGGAAATCTTCGGCTTAGCAAGGTTATTCAGATGAGCCATGCATATTCCTTGGATATTGAGAATTTAATTAGTATATTAAAAATGCCAATTCGAAATTCAGACTACATGCACACACAGACACACACCGAGCGTAATAAATATTCTTCCGTTATAACTAACATACAAGCACCAGTATGGGCCGACCTTGTTTCGTACATACAACATCCGGCGAGTAGGGCAACCATTGGATTCCGAAAGTCATAAATTAGAATATATCATATTGTATACCTTTATTTGCTTAAGGGGCTATCTACTATTATTATAGAGAGCGTGGAGGAGTTATTCCGGGCGGCGCAAGACAGAGAAGCCTTTGCAGTAGTGATTGGCTAAGTCGGAGAGACCTGATTTAAAACGCCAATTTCATATGTAAGGACCTAATAATAACACAAGCAGACATGTCGACCATGTGAGGAGTAAGCGAAAGCGACGTGCGTGCATGACACGACATTCAAGCAATAGTCAACGTTAGGTAAGTTGACATGACCCCAAAATTAGATCCTTAAGATAAATACCAGCTAGGATCAAAAAATCGTTGACCGCTTCACCAAGATCGGGTTGAGTTGTTTGGTATCGGGTAACCCTGTCTTACCCCGTGAATCAGCCTTCCTATCAACGCCGTCTGGAAGTGAAGTCATATATTCTCGATAAGCGGGAAATTAAGTTTTACAAGCGCGGAGATAGCATTGAAATATAATTATCTCGCCTTTGCATCGTCCGCAATCTACACTCTGATTTCCGCGGCCTTCTGCCCGAGGTGCATTTACTTTTTTGTTGCTTATAAATATATAAAACCGTCTAACTAATTAACCATCACGCCGTCTCCCCGAAGGGATAGGCAGAAAGACCGAAATTAACGGCCACACTGTTATTTCCTAACATACAATACTTCTCTAGCTTCCTCAAAATTCATAATAATAATAATAATAATAATAATAATAATAAATTGGATAATTTATAAAGCGCCATTTTTATGAATTGCTCGTCTCAAGGGCGCTGTAGAAGATGCTCCGTTTTATCAACTAGATAAAAATAATAATGATAAAAAATATATAATATATAAACATATTTAGTATGAGGGCTGCACCCGACGAAATCGATCAGCCCTTCCTGTCAGGAAATGATAATTTGAAAAGGTGCGTTTTGAGTCTCGATCTAAACTCTGATTGATTCTCAATGCACTTAAGGTCTGCTGGAAGACTGTTCCAGGCTGAAGGGCCGGCTACCGCGAAGGCTCGGTCGCCAAAGTTTGTGCTTGGACAGCGTTTTGGCACAGTCAATCTACCGATCGCAGAAGACTTAGTTGATCGCAATGTAGACTGTCTAGCATTCAGGTTCTCGTTGATGCAGAGTTCAGATATATAAGCTGGTGCCATTCCATGCAACGCCTTATAGACCGTCCAGCAGAGCTTGTATTGTATCCTTTCTGGACATTTCAACCAGTGGAGCATACATCGTGTCATGCACGCATGTCGATTTCACCGACTCCTCACGTGGCCGACATACAATATTTTATTTATTTGTTTTAAACATGTTAGGAGTTAAGGTTAAATAACAAGTGTATACTGCCCATGACGACATACGAACTAGAGACGACAACTCTTACAGCAAAAAGTGTCCACAGGCTCAAGTGTACACAGAGGTCCATGGAAAGACAGATACTTGGTGTGAGCTTGCGTGACCGCATAAGGAATGAAGAAATCAGACGCCGCACCAGGGTTGCTGACGTCGTGGACCGAATGTCAAAATTGAAATGGCAATGGGCTGGACACTTGGCTAGACAGGGTGGCAACAGATGGGCACCCAGGATACCCAGTTGGAGACCATGGGCAAATATGCGAAGTGGATCGGAAGGCCACCGATGAGATGGACCGATGATATTGTCAAAAGGGTTGGAAAATCTTGGATACAAAGGGGGCAGGATAGATACGAGTGGGGGAATTTGGAAGAGGCCTATATCCAGCAGTGGAGGGAAGAAGGCTAGCAAAGAAGAAGAAGAAGAACGTGAGTAATAGTATCTAAACACGGTCATGTTAACTAAGTTTAATTATTGCATGTTCCATAAATAAAAACCTTTACACAGGAACTCTGACAAATTCCAGTACTAATGTGATTTCCTTAAAACATTAATTTTATAAGGTGAGCTCTCTCTATACGGAATAGGGCGTTATCGCCACCAGAATAGCAGGCGATTAGTAATGAATCACGCCATGCCGAGAATAGCTTCGGACGTTGCACGTACCATGCCGTCGGCGCTAATGGCTGTCATATTGATCTGTCGTGTATCAAAACAGGAGTCCCATTTATAGAGCAACAGATTAAAATTTCAGCAGAGACGCGAACCAAATCCAAGCAGGTGACTGCGCGTCGAGCTTCGCGAATTCGAAACCAGGTGGCGGCGTAAACCACAGGTGCGAATACAGAATGTGAAAAATCCAAATTCGCGGATTTTTCTAATATTAAACAAGAAATTGTACATAAACGATATCTGAAATAGGAGGATGAAGTGACGCATGAGATAAACGACATGTGGATTCACATTTCAATTTTTTTTTTAAAATTGCATTTTTACAACACTTTTTCCACTCCACCTTTCACAAACATGTTTCGGGACACAGGCGCCTTTCCTCAGTGTTGAAATTTTAACCTTAAAATCCAAGTTAAAGGTCTAAAGATCTCAATTATTCTTAATAAACTTAACATCTTGAGTTAAAAGATATTCTTAGAAAATTGTAAATAACTTTATTTAATCCACAATATATTTAAAAAAACACGACATGTTTCGGAGGATACCTCCATCTTCAAGTGTAAAAAAGTAACTAGTGAAGTGCATAATGGATAGTGAGACTCGCTTGTGCAACCGCTTATGAAATCCTATCTGAACACCATCCACCTGGAAGAGACCACATAAGAGATGAAGGACAGTTGGACTTCGTCGTCTCAGGAAACGGAATTCCTGTCTCATTGGTCGCTAGATCTATTTAAAAATAATAATAAGAAGGAGACGAAAAATCTCCAGACTCATCGTAGTGAAGTTAAATAAATATTTATTGTTTTTCTTGAACAATGATGTAAAACTCCATATTAAATAATTAATACGAATGAATTAGAAGTTTTATTATATTTTATGGGAATGACATGTTTCGCCCTTCTAAGACATTATCAAATGTAATGTATATATAATACTTAGAATCACTAGTTACATTGAAATATGTAAAATCATTTGTAAACAATTTGTAAGATGTTTTTCTTAGAAACACTTTATTTCGTCCTACCCCAAATAACTTATTATTGATTAATATAATATCATTCAGAATCCCCTAACTATATAATCATTGTCATAAATTTTCTTAACGAGCTTCAAGAAACACTTTCCAATATTTCTGGACCTACCCAAACAATTATTTGTTAAAAATGTATAAAGTCACATCAATTTTCGTTAATCACCATATTCTGCTCCATTTACTAGTGTATATAAACTGCAAAGAGTTGAAGTTTCGTCACATTTGATAATGCCTTAGAAGGGCGAAACATGTCAATCCCATAAAAAATAATAAAACTTCTAGAAAACGGACGTTTTCATTCGTATTAATTATTAAATAAATATTACACAAACATTGAATCATTATTTTAACGAAAAGCGTAGTAAACCTTTGCAAGCAAAATTAGCAAGAAATATGAATAAATTCGTCAATTTCCAAGAACTGCAATTGAAATATTTGAAAATAGAGAGAACGAATGTTCTAGAATACATTTGTTTGAAATAAGGTGCGGGGTTGAAATGAAACGCCTTCAAGAAACGTACTTCCGAGTAAACTGCAATACATTTCACCCGAATGTGTATCATTACTCTCGTTTTAGAGGAATCCCAGACGTGATGGAAATATTCACGTGGCACGGTGAATCGTTTCATGCAAAGAAAATGAAAATAAAAACGCTTTATTAAAATACATAAATAAAATATTTTTTCATTTAATTTATTTATTTAAACATATCAAAAGCATCACAGAACTACTTTCCAATACACTAAAGAAACAAAATATTATATTGTTGGCGATATTAGGAAAATTTGTGTTACTCGTATTTCTGGACCGACGTTTCGGAGATCATTTCAGTCTCCATCTTTATACAGCTGTATGATTTTGAAATATGGATGTATCGTAGAATAGATATTTTAAATAGGTTTATTAGAACTGATAATTTATTTAACACAATTAAAGATTATGTTAAGATAAATGAGAAATATAAAATGATCGAATCTTAGTTTTATTCCTAAATTAAAATAATATAACAACATCCGTAAATCGCAGCCGGTCATTTAAAGGCTGACGAGCAACACAAGAGTAATGACGTCACGGAATATTCAAAATGTGAATTACTCTGTCGGTATTACAGTTATACTGCTAAAAACTTCAATCTTTTGTGACGAATGGCTCACAGAAGCCGGTATCGTTCGGTATTCGCGAAGAAAATGAATAATAAATTATTTGTAGACTCAACAGTACCGACCTTTTGTGGCCGAGTAGTAAATGGTTTGACTGACACACTGAAGGTACCGGGTTCGATTCCCAGCTATGACAGTGTGATTGTCACACTGTCTTAGGTCTGGTGTAGAATTCACGTGATAATGAAATGAAAATATATTAGCCACCTATTACATGTCACGAGAATCAAAATGGTAGCTACACCCTACACATCGATTTGGCTCGCGCTGTAATGATGTAAAGAGCGATTCAACAAAATAATAATAATTGGTTAATACGTAGATGGGAGTATAGAGTGTAGTGTACGACAAGAATATGTAAGAAATAAAAATATTCTATACAAATATTATTAAAATATTTTTTGGTTTGTAACAAATTTGCTACAACATGAAATGAAGGGTTAAAACTAAATTATTATTTGCCTGTGGAAATTCGAAAAGTTTAGTTAAAGAGGTGTCTTTATGGTAGTGTGGTATGTGACGCACTGTGCGGAAGACCTAACCACAAAATGTGCGAGGGCTTCCGGGCTGAGGCAGGTGAGACACCTTAAACTCGCCCTTTCCACGGGGTCCCGTATGAAAAATTCACCCCCACCGGCGGCTGGGGGCGGCAGTTCATTATTCAAGTCCCGGGGGGGTTGTGCAAATAGGGCGTACTCGGGAATAATACGCCATTGTCTTCCCGGGGAAATGTTGCACCTGTAATAAGGATGTAACGAGAAATATATTTTTACATCAATTATAAAAACGAAAGGGTAAGCAGTATTTCGAAATGGATATTTACAATTTTTGATCAACTTAATAATAAAATTCTAACTTTTAAAGCGCCGTTTTTGTGATGTGATCACCTCAAGGGCACATTAAGACGTGTTTAAAATCTAAATGTGAACCATGTCCAGCTAATTGCCACTTTATCCTAAGAAACTAACTAACCACGCGCCATTTCCCCGGAGGGGTAGGCAGAGAGGATGGATCGCCACAATGCTCTGTCCTGGCATACCTCTACATTCATACATCGTACCATGCACGCACGTCTATTATTCCGACTTCGAATGTGGCCGCCTTTTAGTAATTGATTAATTTGGTCATGTCATGTTTTCCTCGGCTTCTTTTTCCACTCGCGCTGCTTGTGTACAACTTTTTAATCATTCTACTCTCTTTCATTCGTTCCATATGTCCAAACAATCTCAGGGATCCTTTTTTAATTTTATCCATGATGCAATCATCTGCCTTACATTTCATTCTTATTTCATCGTTCGGTATTCTATCATACAACGTTTTCCCGCACATTCTTCTTAGTGATCTCATTTCTACGGCGTTTATCCTGCTTTCATCCTTCTTTTGCCGGCTTAAAGCTTCACTTCCATACACGAGGGTTGGCACTAGAACTGCCACTCCATCCTCGAAATCCGTATATCTATATCAATGACCCTGGTACTCCCATAGAAGCCCAGAAGCCCGGCTTGCGTTTAGAAATTTTAAATCAAAACCTCTTATGGCTTACAGAGGTTCAGCTCTCGTGGCTTTTCTTCCTCTTACGTCTGATGGGAACATTGTTTGAAGGTGATTTGGTGGGTTGTTGGTTAATGCGGGGGCATGATTACTTAGATTTGGGGGTTTTGATTCAAAATTTCTTACGCAAGCCGGGCTTCTGGACTTCTATGGGAGTACCGCCACTGCCTGGAACGTCTTCTAATCTCCAGGTTGGCTAGATGATTTCTAAGAGCGACACCAAACATGGATCTTTCAATCTGTTTACGTAATAATAAAATTTAATTTTTAAACACAATGAACATGGCCCGAAGTCTTTCCCTTTGAATTTCTTTATAAAATATTAAACGAGCATTCTCTTTCGTGACACGTTTCATTCCAAAGTTCTAAGGCTGAGCGAGAAGAGGAAAAAACATTAAATTTCAAATGAAAGTAATTAAAATTCGCGATAGGATTCCTTTTTTTAGATCGTTATTTGTTCTTTGCAAGAAGACATTTTTCAAGAGCGCGAAATCCTGTTTCCGAGCAGCGAATTCATAATTGAATTTTTTTTATATTTCAATTCGTAATTAGCAATGGCTTTACAGCCACTGTTTGGCCGAAAGGCAAAATCATAAAGAAGTATTGAAAAACCACTTAAATAATATATATCATACAATCAGGCTGGAACACTAAGAAAGAAAGCGACAGAAGAATTCAGTTGGTTTGGGACCTTTGGCAAATTGCGTCATATTTTCGCCTAATATTTGCGTAGATATTCTGGGTATATATTTTTTGGAATTTTGGCTAATTTGTGTAACCTCCCCTTCGCGACCGAAGCTTCGGAGAACGTTTCAGGCTCCATCTTCAAGGTATTATTTAACGTTTTTTCTACAATAAAAAACTAACTAAACTAACTAACCATCACGCCGTCTCCCCGAAGGGGTAGGCAGAAAGAATGGACTGCCACACCTTTCTTTCCTGACATATTTCTCTCGCTTCCTCAACATTCATACATCGTGTCATGCACGCGCGTCGATTTCTCTGACTCCTCACATGGCCGACATTCAATATTTGATTTATTTGATCGTGCCACGTTTTCCTCGGTCTTCCTCTATTTATGGTACCATTTACATCATTAACATATAATTTTTTTACCATTCTTTCTTCATTCATTCTTTCCATATGTCCAAACCATCTTAATGATCCTTTCATTATTTTGTTCATGACACCATCATTCGCACCGCATTCACTTCTTATATTTTCATTCGACACTCTATCATACACAGAATATCCACACATTCGTCTAAGAGATCTCATTTCTACTGCATTTATTCTACTTTCATCCTTCCTTTGCCAGTATACCATTATAATCTAAATTATAATCTTTAATAGCCATTATAATCTTTCTTCAATACCATTATAATCTAAATCAGTGGTTCCCAAACTTGTATGTCCCGTAGACCCCATGCTGATTTCTTTTATTTTGCGCAGACCCCCTACTTTCGTAATTGCGTTTTTTTTTTACAAATTCACCTAGAACTATAAAATGAGTTTTTGAAGCTGACACTGAGCAAACTTAGGCCAATAGAAAGAAGAATCCAGAATATGTTGTCGACCTTTTTTTTGATCATTCGTTCGATCCGATTTTCACAAATGTGTCAAATAAAAGGTCCTCTACGAGAAATATCCGTTATTTATTATAACTTTCATAGTAATAAAAATGTGTTACATTTTTTTTATTTTGTATAATAACATAATGTATGTTGTTCAGGGACCCCCAAATAAATTTTTCATTTTCACGGACCCCCTGAATAATCCCAGGGACCTAATGATCTAAATCATAATCAATAAGAATAAAAACATCTGCGGAGCACTTTGGGAACCACTGATTTAAATCATAATTAAATCATAATTAATAATAATGAAAACATCTGTTTTCTAGAAGTTTTCATTATATTTTAATGAAATGACAGGTTTCGCCTTGTAGTGAAAAACAAGTGCGTCGTTGTTTATTCACACTTTAAAGGAGCAGAATACAATGATCGAGCCATATCAATTACCTTAATTACCGTAATATGCTTCTTTAACTCTTATACAAAAACAACAAAGCACTAGATTTTCGCTACATTCGATAATGCCGCAGAAAACCTTGCTGATGTAAGAACTGAATGTAGAGCGGAAGAAGGTATCATGAACAAAATTATGAAAGGATCGTGCGATGGTTCGGACATATGGAACGCATGGATGAAGAAAGAATGGTTAAGAAAGTATAAATTAATGATGTAAATGGAGTACTGAGTCGAGGCAGACCGAGGAAAAGATGGCATGACCAAAATAATCAAATTTTAAGGGTTGGTCATGTTAGAAGTCGGTGGAATCGACGTGCGTGTATGACTCGTATGAATGTGGAGGAATCTAGAGAGGTTTGCAAGGATAGAGTAGTGTAGTGGTCCATTCTCTCTGCCTACCCCTGCGGAGAAACGGCGTGATGATTTGTTTGTTTGTTTACGTTTGTTTGATTCACATTTTATTGAATGTCCCATATAACAATGTTAGCATCTAAACTCTTCTAACACTCATAAACATACACTCACGTATAAACCAACCAGACTCCTCGAGGGCGAATAAATAGTTCCGGAAATACGAGACCACATCAATAGTGCCCCTCCGGGTAGGACTACCCTCCACCTGAATACTTCATGGCACCGCCGAGAGATGGCGCCCGGTTGCATCGGCAGCATTACTATTTAGCGAAGCTCCGAACCAGGATATATATTTCACGAGCGTTTTAGCGGAATTCTATCGAGAGCATGGCGATAAACGTAAATAAAATATGCATCTTAAAATGTGGCAAAGATAAAACAAATAAAATATATTAATAAGAAATACAAATGAAAACGTCTGTGTTTTTAAAAACTAACTAACCATCTGCCGTCTCCCCGAAAGGGTTGGCAGAAAGATTGGACTGTCACACTTTTACCGATGCGGCACTCCATCCTTCTCTTTTTGCCCCGCGGGAGACGCGGTGTGATGGGTTGCGAACCTCATCGCCGTTGTTTTCTATAAGTGTTATTATAATTTACGTGAATGATGACACGTTTCGCCTGTTTAAGGCATTATCAAATTGGTTTTAGTTTTTATGACTCGCTGTATGTGGTAGTTCATTCTTTCTGTTTACCCTTTTGGAGAAAAGGCGTGATGGTTTATTGAAATCTTTAATGCAAAAATGCTTTTGTGTGTTTGTATATATAATACAAAAGGATATTTATCTTTGTTGCAAGTCCAAATACTGGCATGCCAAGCTTTCCACAAGGAAAGCATGGCATGGCCAAATTAATCAAATGCGACCACTTTCGAAGTCAGAAAAATGGAAGAGCCATATCTCGGGACAGAGTTGAATTTATTAAAAAAAAAAAATTTCAATAATAAATTTAATATTAGATTTATTTTTATTTTTTTGGGATTTCCTTAATGTTTTTTAAGTTCTTTTTTTATGAAAGTGAAGCATGGAACTGGTAAAAGAATGATGAAAGCGAAATAAATAGAGTAGAAATGAGATCCCTAAGCAGAATGTGTAGAAAGAGTCATGAACAAAATAATGAAAGGATCATTAAGATGGTTTGGACATTTGGAAACAATGGTAAAGAAAGTAAATGGTAAACGATGTTAACGGAACTAGAAATTCGAAGTCAGAAAAATCGACGAGCGTGCATGTTACGACGTATTAATGTAATGAAACTGGAGAGGTATCTCAGTACGGAGCAATATGGTGATCCATCCTCACTGCCTACCTCTCCGGAGAGACGGCGTGATGATTAGTTAGTTAGATAAAAATCGACGTATATCAGGAAGTGCTAAAAAATAATAATATAGTGGATAGATATAGAACGTAATATTAAAACAGGTGAACGTAATCACGAACAAAGGAGATATGGATAATGGACATCACTTCGTGCGATGGATTAATAATGATGCGGAATAGATGAACTGCGGGTACCTGCCTACCTGCCACACAGTAATAACAAAACAATCACTGATCACAATTACCAGATTCAACTATATGCATCGATAGGGATAGCATTATTCTGCCGCTATATTAAAAATGACCCCAAGATGTCCTGGCTCGAGAACATCAAGGAATGGACCGGATTTCGGGGGGTGGGGGAGTTTTTCCATCTGGCATAGGACAAAGGGGTCTACGCCAGGGTGATAGCCGACGTCGGAGGGGCCTGACAGCCTATCATTAAAAAACACAGACAGAGCCTATCATTAAAAACGTTAAGATTGAAATTTAAAAAAAAAAAAAATGACTGGCATCTAAAAACCAAAATATCTGAATTAAAAATTCTAACAAACTAACTAAACATCATGCCTTTATCCCCAAAGGGGTAGGCAGAAACAATGCACTGCCACACTTCCTATCTATCATATGACATCTCCAGGCGGTTTCTAGCAATGCGGTAAATGGCAGTAGCCTTTCACATTGCGTTAAAAAGATCTTCTGCTTAATGCTTAAAATACAATCTTCATAGATGGCGTTAGTATGTAGATTGAATATACTACCATGGTATATACAACTAACGTATATACAACTTCCAAAAATTTGTCAGACATGGTGGTCATAAGAAAAAATAATGTGGAATGGGGAATGTTGTATTACATAAAGCGTGCGCTTAACCCAACCAATGACAGGTCATAAGTCCTGTAAACACCTTGATCAACCATATTCTGTTTCCGATTTGCACCTTCGGCTCTATTGAGATACAATTGATTCTTGAATTGATAGCCCGCAATGGGTGAAATCCAGTTGTTCGTCTACAAGTGTACATTCAAAATGTTGTAAAAAAAAAGAAGTTATTTTCAATATATTCAAGTACATTTTCTAGAAATGTTCTTAAAACATGCTAACACTTCTAGAAAACAGACTTTTCATCAAATCGATCAATACAGAAAAGTAACATATTTAAAGTAGTAAAAATCGACACGCGTGTGTAACATTATATACATATTCAGATAAAGAGACCTCGAGAGGTTTGTCAGGATAGACCAAATTTGCTGTCCATCCTCTCTGCCTACACCTTCGGAAAAAGGCGCGAAAGTTAAGTTAGTTAAATTAAAAATCAAAATTTGAATATTTCGCTCCGTTTCGATCGCAGTTAAACTTCGAACTTTCGTTAAACTTAACAAAGTCCCTTTGGTATTAAAATTTTAACACGAGCCAACATTGTTACAACGTTGCTCCAACGTTAATCTAATAATACTCAATTACAGTTGCTTCAAATTCATGTAAATTTGGATACGATGAGGATCGATATACAAAACCAGGTCAAGATAACATAAAACTAAGAAATTAATAATAACTATGTTTAATCCACTATTTATTAAAAAAAATATTTAAAAACACGATGTTTCGGAGGATACCTCCATCTTCAGGTGTAAAAATATAATAAAAACTAAGCAATGACTAATAAAAAAACGCATTTAAAATTCTATTTGTTATAAGTAGGTACTTATAATACAATTATTTTTTTAAACAGTAATACTAATAAATAATAATAATAATACATGATGATAATATAAAAAAATACAATTAAAAAAAAAACATACATTTGAAAATACATAATTTATATCGAAATCAATAAATGATTAATTTGCATTTGATTGTATCTCAATAGAGACGAAGACGCAAACTGAATATGGATGATCAAGGTGTTTACAGGACTTATGACCTGTCATTGGTTGGGTTAACCGCACGCTTTATGTAATTACAACATTCCCCATTCCACCTTTGTTATGATCATGCATGACAAATTTTTGGAAGATGTATATATACTTCAAAATCCATACCTATCTTCACGTGTCAGTTTCAATTATCCATCTATGTAGATTTGGTTGCACTTGTGAATACATTCAAGATTAACTTATACAACCGACCCACTAACGCCATCTATGGAGAATGATTTTCAGCATTTAGCAAACTACCTTATTAACACAATGCGAAGGCTGTAGCCCATAAACGCATTGTTTTAGAAGTCGCCAAGAGTATTATTCCATTCTAATTGCCAAATAGTTGACCAGAATAATTACAAATATTTTTGTGAATGTACGAATATACTTATACTTGTATACGAAATTCTGGATTTTCACCAAAGGGTGGTCAATTCAAAGTTAATTGTATCTCAATAGAGACGAAGACGAAGACTCAATAGAGATTGACCACCCTTTGGTGAAAATCCAGAATTTCGTATACAAGTATAAGTATACATTCACAAAAAAAATTGCATTTGATTGGGAATGGGAGCTTGGGAGATTAAATTCCTTTTTTAATATTATTTAATAAGTAGTGAATTAAACAAAGTTTTTTTTTGATTTCCTAAGTATATTACTTTGGAATTCCAGTGTTTATTAATGCCTTAGCGTTCAATAAGAGATAACATATATTGACGCTTAAGGAAGCAGCAAAAACTAACTAACTAACCATCTCGACGTTTCAACGGAAGGGTGGATCGCCATACACCTCTGTCCTGATTTGAATTTCGATATTCCTCTACTACGTAACAAGCATGCCAGTCGAATTTTCCGACTTCGAATGTGGCCGCCTTTTAGTACTTGACTAATTTAGTCAAGCTGTACTTTTCTTGGTCTTCCACGGTTTCTCTATCCACTCACTGCTTGTATACTACATTTGAACTGATTATTATTATTTTGTTGAATCGCTCTTTACATCATGACAGCATGAGTCAAATCGATGTAAAGGTGATTCTCGTGACATGTGATAGGTAGCTAATCGATCGCCATTTTATTGTCACGTGAATTCTACATCAGACCAAACAGAATTCTACAATCACGCTGCCCTCGCCGGGAATCGAACCCGGAACCTTCGGGGTGGCAGTCAATGCACTTACCACTTGGCCACGAAGGTCGTGAGGATCTTCTCTTGTCCATTTGTTTCATATGTCTAAACAATCTCAGGGATCACTTTTTTCATTTTAATTATGATGCAATAATCTGTCTTACATTTTTATAATTTTAGAGAGTTGATTATAATAAAAAAACAGCAAACTTCAAAAGTGCAAACAAAACTTGATTCCTTTTTCAGAGCAGGATAACCGAAAGCAAGCGCGTTAATTTCAAAGGGCAACGTCATTTCACGACGAGTGTCCGAAGACAATGAATAGGATTTTGTTTGATTTTTGCATTGTTTATTTATTTCTAAATACAGTTTACATATTTTCAAAAAAAAAAGTTTTTTGATTTATTTTAAACCTATTTTTATATAACGGACACCCCCTTCCCCCAATTAGTCCATTGTATCGAGGTTTTACTGTAATATGAGCGACGTAACACTTAGCGTGGATGTCAATCTTGTGGGGTATATCTAATCTATCCCACTCTTCCTGGTTCTTCTATGATCGATTACACCCCCTATCTCGTATCCCTTACCACGCTGTCATCTCTGATCTTATTATTTTTTCATCGATATAATTAAAACGCCTTTTGAGATTAATATTACTTTTCTTCCTGTCACTACTGTTACATGTATTAAGAAGGGGTTACACCACCCTGAAATTTTCAAAAAATCAAGAGGAAATCAAAATGAATCAGAGGACATCACAGCAACAATAGAAGACCTCATGTACGGTTCAGGAATCGCAGAATAAATGAAATTTTAAAAAATATTTTATTTTTGACGTTTGACGTTTTTCTCGAAAAATCTTTTTTTCAAAACGGTGTACCAGTATCATTACGGCAACAGCCGTAATAATTTTTAAGTATATGGAAAGTAAAAATTTATTTACAAAAAAAAAAACTTATAAGAAGTGATTGAACGCTATTTAATCCACTATTTATTAAAAAATATTTAAAAAAAACACGACATGTTTCGGAGGATACTTTCATCTTTAGGTGTAAAAATATAATAAAAACTAAACAAAGAAAAACTAAAAAAAAATCGCATTTAAAATTCGATACAATAATTTAAATTTAAAAATTAACCTGGGCTATTTGTTTTAAGTAGGTACTAACAATTATTTATTAACAGTAATAACTAATAAAAAATATTAAATAATAAGAATATTGTATCGAATTTTAAATGCGGTTTTAATTAGTCTTTCTTTGTTTAGTTTTTTTTTTATATTTTTACACCTGAAGATGGAGGTATCCTCCGAAACATGTCTGTTGTGTTTCAGTGGATTAAACAAAGTTTTTCAATTTCCTAAGTATATTATAAGAAGTGTATTATTATTATTATTTTGATGACTTATATTTTAAGTGCGCCGTTTTGTAAAATCAATTACTCCAAGGGCGCAATAGGAAATGACTGACCGAACAGTGCAGTCATACTTAATACTAACATGGAGGCTATTCCACGCCAACGGACCCGCAACGCTGAAAGCGCGATGATAGAAACTTGCTTTATTGGCTCTGACTGTAATTGTTATGTTGTTTGCATTTGTGTGAACTTTGCCTTTCCGTTAGCATGGGTGTCACGCAGAGGTCCGATATATACGCTGGCGCTCTCTGGTGTCGAGCCTTAAACACTGTCAAACACAATTTGTATTTTACTCGCTCTCGGATTTTAAGCCAGTGAAGTTCCTTCAGGAGCGGCGTGATATGACAGTATTTTTGTTGACAGTGTAGGGGTGGTCTAGGGCATAGAACGCTTGGCTCCTGATCCAGGGGACTTGGGTTCAAGCCTGAACACGACCCGATTCCTTCTGCTCAGTTTGATGATTGTTGCAATCAATTCTAATATCATTGATTAAAATCTTTGGTGTTAGTCTTTTTTTAAGTTTTGAAAATGATTGTACAAGAGAACTGAAAGAACTGTCAGAACCAAACATCTCTTAAGAATAGCAGAAATGAGAAGATTGCGACCCATTGTGTGGAGATAGGATACCCAATGAAGAAATTCGCAAATCCGGCAAAATTGAAGACATAGTGAAATGGAGTAGGCAGAGAAGACGATTCTGAGGGGACCACATCGAGAGAATGGATCCAGCAAGATTTCCTAAGATCGTGATGAGATTCCAGAGGGGCGTCGACCACCAGGACAACCACCAAAGAGATGGAGAGAAGGCCGGTCGTCTTCATCAAGCTGATCGCGGTCTCCTCGGAGATCGACGTCTTTCATATTAGTGAAGGTACGCTAAGGAGACAAATAGTCTTGACTTTAGAAAGTATCTTGTCTTCCTAATGTCGAACCATCTCTAATGCGTTCCTGATATTATGTTGTATTTGTATAATATTTGACCTGTACTCAAAAGATGCCTTAAACATTTTGCTGTTTGTAATGTCTTTTGAGTTAATAAACTGATTTAATTTGAAACTTCTTCGGGTGCCGAACTGGAGGATGACTGCTGAAGACAGGGATTCCTGGAGGAGAAAGTTGACGGAGGCCAAGTCTCGATATGGGCTGTAGCGCCATCGAAAGATAACTAACTAACCATCACGCCGTTTTCCCGCAAAGATAAGCAGAAAGGATCTACTGCCACACTGCTCTTACCTGACGCATCTTTCGTGCTTTCTCTATTTGATCACAGGAAGAAAGTTGATATCCTGCATAAATAGATCGCAAGATCTACAAACCAGAAGAAGAAGAAAGAAGAATAACTGAAAGAAAACTAAGGATACTCTGCTGACAAATAAATCACGTGTCAAGCGATTTGGCTTTAAACTAACATCCCACAGTAGCTCGATTTTAATAGGAGCTGTCGGATAATCGCTTAGAAAAAAAGCGGAGGTGATATAGGGGTGGAATGAAGGGAAAAGGAGGCAAACTTCCGATATGAAATTAATACGACCATCAATAAGGCGGGAAAGCGGCCGTCGCCATTTTGACGTTTAATTTCGTGATTGACACTTTATAGGCGAAGCGGAAAGATGGCCCAAATTGGACACGTTTAATCGTTTGAAAGAATATTTTATATTTGACATATTAAGAGCAGTTTTTACGAAAAAGGGCTGGTTGAAGATTCCAGACTTGGGAACGAGTGTGGCCATATACATATCAGTCTGTGCTTCTTATTAACCCTTTCATTGCGCAACGTTATCAAACATCTAGTAAGATGTACAAATTATGTATTATCTTTTGTGTGGGCGCACACTGGATCCATTTGGCAAAAACGTGGACTTAGGGGTCGAACACCGAATCACTCCATTATTTTGTAAAGGAACGCGGTGATCATTTATGCATCTACCAAAAAATCCGAAACCACTTTATACTCATAACAATTAATTAAGATTTATAATGTCTGCTGCTTTTAAACGGGCAGAGATATGAAGTAGATGTCGGAACAAGTAATGTAGAGGATTAATCCCTACTAAGTTTGGTTTTGACGTATCCACCTGATTCCGAAATAATTGCAAAAATCAGTTTTGCTTCATACAAAAAAAAAAAAACTTTTTTTTCTTGGAAATTAGCAGTTATATAAAAAAAAGTTCAAATGTAAAAGTGGTTTGGAATCACACAAAGGACCTAATTTAAAATAATCAGGGCAAAATTCGGAATTCGACCCCTGTGTCCATGTTTTTGCCAAATGGATCCAGTGTGGGCCATATGTATACTGGTGCTCGATATCACGACATGATAACACAATTCATTCTACCGAAATTGGATGATATTGATGTGGCCAATATGTGGTTTCAACGAGACGGTGCCATATGCCATACAGCCCGTGAAACAATTATTCAATTAATCAATCAACGATTCCAATCCTGCTTTAATTATGGGACACAAGAAATATATATACATAGATATCGGTTCATTTACCTTTGTCCTGTGCTGGCCCGATGAGACAACCACTGGTAGCCCGTCGACTATGGTCACCATCACTCTCCGATCAGACTCCCTCCTCCTGCTCTTTCTGTTAACAGCTTCGTCCCTCTGTCTGGCCTCGTCGTCTTGTTTCTGCTGCACCAGCAACTGCTGCTCCTTCTCCAGATGCTGCTGGGCATTCGAGTGGCTCTTGGAGCGCCTCAGCAGACGCATCACGTGAGACTTGACCCCATTGTCCTTGTGGCAAGGCTTATCGTCCTCGTACACGTTCGTTTCGTGTTCCCTTCTCCTGGTGTGGTGTCGCTCCTTCTGCTTGGCGTAGCTCTGCTGCGTCTGGTTGTTGTAGTATTTGTGGTGGTTCTTGATGTGGTGGTGGTTGGAAGGATGGTCCTTCTGGGAGGACGCGTGGGCCCCCATCGGGCCGAGGCTCCTCACGGCGTAGGCCGCGTCGACCTTGTTGCCGGCAACGCAGGACACTTCGTACATCACTTGTTAGGATGCGCGTGTCCAGTACGTTATCCACACTCGCGCGCACTCTTAATGCTCGTGAAGATGAACTAAACATGTGCCATGTCCAGGCAAATGTAAATTCTAACCGTTCATTGAAAACTCATTAAACTTCTTGACCAATCAAAACACAGCTTTAATTTTTATTTTTATTATATTATTTTTTGATGAAATCAAGGCGTCAACGCTGCAAAATTCCGTAATTATAAAACATTTAATTAAACACTTTTTTACTTATTATAAACCGCTTGATTTGGGAGCGCCAACCGGTTTCACTTAGACTTGAGGAAGCTCGCTACAGAGTGAAACCGGTTGGCGCTACTTAATCGTTAAAAAAGTAAAGAGTAAACTGTTAAATTAAAAAACTTTGTTTTATGTATCACAATTGCATTTTATAATCTATTGTTTTGGCGGAAAAACTTTGGTATTTTAACATTATTCACTGCTAAATTAAAAACACCTTTTTAATATAAAAAATTGAGTTTATTTTTAATAAAATCGTCGCGACAGCTGTTTCGGTTGCAATAAACTGAATTTATTGCAACACCTGACGATGGTAACATCAGTTACCGAAACAGCTGTCGCGACGATTTTATAAAAAATAAACTAAATTTTTGATATGAAAACAGTGTTTTTAATTTAACAGTCAATAATTATATTTTATTTTACGCGACAGCTGTTTCGTCAACCTAGTTGACATCATCAGGTGTTACAATAACATATCAAATGATATATTTTGATGTATTATTGTAACACCGATGATGTCAACATAGGTTGACGAAACAGCTGTCGCGTAAAATAAAATCCAATTATGATACATAAAACAAAGTTATTTTAATATAACATTTTATAATATTAAAGTATCATAGTGTTTCGGCCAAAACAATGGACTATTTAAGTAAAAAGTGTTTAATTTTATTTTTAATTCTGTCAAACCACAAAGTAAAGGCTTCTTATCAAAGTTTTAATACTAAAAACGTTTGTTTTCTAGAAATTTTATTATATGTCACGTGAATGACATGATTCGCTTGTCTAAGGCATTTTATAACGCCTTAGAAAGGCGAAACAGTCGTTTTAAATCGTATTTGTTGTGAATGTACTTATTAAAAAAAAACATCATAGATATTCACGGTTGGCAGCAATATGTTTCGTGTGATTTTGGGTAACACCGTGTGATTTCTCCTTCTCGACCGACGTTTCGGAAATCCTTGCAGTCTCCATCATACTTATCTATCATCTACCTTAGCAGACACAACTCATATCACATTCATTACCACCACCACATAACCCTGAAGATGGAGTAATGTGGTGGTGGTAATGAAAGTGATATGAGTTGTGTCTGCTAAGGTAGATGAGATAAGTAAGACGGAGACTGCAACGATCTCCGAAACGTCGTTCGAGAAGGAGAAATCACACGGTGTTACCCAAAATCACACAAAACATATCGTTTTAATTAGTTATGTAAACAATCAGATTTAATATTTATTGTAATACATATTTGGTTTAATTTTGGCATATAGATAGGAGTGACATCTCCAGGCGGCTTCTAACAATGTGCTAAAAGGCGGGTAGCCTTTCACACTGTGTTAAAAAGATGTACTGCTTAATGCTTAATAAACATAAATCTCCATAGATTAGCGTTAGCGTGTAGATTATATAGATTAATCTTAAAAATATTAACATATATAATAAAAAATCTTCATAGATGGCGCCTTGAAACTGACATGTGAATTCTGGCGTTGGACTTTAACGTATATACAACTTCCAAAAATTTGTCAGACATGGTCATAAGAAAGGTGGAATGGGGAATATTGTAATTACATACAGTGTGCACTTAACCCAACCAATGACAGGTCATAAGTCCTGTAAACACATTGATCAACCATATTCAGTTTCCAATTTGCATCTTCGTCTCTATTGAGATACAATTAAATCATGAATTGATAACCCACGGTGGGTGAAATCCGGTATTCGTATACAAGTATAAGTAAACATTCACAAAAAATATCGTTTTAATTAGTTATGTAAACAATCAGATTTATTTTATGATATTATATAATTTTTTCACGTACAAAACAGAGTTTTATTTTAGAATTTCGTGATTTAAAAATGCAATGGAACAGTTAATCATATTCGCGCGTGTTTTTCGTCTATTAATCATCTGCGAAGCATCTGTTTATCTGTTCGGGAGGTTTCCTGGAAGCCTGACGTTGGTACCGGGTATTTATCTGTTATATCAACACTCGTTCGTTTCACTTACACCGCATGTACGAGTACACGGAAGATATTGGCGTTAATAATATTTGGCTGTTTACATTTGCTCTAGCTTCAGATGAAAACAACTAATTATCGAACATTAACTGCTAAATGTTTACGCATTGGAATCAATAATTCGAAAAACACTAATAAACTTTTTTTTTTAAATAATAAGAAAATGTACATTTTTTTTAACCCTCTCGAACATTTAACCCTCATATGAGGACTCAAAAATATGGAAATTAAAAGTGCCACCAAAATGTTAAAACATATCTTATAATAAAAATTTGTTTACTGTTATATACTTTAACACTCTCTTGGTCACTTAAAGTTGTTTTTGGAGTCTACCGCCAGAGTGCAGCACGAGTCGTTGATATATTTGAAACCGTTCCCTGCGTAACTGCTTTTGTTTTGACAGTTGTGAAATGTCTCGAAGTTTTTTTGCTTTTTTATGAACAAAAGGTATATTAACAGAGTAAGTAAAAATTTTATTATATAGCTGAATATGTCTTCATTACATAAAAATAAACATATACAGATTCACCATTATATGTTATTTGTATTGAGCAAAATACTTTGAGGTCTCATATGAGGCCTAAATGCTCCTACTAGTACGAAAGTAATATTGGGACAATAATATTGTCATGAAAATCATTGCATTACTTCATGTTTTTTATTATTATTATAAAATTACATATTGTTGCATAATTAGTGTAGTGCCGTTCTGTATCATTTTCACATTAACGGTGGTGAGCAACTTCATCCTTTTTAATTCTTATCCATATTTTTAGGACAGAAATGAGTGGAAAAAAAATTCTAACTGACAATGAAATTATTGAAATTTTCAATCTAGCGTTAGAGTCTGACGATGAAGATTTTGAAGGATCCGAAGATGAATTATGGGAGCCTTCCGAACGTATTACAGTGGAGAATGAGTCACTAAGCTCTTTAGAAAGTGTGACAGTCCATTCTTTCTGCCTACCCTTTCGGAGAGACGGCGTGATGGTTAATTAGTTAGTTAGTTAGAATTACATGTTTTAAGTGTAAATTCGTTGTTCATTTGCAATAATTCACATGTCCATATTAATATTATAATGTCAATACATGTACCGTTAAATACACATAAGCCTCATATGTGGCCCTTCTGAAAAACCTGAAAAATATATACTTATGAAAAAAAATTAAATGTATTTTCTTTTTGTGTCCTAATAACACTATGAATTTCACTAAAGATATTTTTTTAAATCAATATTAACAATTTGTGTTCGAGAGGGTTAAATTGCTGGAACGACTCAAAACGCAGATAATGAAATCTAATATTTAATTTATTAACCCTTACCACTCCATTATTTTTTGATATTGTTTGTCAGCCAACTCTTATTAAAATAATGTCAAAATATTAATTTATTGATAGGTAGTTACAAAAATAATCGTTAAAAATTAATTTGTCATGATTTATTCTTCAAATAAAAAACAATTTACAAAAAACATTATGGACTACTTATAGTTTTGCATAGTATGGTACTTTTTAATACAATCTCCAGGACGGAGACCCGGTTTTCTGGAACAGGTCTCACAAAACCACACTGTATCCCTTCTTCTCCCTGGAATCTTTCTGTTACTGCACACAGTACAGTCTTTAGAACCTTTGTCCAGTTTCGCAATGATGTGGGGCTTGTACTCTAATAGCTCCTCTGCATGACGTATCACGCTAAGTTCCCACCATTTTAGGTTATGTGAATTTGCAAGGAATATTTTATAGTAAAATAAAAACGGAAAACAGTCAAAATCTTATTAAAATGTGAAAATAAATGTTTTTTAACGAATAATCACAAGAAAGTAAGTCTTATAGCCTAACTGAGTAGTAGCTTACATATAGCGATGTCGGCTGGCATTCGACAAAGGAGTGGTAAGGGTTAATCAAAATATTCGATTTTATTACTTAAAAAACACTTTATAGGTATGTATTTAGTTTTATTCCACTTTATTTTAGCTTCGAACGGTTTGGGTATACTGGTGATCAAAACACCACACCAGAACAAACTGCCGAAACCGGTCGAGGCTTAAAAATAAATTGAAAAAAACTTAACACATATTAAATGGGTTTTTATTGAAATATTTAATTTTCATTATTTCAAATAAACTTCAACCGAGAAATTTCAATTACAAATAATGATATTTAATTTATTTAAAAAATTTATATATTGTTTTTTGAAATATCATGGAAGAAGTTCATCGTAAATATTGAAAATAAACAACTTCGTATTTTTTTTTAATATACATTTAGTTAAATTCCACTTATTATTATATCCAAAGCATATGATCGAGTCAGACCGAGGAAAACATGGGATGACCAAATTAATCTAATTTTAAAGGTTGGTCATGTTAGAAGTCGGAAGAATCGACGTGCGTGTATGACTCGCTGTATGAATGTGGAGGAAGCTAGAGAGGTGTGCCATGATAAAGTAATGTGGCGGTCCATTCTCTCTGCCTACCCCTGCAAAGAAACGGCGTAATGGTTTGTTTCTTTCTTTGCACGCCATTTTTCCGGAGGGTTAGGAAGAGAGGATGAATCGCCACAATGCTGTCCTGGCATTCTTCTACATTCATACATCGTACCATGCACGCACGTCGATTATTCCGACTTCGAATGTGGCCGCCCTTTAGTAATTAATTAATTTGGTCATGCAATGTTTTCCTCGGTCGTCCTTGGCTTCTTTTACCACTCACGCTGCTTGTGTACAACTTTTTAACCATTCTACTCGCATCCATTCGATCCATATGTCCAAACCATTGTTTGGTATTATTTTAATAATTAACAAAAATAAAGATGGATGATGAAATGAAAATATAAGAAGTTAAGCGGTGCGAATGATGGTGTCATGAACAAAATAATGAAAGGATCATTAAGATGGTTTGGACATATGGAAAGAATGAATGAAGAAAGAATGGTAAAAAAATTATATGTTAATGATGTAAATGGAACCAGAAATAGAGTAAGACCGAGGAAAACGTGGCACGATCAAATAAATCAAATATTTAATGTCGGCCATGTGAGGAGTCAGAGAAATCGACGCCCGTGCATGACACGTTGTATGAATGTTGAGGAAGCGAATTGAGAAATATGTCAGGAAAGAAAAGTGTGGCAGTCCATTCTTTCTGCCTACCCCTTCGGCGAGACGGCGTGATGGTTAGTTAGTTAGTTAGTTAAGACGGATGATTTATTTCCGAATGCAGGTTATGAGCAATGCGTGGGATAGGAGTGCAGAAATACTCGGATAACGTAAAAACGTAATAAATCACCAAAACGGATCGTTAAAGAACGAATTCAATTCGCGAGAAATTCTAAAAACGTTCGCAATAAAAAGGCTCATAAAATATTTCGGTACGCGTGGATGCTAACACCCATACAAAATAACTACACGTGTTCAAACATCATTATGTCATATTTATCATATATTACTTGCCACGTGGAAAGTCGGAAAAATCGACGTGCGCGCATGGCACACGCGTCTGAAAATTGTGAAGTCGAGAGATATGTCGGGATACAACTAGGCGAAGACAGTTAGTTAATTCAATTTAACATCTGTGAAAACCGACTAAATTCATGGTAAATATTTTTTTTGTATATTTTAAATTACACTGATGAAGGACTTCTGTGTCCCGTAACATATTTAAATCATGTAACCACCCTACCTATTTGAACGTACGCGATACGTTCACTGTGACTGTACCATTCTGCGCTATCACGTACGCGCTTGATAAAAAGTAATGTACCTAAAATGTACAAACTGTTAGCGATACGCGCGTGTGCCAACAACACTCGAGTACAAGTCTTCATAAATATGATAGTTTTACAAGTGGCAGGCGAAGTGTGCGGCCGAATATTTGACGTTTCGTAATTTAAAAAATAAAATTAATATATAATTAAATTTGATTAATAAAAAACCTGCTTTTTTGCACGTTTCTCGGAAAATAGCCCAAAGGTATGGCGGTTATAGAAAATAAAAAAAATAAAGAAAAAGAAGGGGAAAAAATATTTCAAGATTGAATTGTTTTTGGGATCTTGGGAAAATCCGTATAACTTGTGATTCTCGTCTGACGTTTCGGAGATCGTTGCAGTCTCCATCCTCAAAGTAGTTATGAAAACTACCCTGAAGACGGAGACTGCAACGATCTCCGAAACGTCGGCCGAGAAAACGAGTAGACGAAAATCAAATGGAATAAAACTAAACACAAATATATTATAAATTATCGGGTTCTGGTCTAGGGGACAGAACGCTTGGCTCCTGATCCAGGGGACATGGGTTCGAGCCTGGACACGACCAGATTCCTTCTTCATGATAATGAGCTATTTTCTGTTCATATTGAAGATTTTATAATAAATTCTAATACTATTGATTTAAATCCTTAGGTTAATAATTTGTTGAAATAAAAAATATTTTTTATTTAGATATTGATTTTTGGAATTCCATATTGATTTTTTTTTATTACACTGTGATTTCCTCTTTTGAGTCTATTTTTCTCGACATGTTTCGAAGGCTTTCAACTTGACCATCGAGAGAACGATACCAACTTTGTTAGTTTATATCGTTCTTCCGATGATGAAGGTGTAAAGCCTTCGAAATATGTCCGGAAAAATAAAATAAAATTTGGAAAATTGTTTTAATTCATAAAGATATATTTTTTTAATTTTATTGACATTGTTTATTATGACAGTATTTTAAATTAAAGAGTCAATAATGTTGAATTGATTTTACCCATTGCGGGTTAATCATTTTTTAAGGAATTATTGAATCCTAATAGAGACGAAGGCGTTGTGTAGCAGTGTGATAATTGCGTAAGTCTTTTACATTGCATTAATAAAGATTTCTGCTTAATGCTTACAAATAATCTTAATAGATGGCGCTAGTGTAGATTGACCTAAAAATGTGAAGTCATTTAAAATAGTAGCATATATTCAACTTCCAAAAATTTGTTAGACGTGATGGTCGTAAGAAGGGTGGAATGGGGTATGTTGTTAACATAAAGTGATCGCTTAACCCAACCAATGACAGGTCATGAGTCCTGTAAACGCCTCGACTACCATATTCAGCTTAAAAAAAAACAATCTTCATCTTCGTCTCTATTGAGATACAATTAATCCTTAAAAATGATTAACCCGCAATGGGTAAAATCCAGTATTTGTATACATTGAAAAACAAAATGAATTACCATAGTTTGCACCGTCAAACGATGGATTATCTAAGATGATTTAAGTCGCTCCCATAAAATATAATAATTTGTTTAGATAACTGACGCTTGAATCAATATTAAAAAGGTAATATACATTCATGACGGAAAGTTTCAGATTCGTTAAGCAAATGCGATACGCGACATTTGAGTCATTAGACGGCAATTACGATGTTTGAGACGGTAAAAAGTGCACGAAGGATGCTTTAACCCACAGGTTTCCAAACTTTTATTAATTACCGCCCCTTTTACGAGAAAAAATAAACATTCCAAAAACAATTTGTCATATTTTAATATTTACGAGGGCCTCAAATATTAAAATATGGCGAATTTAATTTTATAAATCAAAACACTGTTTTTCGTTATTCGCTTTTCAAAAACGATATTTTTCAAAAGCGAAATAGCCACCACCCACTTTACAAGAAAAAAATCCAATGCCCCCTCAAATATTAAAACATGGCGAATATTTACAGAATTAATATAGTGCTTTTTTTTAAATTGCTTTACAAAATTAAAAAAATAAGTGTTTTAATTCATTAAAAATCGCTATTATAGTAATTAAATATGTTTAAAAATTATCTATATCTATTTATAATCTCAATATTTACTATTTTGTTTATAAAATAATTAACTACACTGATGAAGGGTCCCTGTGTCCCGAAATAGGTTTGTTTTTAATTCAGTTTAAAAGTTTAATAAATTGTTAATAAAATAGCTAAAAAAAAACAATATTTAAAATCAATAAATTTTACATATTTGAAGATTATTTATTGTTTCTTGGACAATGATGTAAAACTCCATATTAAATAATAAATACGAATCAAAACGTCAGTTTTCTAGAAGTTTTATTATATTTAATTGGGATGACATTTGATAATGCCTTAGAAGGGCGAAACATGTCATTCCCATAAAAGATAATAAAACTTCTAGAAAACTGACGTTTTCATTCGTATTAATTATTTGAAGATTATTTTTGTCTAGAATCATGTTCGTAGGATCGGTATGTATATAAAGGACTCAGATTGCAATAGCGTCACCAGTCTGTCGATGCCAGCGAGCCTGGCGAAACCGGTCGCTGTCGAAATAAAGACAAAAGTGGAAGAAGTTAAAATGCATCCTTTTTTAAAATTATTATTTAAAATGAATTTCTATCAAGAGATTACAGTATAATCATTTGATTATAATAAAGTGCTGCTTACAAAGATATAATTTTTTTTTCTTCGATGGCCCAACAGCCCATATTGAGCCTTAGCCTCCAGTATTCTTCTCCTCCAACTCCTCCTGTCCTCCGCTTCGACCCTCCAATCTGACACTCGTAACAATTTCGCCCCATCTCTCCCAACTTCATCCTCCCATCGCATCCTTGGTCTTCTACCACCTGGGTGCCACTCCAAAAATCTTTTTGGGGTTCGCGATGACGGCATCCTCTGCACGTGACCGGCCCATCTCAGTCTATTCAGTCTGTATAAAGATTATTCAATTAAATTTTGTATTATTATTAAATTTCGTATGTCTGGGCCGTCCCCTTGACCGTCTCAACCCAACACCCCATTTACCTGTGTACCTGCTATCGCCCCCTTTTGGGAACCTATGGTCTAACCCGATGAGTGAAATAAAAGGAATATCAAGATAAGAGTACCCAGAGACAACCCACTCGGCACCGGTATGCGGGTGATATCATCGCTACGAAACAATACTGATTGCCGTTTTTATCTGCCCGACGAAAAAAAGGAACAGAGCATCTATACCACTACCAAACTCGCAAATGCAGAGGTCGTCAAGCGGTTGATGCGCGTACTATAAATTTCAGTTACAGCTAAAATATTAAATCATACTATATAATCAACCTATTGAACGCTAACGCATATTAATACCGTGGAATTCCATAGTAATATAGTTAGGAAATTAAAAAATAAAGTATAATCGACTAATTATTAAAAACAAAAATTAAAAAACACATATAACACATAATCAGATTCCTCCTTTTACTCCTTTCTCCTTAAATACTTTGTCTCTTTTAATCTCCAAAGCTCCCATTCCCAATCAAATGCAAATTAATCATTTATTAATTTCTATATAAATTATGTCTTTTCAAATGTATGTTTTTTCTAAATTACAATTTTTTATTAATATATTTTTTATATTATCTTCATGTACTATTATTTTATCAGTTTTTACTGTTAAAAAAATAGTACTAATATCAAATAGCCCAGGTTAATTTTAAATTTGAATTGTTGTATCGAATTTTAAATGCGTTTTTATGTGCGATTTTATTTTTATGTCGAATTTTAAATGCGTTTAAATGCGTCTTTCTTTCTTGTTTAGTTTTTATATGTTTACACCTGAAGATGGAGGTATCCTCCGAAACATGTCGTTTTTTATTTAATAATTAGTGGACTAAACAAAGTTATTTTCAATATCCTATGAATACTATAAAATGTTATGGTATGATAATTATTAATATTATGGTTAATTAATTAACTGTGGGGGAGCTGTTTCGACCCCCCCGGGATAGGGAAGCTTTCTTCCAAATGGTCGTCACGTCGGGGGGACCCGGCAAGACACATGAAGTTTATGAAGAATGTTGACATGATCTGACAGAGGTTATAATCTTTATAACATCTGTCAGATCATGTAAACAACAACAATTTTATAATATTTATATAAATATGTATCTTTTCTGAAGAAGGACTGTTTGTCCAAAACATGTCAATATAATTTTATTATTTTAATAAAAGTGTATAAAAAGAAAAATAGAAATAAACCATCACGATAACACAAAGTATGGCGTAAATAGAAAAAATAATTTCTAAATTTGCAATACTCCTTGTAAGTGTTATGATGGTTTAAATATTGAAAACCCCTGTGTACCATATTGGATACCAGAAAAAGTATATATATTTTTTAAAAATACCCCTTAAAAACACAATTGTTTTTTTATTGGTGAATAATTTTTTTTAAATATTTAGAGGTCTCCGAGAACATTATTGATGTAAAATATTCTGTTTCGTTATATCGGAAAGGAGAAAATATGAATAATGAAGTTGTCCAGAAATGTGTACAAAAAAAACAATTTTTGTTATTGTTACGTTCAGCGAGCTTATCGCAAACCAACAAATCAATTGCGCACCATTCCAACGGAGATCATTATTGGAGAGCTGGGTTATGAAAGCGAACGGGTTCGAAATATGATAGAACATTTTGTTTTTTTGAATGTACGAGTATACGAATACTGGATTTTACCCAATATGGGTGTATTAATCATTGAGAATTAATTGTATCTCAATAGAGACGAAGATGTAAATTATTTGGAAACAGAATATGGTGGTCGAGGCGTTTACAGGACTTATGACCTTTCATTGGTTGGGTTAAGCGATCGCTTTATGTAATACAACATTCCCGATTCCGCCCTTCTACTAACTATTTTGAAAGTCACCAGTCGTCCATCATGCCGTTTCGCCGCAGGGGTAGGCAGAGAGAATGGACCGCCACACTACTCTATCCTGACAAACCTCTCTAGCTTCCTCCACATTCATACAACGAGTCATACACGCACGCCGATTCCTGCGACTTCTTACATGACCAACCATTAAAATTTTTTTTTTTTGCAATTTTGACGCCATCGATGTTTATCGGACAACCTCATCCCCCAATTAGTCCGTTATATCGAGGTTTTACTGTACTTTGCTTTACTTATATGAGTAATTTAATATGATAAAAAACATGTGAATTCTGGCGTTGGACTTTAACATATATACAACTTCCAAAAATTTGTCAGATATGGTCATAAGAAAGGTGGAATGGAGAATGTGGTAATTACATAAAGTGTGCACTTAACCCAACCAATGACAGGTCATAAGTCCTGTAAACACCTTGATCAACCATATTCAGTTTCCAATTTGCATCTTCGTCTCTATTGAGATACAATTAAATCATGAATTGATAACCCGCAATGGGTGAAATCCAGTATTCGTATACAAGTATACGAGTACGTATTTATTAAAAAAAAAATATGATAAAAAATATTCAAAACTTGTGTAATTTGTTTATAAACTGCGTTATTTTGTTTTATTGAACCAATTTTTGTAACCCTAACAAAAGTGATATAATTTTTTTTTTTCAAATAACGTCACACACAAATTAATTGATTATTACGAAAGTAATATGAAAAACATCGAAAACGTCTAGAGTGCGAAAATAATATTTATTTTTAAATATGGACTCGCGGGCTTATATCTGTAAACTCTTCAAATGCGGTTCACATTTTGGCACGAATTTATGCCAGAGAAGAAGTATACACCATAAAGGGCGGGAGTTATGGACCCGCACGTCAGAGGGATGAGTGAGACAGGGAGAGAGCAGAGTGAGGAGGAAGCGGCGACACGATTTATACGTTTGTTGTACAATACACTTAATAGAAAAATTCACAATTCTTTCAGGAAATATAAAGGTACGAATAATATAATGGATATTCTTTGGCAATAGAAACAACAAACCATTATGCCGTTTCCCCGAGAGGGTAGGCAGATAGAATGAACAACCACTATCTCCGACAGCGCCAGCATAGATTGTTCTTTCTTCCGGCGGCAAGAACCAACCTGCCTCTAATAATGCCGGTGGGAAGAGCAATCAGTTACCTCGGAGATCGACGTCTTTCAAATTAGTGAAAGTACGTTCAGAAGGAAAATACTCTTAACTTTAGAGAGTATTTTGTCTTCCTAAAGTTGAACCATCTCTCATGCGTTCCTGATCCCTTTCTCAAATAGATGCCTTAAACTGTAACTATGTTTGTAATGTCTTTTGAGTGAATAAATAAACTGAAACTAATCTATCCTGACACTTTGCTGTAGCCTCCTCCACATTCATTCACGCACGTCGACTCCTCCGACTTATAACATGGCCGAACTTTAAATTTTGATTAATTTGATCGTGCCATGTTTTCCTCAGTATCCCTCGACTTCGTACTCCTTTCACATAGTTAATGTATATTTTCTGAACCATTTTTTTTAAATCGTTCATTGAGTTTATATCGTTTTCCTATCATGATGATATAAAATATTCGAAACATACCAAGAAAAATAAACTCAGAAATGGAAAGAACTGTATTTAAAAATGTAAAAAAAAATTAGAGGAAAACCTGGCATGGCCAAATTAATCAATTACTAAAAGGCGGCCACATTCGAAGTCGGAATAATCGACGTGCGTGCATGGTAATCGTACACATACATCGGTATGAATGTAGAGAAGCCCGAGAGATATGCCAGGACAGAGCATCGTGGCGATTCATCCTCTGCCTACCCCTCCGGGGAAATGGCGTGATGGTTAGAATATTGTACATTTGATAAAATCTTAGACAGGCGAAACATATCATTCAAATAAAATACTCGTACATAATAAACTATAAGTTTTAATTCGTATTAAGGGGTTACGGGCAGTCAGAGGTATAAAAAATAAGTATTTTCAATATACTTTTTTGTCAGTAATTTAATCTATTTTATAAAACCGACAATATTAAATTATTTTATTATGTTTTAACTTGATTTGACCCAAATTTCAAAAACAATTATAAATTATATATGAAGATATCGCCATATCTGTTGGACCCTGTTCCATAATGCGGTGACCATTATTACTTCTTACAGGTTTATCGAAAACCATTTAAATAAAAAAATGTTTATCATTTTAATAGTAAATCTAGTGCCTGATCGAAGTTTTTTTTAACAAACAAAATGCCGGCCTCTGATAATGTACTTACGGATTTTCAAGGAAAAATTGAACAATTGATTGTTTATAAAAAACAGAAGTTTTTAAAAAGAAAAAAATCCTTCGATCAGGCAGGCACTAGATTACTAAGATGAACCTGTAAGAAGTTATAATGGTCACCGCATTATGGAACAGGGTCCAACAAATATGACAATAACTTCATATTTAATTTATATTTATTTTTCTTCAAATTTGGGTCAAATCAAGTTAAAACATGATATAATAATTTCACATTGTTGGTTTTAAAAATTTAATTAAATTACTGACAAAAAATATTTAAAATACTTAATTTTTTTATACCTCTGACTGCCCCTAACCCCTTAATTATATTGTATGATATGGAGTTTGACCTCAATGGAGTTCAAGAAACAATAAATATAAAGTAATTTATTTATTTACGTTACACATAATAATTCAATATCGCCTATGCAAAACTATTTCAATGCGAGACATTAAAATTTTGATTATTAATAGTTTCGTAAAAAAAAAATCGTGACTGTTCACATGTACCGTTCGTGCAGGGGAAATGCATTTTCCGGTGGTTGGGGTGAAATATAAGGGCTGGCAGCGTACACGAGAGTGGTTGAGGACACACCCAACAACGTAAATCAATACAAAGCACCTGACCTCGATGCACGCCCCTCGCATACAACTCGGGCGATCTAAGTAGAAAACAAAATCACATATTCAATTTCTAATGTTATGGCTATAATATTTAATAACTATTTGATAATCCATTGTTTCGACAGAAACACTATGATTCTTCAATATTATTAAATGTTTTAATTTTAGAACACTTTTATTTTACGTATCACAAATTATTTACTATTTTTTAATTAGATTGTCGCGACAGCTGTTTCGCTAACCTGTTGGGTTCATCAGGTATTACAAAAAACATTTCATTACAAGACGAAATAGCTCTCGCGACAATCTTATGAATATATATATTTTTCAAATACGCCATCACGTCACATACACATCACACCGTCTCTCCGAAGGGGTAGGCAGTAAGAATGGACTGCCACATTCTCATCACATTCACATATTTTTATCCATTCTTCTCTCATCTATTCGTTCCGTATGTCCAAACCATCATAGTGACCCTTTCTTATTTTTTTTATCACGCATTATCCGCCTTATATTCCTTTCTTACTTCATGGTAATACATTCTATCATACATTGCATTTCCTCACACCTTATTTCTAGAGTATTTATCCTACTTTCATTATTCTTCTGCCAACTTCAAGCTTCGATTCCATACATAAGGGTCGGCACTAGAGCTCCATTGTACACTGCCATCTTTGCTTCATTCGATATATTTCTATTTGCCGTAATGACTTTGATTTCACCATTGACATACAAAACAACTTCTAAACCTTCATCGAAGCAACATTAATGAAGAGTGAAAATATCACCAAGGTCTGTTAATTGGTTGCCGAGTTAATTGAGTAGAAAGATTAGAAGAAGAAGAGGACCCTCCATTTTTTTATATATATATATATATATATATATAGATTGTAGATAAGTGTATAATACTATAAATCGGGCTCTCCCCATAGCCGTGGCAACAATAAGACAGCCGGTGATTTACGGGCGGGCGTTGGACGTAAATAGGCTGAAAGGCCGAAAATAGAAGCCCTAAACTCGATAAAACCAACACTAGCGAGTCCATAGAGAAACACAAGTCGTTACAAGAGTCCTTATAGCGCCCTTAATTGGACCAATGAAGGGTCAAATTATAACATTACCTCTCTGTCTTTTATATATTTTTTCTTCTTCATCAATGCAGCAGCAACACTCATTAAAGGTATCAAAAAAAGTCCCACTTTACACAATACCTCAAAGAACTTCACTGACTTAAAAGTCTACAAAGAATCCAGTATAAACTCTGCTGGACAGTCTTTAAAGTGCTACATGGAATGGCACCAAGTTAAAATTCAGTTTATTAACTCAAAAGACATTAAAAAACAGGAAAATGTTTAAGGCATCTATTGAGTACAGATAAAATATTATAAAAATACAACATAGTACCAGGAACGCAAAAGAGATGGTTGGACATTAGAAAGACAAGATACTTTCTAAAGTCAAGAGTATTTGTCTCCTGAACGCACCTTCACTAATATGAAAGACGTCGATCTCCGAGGAGACCGCATTCAGCAGACTAATTGCTCTTCCCACCGGTGTCGCCAGAGGCAGATTGGTTCTGGTGGCCGGTAGGTAAAAAAAAATCTGTGCTGTTGCTGTCGGAGAATTCTATCAGGGATAAAAAGACCAACATCCTCTAGCACGGCCGAGTTCTCGAAATATCCCCTTATTAATTTAAAGAAATGGGTAATGAGATGTCCATCTCTTCGAAGCTGTAATGAATTGGTTCCAAGCATTCCTAACAGAAATGCCGTGGGATAGAGCCACGGTTAACTACCTACTCCCTCATGTAGAGATACCTTCTACCTGACGACCTTCGTGGCAGAGTGGTTACAAGCTCTGACTTCCATGCCGAAGGTCCTGGGTTCGATTCCCGGTGATGGCAGTGTGATTGTCACACTGTCTTTGGTCTGGTGTAGAATTCAAGTGACAATAAAATGGCGATAGATTGGCTACCTATCACATGTCACGAGAATCAATATAATAGCTAAAAAAAAAATAATTGTATACAGTAATAACGGAATATCTCGCCTCGTGAGGACTCCATATCACAGAACCACATTCGAGTCTGCTCCGAACCAGAGTCTTCAGAATCACTGTCTTCAGCAGTCGTCCTCCAGTTCGGTACCCGAAGAAGTTGTGCTGAATCCCTCTTTATTTTAGTTAGTTAGTTATCAGTGGCGTATATATTTCTCGGTGAATCCTGTGAAAATCCCGCCAGGGTATGTCGCGACGGAAGAGCTTTGCCTAATCCAATTACAGACTGCATTTAGCCCGGAACAAGACGCGGAGATTAGCGCTGTGCGGAAGTGCCGCATGCGAGGGGAAATTATTTCGCTGAAATATGGGGTGGGAAAAACGGAAAACACGACGACAGTAATGTTCATAAATGTACGAGTACGTAAAATACTACGGATATAATAACGTGTGGACACTTACTTACGAGTAAATAGTATTAGAAAATGTTTTAAAAAGTATTATACAATAGTCCATTGTTTTGGCCGAAATACTATGATACATAAGCATTATAAACTGTTAAATTAAAAAAAAAAACTTTGTTTTATGTATCACAATGGCATTTTATTTTACGCGACAGCTGTTTCGTCAACCTGTATTGACATCATCAGGTGTTACAGTAATACATCAAATGTAAAATTTTCGTGATTTTTCGAACCTTTATGTGTATTTGTTCCTATGTCAATTTGAATAATTTCTTTGATATAATGCCTATGGAAAGAGCCATGTTAGGAATAAGCCTAAGAGACAAAGTCAGAAACAATACGGTGAGAGAAAAAGCAAAGGTCACCGACATTATCCACCGGCACTCTAAAATGGCAATGGACAGGTCACGTAACCAGAAGCTCAGATGAAAAGTGGACAAGAAGACTGCTGACTTGGAGACCGTGGACGGCAAAGAGAAGTGCAGGGCGACCGCAACTACGGTGGAAGAATGATCTAAACAGACACGTCGAAATAACTGGATGCAGTCTGCACAGGACAGAGTGACATGGAAGTGAATGGAGGAGGCCTATGTCCAGGAGTGGACGGGAATACGCTGAAGAAGAAGAAGAATAATATTATTTGTCGGCTGCTTTATTTACTGATGGTGTCATGAACAAAACAATGAAAGGATCACTAGAATGGTTTGGACATATGGAAAGAATGAATGAAAAAGAATGGTAAAAAATTATATGTTGATGATGTAAATGGAACCAGAAATAGAGGAAGACCGAGGAAAACGTGGCACGATCAAATAAGTCAAATATTAAATGTCGGCCATGTGATGAGTCAGAGAAATCGACGCGCGTGCGTGACACGATGTATGAATGTTGAGGAATCGAGAGAAATATGTCAGGAAATAAAAGTGTGGCAGTCCATCCTTTCTGCCTACCCCTTCGGGGAGACGGCGTGATGGTCAGTTAGTTAGTTAGTTGCTTTATTTACGCCTAGCAAATTACCGAAGGCATTATCGCCAAGATAGGTTTTCCTAGTTTCGCGGCGAGCAAACACAACAAGGCTAGATATAGATAATGGGATACAAAATAAAGGTGAATTTATGACTGCGATTAGGTCCGCAAAAGTACTCATTTGCAATTCATTAGCGCGCATCTGCCTGCGCCTGCCTTTGTTCGCGCCGCACACTCATCTGCATTCTATTTCCGAGACGACCAAGTCAACATCAAAGATGTATAATTATTCTGCTCATTAAGGCGACTCCTTGTAAAGATTTCCTATCCAAATAACTACTAGTATTAACTAACTAAATAGCTAACCATCACGCCGATTCCCCGGAGGGGTAGGCAGAGACGATGGATCGCCACACTTGCCTGTCCTGGCATACCTCTCGGGCTTCCTCTACATTCATACATCGTACCATGCACGCACGTCGATTATTCCGACTTCGAATGTGGCCGCCTTTTAGTAATTGATTAATTTGGTCATGCCATGTTTTCCTCAGTCGTCCTCGGCTTCTTTTCCCACTCACGCTGCTTGTGTACAACTTTTTAACCATTCTACTCTCATCCATTCGTTCCATATGTCCAAACCATCTCAGGGATCCTTTTTTAATTTTATCCATGATGCCGTCATCTGCCTTACATTTCTTTCTTATTTCATCGTTCGGTATTCTATCATACAACGTTTTCCGCACATTCTTCTTAGTGATCTCATTTCTACGGCGTTTATCCTGCTTTCATCCTTCTTTTGCCAGCTCCAAGCTTCACTTCCATACATGAGGGTTGGCACTAGAACTCCATTGTGTACTGCCATCTTTGCTTCTGTGGATATATTTCTATTTGCAGTAATGACTTTGAGTGCGCCATTTATTTTATTCCCAGCACCAACCCTCCTTTCGATGTCTTTCTCCATTTTTCCGTCCCTTGTAAACATGCTTCCCAGATACGTAAATTCAGTAACTTGCTCCAATTTCTCGCCCATCGCACTTATATCACAAATCGTCATACATTCTTCTTTCTCGAAAACCATCACTTTAGATTTAGACACATTCATCACCAAGTCACTCTTTTTGCATGCCTCATACATCCTTGAAACTAAGACTTGCAAATTTTCTTTACTGTCAGCGATTAACTACTAGTAGGTAAAGTAAATATAAATAACTACTAGGCCGGTAGGTAAAACGATCTGTGCTGTCGCTGGCGGAGAAATCTATTAGGGACAAAAAGACCAACATCCTCCAGCACGGCCGAGTTCTCGAAATATCCCCTGATTAATTTAAAGAAATGGGTAATGAGATGCTCATCTCTTCGAAGCTGTAATGAACAGAGAAATCGACGCGCGTGCAAGACACGATGTATGAATGTTTAGTAAGTGAGAAAAATATGTCAGGTGTTATGTACCCACTAGAATGCAGCACCAAAATTGTAATCAAATCAAATCAGTTTATTAACTCAAAAGACATTACAAACAGGAACATGTTTAAGGCATCTATTGAGTACAGGTAAAATATTATAAAAATACAACAAAGTGCCAGGAACGCATTAGAGATGGTTCGACATTAGGAAGACAACATACTTTCTAAAGTCAAGCAAATCTTTATCTGGTGAGGACTTCTTGTCTCCCCTAATCTATCGAAAAATAATATTATCTATACATGCTGTGGATATGGACTTTGAAAGCTCAACGGAACTTATTCACTTTGAATGCAGCAAAGTCCAGGATATTATCTTAATGTTCCTTGATAACTCCTGCTTATAAATAGGGCATTTGCTGTATTTGTCACACACATTAATTTTGGAGTCGAAGCTTGTAACACACATATTATATATTTATATAATAAATCATCGAGATCCAGTCGATCGTGCATTTTCATTTTGGAAGACAGTAACACAGGAAAGAAAAGTGTGGCAGTCCATTCATCTGCCTACCCCTTCGGGAAGACGGCGTGATGGTTAGTTAGTTACATACACATATATAAATATTATACAAATATTTTTTAAATAATAGAATAAATAACAGTCGCCAATGGCGTCGTATGACGTCACTATTCACGTCCCAAACACCGGCGCTAAATGCGCGCAGCGGCCACGCGGCGGGCGCGGGCCGCGCCAAGATCCCACCAAGGGCGGGGCGTGGCCCGGCTGGGATCATTGCGCAATGCTCAAGTATCGGCGGACGAATCGCCAAACTGATATCCGAGACGGTGAGAATTTTATCATTACTTGGACTCGGACTTGGATCTTCTGGCTTACAGAGGTTCAGTTCATGTGGCTATTCCTCTTACGTCTGATGGGAACATTGTTGGATGATAATATTTCTGGACGGAAAATATATCATAAGACATGTCAAAGCGAGATGAAGGCGATTAAAACAATCTATTGTCTAGATTTGTACGGTAGATTTTTAATATATAAAACATAAAGGTCCTCTTCTTCGTCTATTCTTTGAACTCAATTGATTCGGAATCCAATTGACAGATCTTAGTGTTATTTTCACTGTTCATTAATATTACTTTGGTGAAGGTTTAAGAAGACTAACTAACTAACTAACTAACCATCACGCCGTCCCCCAAGAGGGATTGGTTGTCCGAAACATGTCTATGTAATTTTATTTTTTAATATAACTGTTGTATATACAAAGTATATAAAAAAGAGAAGCAAACCATCATAACAACACAAAGTACGGCGTATATAGAAGAAAAAGTGGAAGTAGTTAAAAAAACATCGTTTTATTTAATTATTATTATAAAGAGATGAACCTCTGAACGTCAGAAGATCCAAGTCCAGTTGAGGGGTGTAGGATAGAGAAAAACGCAGACTATTTGAAGATGCCTACATCCAGCAGTGAGAGACGGCCAGGGAGAAAGGTTTGGTACTATAACTGCGTCTTATGCAGTCGTCTTTAACCTTTTGCGGGCGAATCGATTTCGTCTCCTGTTACCAAGGAGGTCGCGTTCCCCATTAAGGAACGTCAGAAGTAATAAATGCTAATAAATTTCATACACAAGCAGAAGAGTAATTGATTTTCGTCACGCCCGGACTGGTTAAAATAATACCCCATACATAATTCATGCCGCCCGCCGCACAAACAAACAAGGTGGAGACCGCCTGGAAAAGTCTTTTCATTTACACAAATTTATTTATTAATGCGATAGTCGGACCTCGGGTAGGGAACGTATTTTCCTACATCTAAAAAAACCCTAGCGGTGACTCGATAAGAGACGACGGTCGAATGTTTTCAAACATTCAAACGTAAGTTCTTAAGGTCCATTTACACTGAACAGTGACAAAAACGACACCGACGTAGCCTTGAATCTCACTGTGTCCGAGTTGATAAGTGTCAATTTTACGTATGCGCGTCTCTCATCAACTCTCCTGAGGGCGATTTTATTATAGCATTTGAGATAACTAGTCGGTTAGATTCAAGATTTAAGGTTAATAAACTGATTTGACACGGAGTGATGAATTAGGTAGTTAATTTCATGTTTCATAGAGGAAGACCGAGAAAAACGTGGCACGATCAAATAAATCAAATATATTGAATGTCGGCCACGTGAGGAGTCAGAGAAATCGACGCGTGAGCTAGACACGATGTATGAATGTTGAGGAAGCGTGAGAAATTTGTCAAAAAAGAAAAGTGTGGAAATCCATTATTTCTCCCTACCCCTTCAGGGAGACGGCGTGATGGTTAGTTAGTTAGTTATTTATTGAAAGGTGTCCACCCTGTATGTATGAGAGATAAGCATGTAAGGAAATAACAGTGTGGCGGTCCATTATTCTGCCTACCCCTTCAGAGACACGGCGTGATGGTTAATTAGTTAGTTAGTTTCATTGGACTTGGATTAGGATGTGGAGTGAGTCCTTTGTAAAAACGTTCGGCAAATTTCAGAATGAATTCATCTATCATCGGGATTCCCGATTCTAGGTGCAGTTGTGTGATCCTGGTCCATGAAGGCGCACCAAGCGATAAACGGATAGCCTTATTTTGCTAGGATTTGTAGTTTTCGTATGTGACTCGAAGCTGCATAGCCCCAGATTGGGGCTGCATACGTGAAGATCGGTCTTATGACCGTTTTGTATATTAGGAGTTTATTGTGTTGCACAAGATATTTTCGCGCAAACCTTGATGTACCATATTAAACTCGGGCCCCGCAGATCGAAGGCACCAAGTCGTATCCTCTTTTAATTATTAAACAAGCCATTTCTAGGAAGCGCGCGCACGCGCAGATAGTGCCGCCGAAATGAAATCAGCCGGTGGGACAGAGGACGTTCGGCCGACCCGGAATCCGGACCGAACACGCATGGCGGTTCACGCCCGGCGCATTCTAATAAACAACTGTTGCTAGATTCGTGGAATTATGCGTAGCGATCTCGAATGCATGCGGGTCAATGAATCCAGTCCAAACGATACACGCCATTGTTCGCAATACGGGAAAAAACAATAATAAAACATAACATAATTTAAATCGTATGTCAATATTCTGTGGTTATGATTAACTAACTTCGCCCTGTATGGCGCTCCGGTATCATTTCGAGGAAGCTTAAGCTCCAAGTATTCAGCATTAGCGTTAAAAGCGTACTGCTGTACGGATGTGAGACTCGGAAGCCTACCGCGGACGTTATTGGTAAACTCCAGGTGTTTATAAATAGGTGCCTTCGCTCAATATTCAAAATCTATTGGCCGCAAACAGTGTCAAATGCCGTTCTCTGGACTATGGCAGGCGAAAAGCCAATTAGAGAACAAGTCGCTAGTGGCATGGATCGGTCACACTCTGAGACGGAACCCAGCCTGCATCGCTCAGGGCGCACTAGACTGGTCCCCTATGGGGGGAAAAAGAAAGCGAGGCAGACCAGAGCCACCTGGAGAAGAACCCTGCAGGACGAGGTTAAGGCAGCAGGCCTCACTTGGGATGATGTTAAGCATCAGGCATGCGATAGAGTCGGGCGGAGAAGATTCCTTGAGGCCCTATGCACCACGGAGGTGTGACAGGACAAAAAGAAGAAGAGAAGATGATTAACTAACAACTGACCAACCATCACGTCATCTCTCTGAAGAAATAATGGACTGCCAAATCATTTTATTTCCTGACAAACTTTTACTCGCTTCCTCAAATGCATGCATTTTTCCGCGTGTATTTCTCGAATGCAATAAAGATTTGATTGATTTGAAATGCCTTACTTTATTTTCCCGACACACTTCTCTCCCTTTCTCAACATTCCTACATCATGTCATGCACGCACGTCGATTTCTCCGACTCCTCACGTGATCGACATTCAATATTTGATTGTGCCACATTTTCCTCGGCCTTCCTTTATTTCTAGCTCCGTTCACATATAACTTCTTCACTATTCTGTATTCACTCATTCTTTCCATGTGTCCAAACCATCTAAACGACCCTTTCATTATTTTGTTCATAAAACATTCGAATGATAGTGTTATGAGCATAATAATGAAAGGATCATTGATGTGGTTTGGACACATGGAAAGAATTAATGAAGAAAGAACGGTAAAAAAAAAGAATAACATAGTGTTAACAATGTAAATGGAACTGAAATAGAGAAAGCTCGAGGGAAAAGTGTCACGATCAAATTAAACAAATATTGAATGTCGGTCACGCGAGGAGTCGGAGAAATCGACGTGCGAGCATTACACGATGTATGAATGTTGAGGAAGCGAGATAAGTATATCAAGAAAGAAAAGTGTGGCAGTCGATTATTTCTGCCTATCCCTTCGGAAAGACGGCGTGATAGTTAGTTAGTTATTTAGAGTATATGAAATGAAAGTGGCACACGTCTTGCCCGCGCGATAGCCCTTACGGAAATGAACTTGCGCGTCACTAGTCACTCTGTATTCTCATTATCAGACGCCCTTTTAATGGTAATAATGATAACGTTGTGCCCTGTCGCAATACGCGTGTCCGCGCCGAGGCTGCCGGGGCGTTGATGAAACGGATGAAAAATATAGCTAAGGGATGGGGGGTTAATATCTGACTTGGGAAATAAGCTTCTGTCTCGTCCGGATATTAAAGTTTACACCCCGGTGCTAAATCCCCACCATCTATCTGCCTGTTGGTTGGGTTAAAATTATAGATTAAAACAACGGCAACACAACGATTTATCAGAATTTTTATTTTTATATGATAATGCATTTTGGAATATAAGCTTGGAACTGGCAGAAGAAGGATGAAATCAGAATAAATGCGGTAGAGATGAGGTCCCTAAGACGTATGTGTGATAGAACGATATACTACAGAATCTCAAATTCTGATATAAGAAAGGAATGTAGAGCGGAAGGTTAAAAAAAAACTAACTAGCTAACCATCACGCCGTCTCCCCGAAGGGGTAGGCAGAAAGAATGGACTGCCACACTTTTCTTTCCCGACATATTTCTCTCGCTTCCTCAACATTCATACATCATGTCATGCACGCGCGTCGATTTCTCTGACTCCTCACATGGCCGACTCTCGATCTCTCTATCTTTTTGGCGGATTTACTGGTAATCTCTTGCTGCTTGAGTTTTCATCTTTACCAATTTTTGCGATTCTTGTATTCTCCATGCGGTCCACGTGGTTTCACCAAAAGCGCCTTCTGCTTCTTCCCCATCCCAAAAGAGTGATGTCTGAAAATATAGTAGGGCGAAGAAGCGTCTGCGGGGCGAGACTGTGATGATTGGATGGTGCCATGACAGAGGCCAAGCGGCAAGACTGGGAGGTGGCGGCTAGAGACAGGATGGGATGGAGACGTTTTGGAGGAGGCTAAGACCCAACAAGGGTTGTAACGCCGAAAAAAAAGAGTCCCGAACATCCACCCCTTTTTTTATCTCGTTAACATGGATTCCTTGAAAGGTAAAATTCAAATCAAATCAGTTTATTTTCTCAAAAGATATTACAAACAACATAGTTTAAGACATCTATTGAGATTAGGTAAAACATAAAAGATATATAATACCAGGAACGCGTGAGAGATGGTTCGACATTAGGAATACAAGATAATCTCTAAAGTCAAGAGTATTTGTCTTCTGAACGTACTTTCACGAATATGAAAGACGTCGATCTCCGAAGCGATCATGTTCAGCAGTTTGATTGCTTTTCCCACCGGCATCACCAGAGGCAGGTGGGTTCTGCATGCTAGGAGATAAAAGAGTCTTTGCTGACGCTGTCGAAGATAACTATCCGGAACATAAAGATGGATACCCTCCAAGATGACGGAATTGTGACCTCAGAGTATCCAAACTTTGCGGATCATTGGGTTTGTAGGGTGGCGAAATTGTAGTGTAATGTTAAACAATCAAGATTCATTAGCGGCAATCCCTCCTCCCCTTCGAAAAGACCATCCCCTCCCTAATTAGAGGGAGGCCGCTGGTGGGCGATAGCTATTAATAATAATACTTCACAATCCGGGTAATCAGCATCCCTGACGATCGTTCCGGTCGTTGAAACGGCTGCGGAATCGTAACAGAGAAAGTTATATACCGCACCGGTTTACGTGGACCAAAACGACGCCATAACGTTAAAATAATCGCGTAAATATACTAACAAGGGCGCGACTTGGCAAACTGACTACGGGGTGGGATTTTGCAGGATTGTAGCACTCCCAAAGAGTCAACGATAGTCAAAGCGTGAAGGCGCAATAGCTAGCCAATTCCTACAAAAATGTCTTCACAATATTCATCGTTGTTTATTTATTTATTCAGTAAGGGCAGCATACAGCGATATCAATACATTAATTAAGAAACACTAAGAAAAATAATAAATAAAGCCAATTACACGCTACCACAAATACAATAAACAGTTAATTGAATTTAAGCTAAGGCAAAATATGGTCAAACAAAATGAAACATAATAATAGTAGTAGAAATAAGAATAAAATTATAAGTAACATATTATAATATCATGTAAGATTATGGTCTCATCCATGCCGAAAGGTTGCTCCTATCGTTTTTTTGAAGTTTCGTTCGTTCAAATGGAAAACATCGATGTCTCCAAAATACTTGTTGTAGTTGTCACAAACTCTGTACATTGCCGCGCTTTGAGCGTAGTTAGTGCGATAAACAGGGAGATGGAAAACTTGGCTTGCGGTGTGTCTTGTGCGAGATGTAGGGGTATTGAGTGTCAATTTGCAAAGAAGTTCAGAGTTATCAATTTTATAGTGAATGATTTTGTGAAGCAGCATCGTATCATTGAGCGTACGTCTATTTTCGAAATAGTCCAAGGAATGAAATATTAGGGTAGATTGGTAATCCGAGAACGATTTGAACATTTTAAAATGAATGTGTTTTATAAACATTTTTTGGACTCTTTCAATGCGTTGGATATGTGCTGCGTAATAAGGAGACCAAACGGGAGATACATATTCAAGGCGTGAGCGAACTATGGTTATATAGAGTACTTTAAGGGCAGAAGTATTTTGGAAGGGTTTGCATGTAGGCATTATGTTTATATATGATTTTTTTGGCCGAGTGGTAATTGCTTTGACTGCCCTACCGATGGTTCCGGGTTCGATTCCCGGGAATGGCAGTATGACACACTGTCTTTGGTCTGGTGTAAAATTCACGTGACAATTAAACAGGGATAGATTGGCTTCCTATCGCATGTCACGAGAATCAATATGATAGATATACTCTATACATCGATTTGGCTCGCGCTGTAATGACGTAAAGAGCGATTCAACAAAATAGTAATAATTTTAAAATGGAAAGCAAAAAAAATGTTGAGTACTCATTATATAAATAAAATATGATAATTACATAAAAAATATTGCCCCACTGAGTCACGGCGTGTGCGGCTTTGTATCATAGTGTCGAGACTTTACATGTATTTAAATATATTGTATGTATATACATATAGTAATTTCATACAAAACAATATAACTGTTCCGACAGCATGTGGTCAGCAAGAATTATTGCACTACATACAAATACTTAAATTAATTTCGTAATTAAAATATTTTCACTATACACATGCATACAACTCTGTCTGATTACATTCACGAAATGACTGACATTATTTCATCTGAAAAAGGAATGTATAACGTGCTAAAAAATAATCTTATGTTTGCTCTAACAATAGAGAAATCAAATCAAATCAGTTTATTTTATCAATAGACGTTACAAAATTAATGTTTAATGCATCTACTGAGAACAGGTAAAATAATATATTGTATATATGGTAGTATACTACCAGAAACGCATGAGAGATGGTTCGACATTAGGAAGACAAGGTACTCTCCAAAATCAAGAGTATTTGCCATCTGAACGTACTTTCACTAATATGAAAGACGTCGATCTCCGAGGAGACATTGGAGACAGGGTTGTCCCTAGAACCCCATTATAAGTCTTAACTATGTAATATAGAGTTTTACATAATTGTTCAATAAATAGTAGTTACACATCATTGTCTGAACAAAACGATATGTTTTATATTTATTTATATATAAATAATAATAATAATTAGGCTAATTTGTATAGCGCCGTTTTCGTGAAAAGCTTACCTCAAGGGCGCTTTGACAATGTTTTTAGTCATGAGAGCTGCATGTGTCACCAGCAATCAGATAATCGTTGTTTACATTTTATGCGGTATTTCGAAAAGGTGGGTTTTAAGTTGAGATTTAAAATCTGTCGGATTGTCAATGCATCTGAGGCGTGCAGGGAGCATATTCCAGGCGGACGGACCTGCCACTGCGAAAGCCCGGTCTCCGAAATTTGTCCGGGGGTTGCGCTTTGGTTCGGATATATGGGCTGGATGCCATTCCGTGAAGCGCTTTAAAAACCGTCCAGCATGGTTTATACTGGATTCTTTCAGGACACTTGAGCCAGTGAAGATCTTTTAGATGTTGTAAAATATGAATGAATTTCCGAATATTTGATTTGAGTTTTGTTTTTGCAAATGCCAGCCTTCTGCAAATCAGGGGCAATTATCGAATATAATTGAGGGCGACCCATATAGGCCAGAAGTGGAACCCGTATCGATACTAAGAAGATTTTTCATACATATTTCACGATGTGGAGTCAGATAATGTGGGCGGGATTAAGTACCTTTACAGCGGCGACGTTAACCCATCGTCGGGCGGGTGTTTCGCTAGAGCAAAGTTTCCCAAAATGGGTAACGCCCCTTTCTAGGGGGCGCTGAATCATTCCAAAGGGGCGATAATTGAAAGAGAATCAATAATATGAATGAAAACGTCTGTCTTCTAGGAGTTTTATTATATTTTAGATGGAATGACATGTTTCGCCCTGACATATGACATTTGATAATGTCTTAGAATGGACGAGTAAGGAAAGAACATGTTATTCCATCTCAAATATAATTCACAAATAATTAATAACAATTAGTATAAATTGCTTTCATTAATTACAGATGATTCAAAAGTAATGAATTCAATTGCAATGAAAATAAAAATCTGTTTTGTTTTATTCAATTTGAATTTTAATTTTGACCTGATTCGTCAGCTCGCTATCATCTTCTGGCAGATCTACCAAAACCGGTCGAAACTAAAAGTTTATGGAATAAAAAAAATAAACAATATTATAAAAGATATTTTTTATTTAAAAATTATATAGTTTTAAAAATTTTACTTCATATTATCAGATATGTCGTTTTCTGTCTTTCAAAGATTGTAAAATAGATAAAATATTAAAAGTCGGTCACGTGAGGATTCGGAGAAATCGACAAGCGTGCATGATACGATGTATGAATGTTCAATTGACGATATAAACAGGAAAATGTTTAAGGCATCTATTGAGTACAGATAAAATGTTATAAAAATACAACATAGTACCAGGAACGCATTAGAGATGGTTCCACATTAGGAAGACGGGATACTTTCTAAAGTCAAGAGTATTTGTCTCCTGAACGTACCTTCACTAATATGAAAGACGTCGATCTACGAGGAGACCGCGTTCAGCAGACTAATTGCTCTTCCCACCGGTGTCACCAGAGGCAGATTGGTTCTGGTGGCCGGTAGGTAAAACAATCTATGCTGTCGCTGTCGGAGAAATCTATCAGGGACTTGAGTTGAGTAATCGAGAGAAATATGTCTGGAAAGAAAAGTGTGGCAGTCCATTATTTCTTCCTATTCCTGCAGGGAAATGGCGTGATGGTTAGTTAGTTAGTTACGAGAGAAGGTAAATAATAAAATCTAACGTCACGCGTGACGTTTCATGTCATCAATAACGGTTGTTTACGTAAAAAATATTTCTGATTTTAACATTTTTTTCTCATTTCTATCCAACGTTATTTATAACTTGATTAATTTAGACGAACTGGACACGCGAGGGTCACACGGTCAGCTGTAAGAAGGTGTATCGATTCACGCGTAAAAATACGCCATTTCTCTATTTTTTTGTTATTTGAGCTAGTTACATCAGTGTTCCCTAATGGGCGTTCTTATTTCAAATTAATAAACCCGCCCTTGACCTTTGGTGGGCGGCGGCTTCATTGGGCGGACGCCAGTGGTTGGCCAGTAATCAATGAAAGTAATTACGTACGTACTAATACAATAATCAGTGGCGCGCGATAACAATGGGTTAATTAATATGAATGTAAACGTATGTCTTCTAGGATGTTTGATTATATATAATATTTTGGATGGAATGACATGTTGCACCCTTCTAAGACATTATCAAATGTCTGTCTTCCAACTAACTTACTAACCATCACGTTTATCCGAAGGGGTAGGCAGAAACACAGTCACACTTTTCTTTCCCGACATATTTTTCTCACTTCCTCAACATAAGTTAAAGCATAAGTTAAGTATTTTTGTCCCCGATAGATATCTCCGACAGCGACAGCACAGATTGTTTTACCTACCGGCCGCCAGAACCAATCTGCCTCTGGTGACACCGGTGGGAAGAGCAATTAATCTGCTGAACGCGGTCGGAGATCGACGTATTTCATGTTAGTGAAAGTACGTTCAGGGGGCAAATACTATTGACTTTAGAAAGTATCTTGTCTTCCTAATGTCGAACCATCTCTAATGCGTTCCTGGTACTTTGTTGCATTTTTATGATATTTTACCTGTACTTAATAGATGCCTTAAACATTTTCCTGTTTGTAATGTCTTTTGAGTTAATAAACTGATTTGATTTGATAAAAAGTGAATGAATTTGAAGTTGAATGGGTTTTCTCCAGGCGTTGTCTAGCAATGTGTGATAATTGAGTTGATAGCCTTTCACATTGCATTAATAAAGATTTTCTGCTTAATGCTTACATCTAATCTTAATAGATGGCGCTAGTGTAGATTGAACTAAAATAAATAATTGTCAGACGTGGTGGTCGTAAGAATGGGGAATGTTGTATTACATAAAGCGATCGCTTAACCCAATTCGTCTCTATTATACAAAAAAAAATTCATACATCGTGTCATGCACACGCGTCGATTCCTCCGACTCCTCACGTGGCCGACATTCAGTATTTGATTATGCCACGTTTTCCCTAGTCTTCCTCTTTTTCTAGTTCCATTTATATCGTTAAAATATACTTTTTAAACCATTATTTTTTCATTCATTCCACGTGTCCACATGATATTTGACATTTGACAATGCCTTGAAAGGGCAAAACATGTCATTCCATCTAAAATATAATAATAATACTTCTATAAGACTGACGTTTTCATTCATATTTATTCATAGTTTTACGCTGTACAATTGGTTAATAATTACAACGATTTAAAGTTGTCCAGACCTTTGCCCAGACCCATTAATTTTATATAAACATATTAGTTTATTTTTACATAATTCACATATTAAGAGCTTTCTCGAAATATGCTCATTCATACGCATCGCCATTGATACGTACCGATAATATACCAATTTTGTAACCAACCAAGAATAGATTTACATTTTCACTATACGATAACAATTTCGATATGGCTAAACAAACAATAGCGAGCACGAAGACATTGGCGGTAAACAGTGTTACATTTAACAGTATGCAAGAGCGAAAAACGGGTGATTCAGTAGACGAAAAATAATATTTTTTACAATTAAAAATTTTGAAGAAAGAAAATGTTTTTTCCTATATCTTTATTCGCCAGACAAACATGAGATTTAAATAAATGATATTAAAATTTATCATACGGCCTCTAAACTTAGTAGAAATAACACGTCATTGTGAAGATTAAATCGGGTAATGTCCAGGTTTGAACCCAAGTTTACTGGATCATAAGGCCTTATTTACATTTGAATAAATTGAAAATATACATTGTTTTTTGAATTTATTCAATTGTGTCATGCACGCGCGTCGATCTCTCCGACTTCTCACATGGCCGACATTCAATATTTGATTTATTTGATCGTGCCACGTTTTCCTCTTTCTTCAATCATTCTTTCCATGTGTCCAAACCATCTTAATAAAAAATAATTTCCATAAATATATTCTAGCATATGTACGAACATTTAAGTATATTTTAAATTTAAATCGCACCGTGTATATTTTAAATTTAAATCGCAAGTGCAAATATACAGTTTGGAGATATGGGAGTTTAAAGACTTCATTCATATTCCTTGGAAAAATTGTTTTTTTTAATAAACCAATGATTTTCAGTTTAAAGTAATATACCTATAAACCGAAAATCATTGGTTTATTTAAAAAAAAAAAACAGTTTTTCCAAGCAATATGAAGTCTTTTAACTCCCATATCTCCAAAATGTATATTAGCACTTGTTTCGGTTTTACACTCACGGCGCGAAATATTTGTGAAATTCCTTATTATTGTTTAATTTTAAAATATTGATATTAAATATATGTATTTTTAATTGTTATCTCAAACGCCTTGGAAAATTTCTCTATTTTAATGATTTTTTTAATAAATTGAATGAACTACTGAATCACGCCTATTCTGTTCTTGCATACTGTTCGAAATGACACAAGCGGAATAATGGTTAAATTTGGAGCAATGACATAACCAGGAATACGGAAAAAAATCACTCGGGTAAGACGCGTACCACAATTGGGAAACAAAATCAAATGCCGACACAAAAAATATATCTACAGTAGCGAGCACAGAAATCTTTTCATACTGAAAATATCGTTTTTTTTGTAATTATATAATTTTTTTTTGTGATTCTTTGATAGCTCTGAATTCACAGTTCTTTTTATGAATGCTAATTGCTCCACTCCATAAAAGGAGAAGCATCCCCAGACCATTTGTTCAGCAGGATGCTTCACTGTCGGTCTAAGACACATTCTTATATTTCCGAGTGCATTTTTCAAGATGACTCTGCACTGTGCCACCGAGCAAAAACTGTAACTATTATTATATTTTTCTCACACTGTGATTTATAATGTTCACAAAACAGTATTTAAAAAATATAACACTGTCAAAATAATTTTTAGGCCAAAGAATATATGAAAATTCATGGGATTCCAACACTGGATTGGCCCGACCTGACCTAAACCCTATCGAGAACTTGTGGCATAAAATGCCAATTGAAATAAATAAACTGAAGCCTCTATCAAAGGAAAACCTTAAAAACTTCATCGAAAAAGTGTGATTAAAAAATTTATCCAAGACTACATACATAATTTGGTGAAATCCATGCCTAAACGTATTGAAGCAGTTATTTAAAAAAAAAGGAGGAACAACAAAGTACTGATTTTGTTGGTTTTTGATAATTGTTAGTGTTATATACCTATGTAATTATAACTAACTAACTAACTAACCATCACGCCATTTCCCCGGAGGGGTAGGCAGAGAGGATGGATCGCCACACTGGCCTGTCCTGGCATACCTCTCGGGCTTCCTCTACATTCATACATCGTACCATGCACGCACGTCGATTATTCCGACTTCGAATGTGGCCGCCTTTTAGTAATTGATTAATTTGGTCATGCCATGTTTTCCTCGGTCGTCCTCGGCTTCTTTTCCCACTCACGCTGCTTGTGTACAACTTTTTAACCATTCTACTCTCATCCATTCGTTCCGTATGTCCGAACCATCTCAGGGATCCTTTTTTAATTTTATTCAAGATGCAGTCATCTGTCTTACATTTCTTTCTTATTTCATCGTTCGGTATTCTATCATACAACGTTTTCCCGCACATTCTTCTTAGTGATCTCATTTCTACGGCGTTTATCCTGCTTTCATCCTTCTTTTGCCAGCTCCAAGCTTCACTTCCATACATGAGGGTTGGCACTAGAACTCCATGTAATTTTATTTGAAATAAACATGTGTTTATTTAAATTATGTGAGCATTTTTAATTTTTGTGACAAAAATCGAAAATCTACAAATCAACTCTAAAATTAAGATTTTTTTTTTGATCCCTAAGAAGGCACTTTCCTTGCAGATCATCTTTAAACAGTCTTGCTTTAATTTGGAGTGAAAAGCTATCAAGGAAACACAAAAAAAATATATATAATTACAAAAAACAGATATTTTCAGTGTGAAAAGATTTCTGTGCTCGCTACTGTAATTTCGAAAATAGAACGCGTAATAAAACATACAAAAAAAGATTTAAAATAATTTCCATAAATATGTTCTACCGATCATATATAGTATAATTTATATATAAATATTTATGTTTAGCACGTGAAATACACGTGGGATGGATAACCTTAAATAAAATCAAATGACTCAAAATACAAGGTGTTTCAAAATTTTGATACAATATTATTTCAAGATGATATTTCTACACCATATTCATACACATTATATATTCGTTACACTTATTTTACACTCTTCACAAACGTGTTTCGAGGCACAGATGCCCTTCCTCAGTGTAGAAATTTTAAAAATAAAATGACATTGTTCCACAACAAAGATATTGTGAAAAAAAGGATTACATTACGTCTACTTAAAATGTAAATATATTATTTAACTTCTTCTTCTTCTAATAGTGCCGTGTCAGGTCACCCAGACGTTGGCGATCACAGTGGCGAATGCTTTATTGCCACAGTGGTTTCCTGGGATTTAATTACTAGAGTAGTTTCCCGTTGCATTCTCTTTAACTTTATATAATTGTCACAACCTTTTAACTAAACTACTCCAATCTTCATCAGGTACACAAAGATTCTGCAACATTAAATTGTAAAAAAAAAAAATACACTCTTGAAGGATGTAGACAGTTCGAAACATGTTTGCAAAAAGTGAAGAAAAAAAAAATATTACAAATTTAACATTGCCACACTATAGAATAACAGAGTTATAAAATGTAATAAAAATAGAATATGATGTAGATTTACCACTTTAAAGAAATATTATAAAATTTGAAACATTGTACTATATTTAACTTACAAATGAAAATTACAATGTTGAAAATACTTATAACAAAACGAATTTACATCGATTGGAAAAACGTAAAAAAAAAATTACCACGACGAAAGATTAGAATTTGATATAATAATAAATATGCATTTTAATGATGTGATATACTTAGGAAAACACATCGCGGGAAGATCGGGACACACGACGGGAATACCACAGGTATTCTGTAACACCACCACAAGATGTCCAGCAATGAATGACTCACCTGTAGCAAAGAAACAAAAAACAGATTCTTTAATATGCGGAATCAAAAAAAAAACAAATAGCAAATTCGGTTAACAATATGAAAGAAAAGTCATGCACAAGATAATAAAATGTGACATAAAAAACTGCTTAATTATAATTTCAGATAACTTAAAGGCAATAACAAATATAGCAGCAACACAATCCAGTATAAACATGCTGGACAGTCTTCAAAGCGCTACATGGAATGGCTCCAAATTATATATCCGAAATCTGTATAACGGACAGCCTAAAAACAAGGAAATCCACACTTCGCTCGGCGAACTCCTCGGTAATAGGAATATTAGTTGAACCAAAGCGTTGCCCTAGTACAAATTTCGGGGATCGAGCGTTTGTGGCTACCGGTCCATCAGCTTGGAACAATCTTCCTTCACACCTCAGATGCATAAATGATCCGACAGATTTCAGATCTAAACTGAAAACCCATCGTTTTCACATTTAGTACCCAATTTAAAACTTGCATATTTTGTTTTTTTATACATTCTAATCGATCGCGAATATCAATCAGATGCAACGTTCACATTTAGATTTAAAACACGTCTTTATGCGCCCTTGAGGTGATTACATCACAAAAACGGCGCTTTAAAAGTTAGTAATAATAGGCAAATTGTTATTAATGTCTGAAACGCAAAATGTATGATCAATGCGTAATTCCAGTACCGACATATGGAACAGAAACGCTGACCCTCACCAAATCGACCATAAGGAGACTCCGTGTAGCACAGAGGAAACACGAAAGAGCCATGCTACACGTAAGACTCTCAGACCGGATAAGAAATAATGAAATACGTAGAAGGTCTGGAGTAACAGATGTCGTCGCAAGGGTAGCGAAGCTTAAATAGCACAGACGATAGATGGACCAGAAGGGTGGTGGAGTGGAGACCCCCCACACGATGGTCCGATGACATTTGAAGAATTACTGGCGATTGGATGCAAAAGGCACAAGACAGGGATACGTGGAAAAGTATGGGGGAGGCATATGTCCAGCAGTGGACGACAACGGCTGTCTCAGTGAAAAGTGAAAAGTTATTAAGGGCTTTCATAATTCAAGGGCTTTTAATTTGTCTAATTTTAGACCAGAATCTTTATGGAAAGTATGGTTCGTCTCACAGATGGTTGGCGAACTCAGAAAAACCGTGACTATTTAGTCATCTGAGAAACATCTTCAAGAAACACCCTTCACCCTTACGTTTACATAAATATGTTTGTAGTTAGACGAGGGACAGGCCTACGAACTATACGAGCGAGGCTGGCGAAAGGGCGCCGCTGCACCCTATAACAGCCCCAGAAATGTGGTGGGACCTTCTATATTGTTATATTTTGAGTAAATTAACTGATTTGATTTGATAATCTTATGATTGTACTTTTATAGAAGTGTATTAACTACTTCTATATAAGTAAAGGAGTAAGTAAATTTACAATAGTGTCATCAGTTTGTGGATGCCAGCTAACCTGGAAAAACCGGTCACCGTCAAAATAAAAACAAAAAGTGATTTGATTTGATTTTGAACTATCTTCAAAACTCTGGTCTAAGAGGACAACACGAGACATTGATTTAACAAATTGGCCGTTTTTTTTGGTATATATCCAAGGGTCATTCCGTTCCGCGATGAAACCCATTTACCTTGAAAGTGTCCACATTGTTCCAGAGTTAAGTTTACCGGTTTGATTCGGTCCAGCTATAAATAGCACTTTGGCATATCGTCTTTGGCGGTAAATCGGTTCCGTTCTTCTATTTTGGTCTTGGCTCACCCTGCCGCGGTCTATTACGAGAAGATAGTGGCCACTCCGTCATCTGGCTCGTAGCGATCTCCTCTGATTTGACTTTCCTGGCTCTCGGACGGGGGCGTAGCATTTCTCCGCGTCATTGTTGTTATTTCGAAACGTAGTAAAAAGCGGCTCACACATGCACATCTCCACCTCATCGTAGTATTCTTTGATGTGTGCATGTTGAGTTGAGTGTTTATTGTGTTTGGACCGAAAAACGGATCTCTGAAGACTGTTCAAGGTATCGATCGACAAAGATATTAAAGCTTTCGCTCTGTTTACATCACAAACATTTCGGAGTTTCCATTATGTTTTTAATATCCACATTTATGAGATAATCTGGATGTTGAAATGGTATGCCAGATGAAACATTTTTGAAAAAATTGAAAAAAAATCGATACTGAGAACGTATCAGTTTAAAAATTAATAATAATTAAACTATATACACATAATTTTGAATTGAACAATAATGTAAAAACTTATAAATATATTTTGTTTACAAAAAATTTAAGTGTATTTTAGTGTTATCTGCATGTAAGGCGGGACATAGAGGAAAATAGCAGTAGATTAAATGCGCGTCTCCTAAACTCGCGCCTCTTCTACATTCACACACCGTGACATGCACGCTCGTCGATTGTTCCTATTTCGAACATGGCCGCCTTTCAGTAATTGAATAATTTGGTCATGCCATGTCTTCCTTGGCCTTCCTCGACTTCTTTTCCCACTCACAGTACTTGTATATATCTTTTTAACCATTCTTCCCTCATCTATTCATTCCATATGTCCAAACCATCTTAGTTACTGTTTTTTCCTAACATTCCGACATTTCATTTCTAGGGCATTTATCCTACTTTCATCCTTCTTCAGAAGGATGAAAGTAGGATAAATGCGGTAGAGATGAGGTCCCTAATACGTATGTGTGGTAGAACGATATACGACGGAATCTCAAATGCTGATATAAGAAAGGAATGTATAGCGGAAGAAAGTATTATGAAAGGATCGCTGCGTTGGTTCGGACATATGGAGCGCGTGAATGGAGAAAGAATGGTTAAGTATAGGTACGTTAATGAGGCAGACCGAGGAAAACATGGCATGACCAAATTAATCAAATTTCAATGATCATGTTAACAGTTGGAAGAATCGACGTGCGTGTATGACTCGCTGTATGAATTTGGAGGACGCTAGAGAAGTGTGCCTGGATAGAGTAGTGTGGCGGTCCATTCTCTCTGCCTACCCCTCGGGGGAATTGGCGTGATGGTTAGTAAGTTTATATTTTTTCTAACTAGAGTCCCGCATGGACGAAAGACGGGCCTAGGGATTGAATGAGTGAAGCTGACGAAAGGCGACATTCGTCTATAACAGCTTCGGGTAAGCGGTGGGAATCCTCTATGTCCTGTCTCGTATACTCGTTTGACGCGGAGTGTGTCAGGGGTATCGGAAAGGCGCACGTTAAGTGGTGTCTATCGCTGGTCATCATACTGCGCAGATCCGGGAAGCGAGAATAGCAGGTGGAAGTAGCAACAATCTCGGCGTTGCGTTAGTTTCCCGGATGGACGTAACGGCATATTGTTTTATCAAAGCGCCATAAAAATTAATCAATTATTTTACGATCGGTGTGCATATCGTATATAGGGCCTCTTAATTGAAGTGTTCATATTAAATAATTAACACGAATCAAAACGTCTGTTTTATAGTTAAACGTCTGTTTTATACAACATTTTGAATGTATACAAATACTTGTAGACGAACACTGGATCTTCTGATTAATGCTTAAATCTAATCTTCATAGATGGCGCATTGAAACTGACATGTGAATTGTGGTGTTGGATATTAACATATATACAACTTCCAAAAAATTGTCTGACATGGTGGTCATAAGAAAGGTGGAATGGGGAATGTTGTAATTACATAAAGCGATCGCTCAACCCAACCAATGACAGGTCATAAGTCCTGTAAACACCTCGATCACCATATTCAGTTTCCAGTTTGCATCTTCGTCTCTATTGAGATAAAATTGATCCTTGGTCTGTTTTATAGTTAAACGTCTGTTTTATAGTTAAACGTCTGTTTTATAGTTAAACATCTGTTTTATAGTTAAACGTATGTTTTCTATTCTTTTTTATATATTTTGTATAGGCAAGATAACTGCTCTCCTCCAGTCGAATGGGGTATATCCTTCCTCCAAGCATTGGTTGAACAGTTTACGTATCCATGCGGAAACTACTTCGCCACCGTTTTTGATAAATTCTATAGCGATGCAGTCATACCCTACAGCTTTTCCACTTTTCATTGCTTTCACAGATCTTTCAATCTCATTCATACTTCTTCTTCTTCATAATAATAAGCTATTTTCTACTTATTGAACGCTAAGGCATTAACACTGTAGAATTCCATAGTATTATACGTAGGAAATTGAAAAACTTTGTTTAATCCACTATTTAATTAAAAATGTTTTTTTTTTAAACACGACATGTATGAGGATACCTTTCTCCTTAAATACTTTGTCTACATTTAATCTCCAAAGCTCCCTTTCCCAATCAAATCCAAATTAATCATTTATTATTATTATTTAATATTATTTATTAGTTCTTACTGTTAAAAAATAATTGTTAGTACCTACTTATAACAAATAGCAGAGGTTAATTTTTAAATTTGAATTATTGTATCGAATTTTAAATGCGTTTTTTATTAGTCTTCATTTGTTTAGTTTTTGTTATATTTTTACACCTTAAGATGGAGGTATCCTCCGAAACATGTCGTGTTTTTCAATATTTTTAATTAAATAGTGGATTAAACAAAGTTTTTCAATTTCCTAAATATAAGTTATTTTCTGCTCATATTGAAGATTGAAAAATAAGTTCTAATGTCATTGATTTAAAGTCAATAATTTTTTAATAAAAAAAATAACGAAAAATAAACGACCCATATATTTTTTATATAGCCGGTGCCGTTTCTCGATATACCCTTACGTAGAAAAAGCCACAGTAACTTTTGAATATTTTTTTTCCATATTCGTTCGTTACATTATTCAAAACACGAACGTCTTGTAAAAATATAAAAATTAAACTACGATAATATTATCGGACACGCAATTGTATGCAGCGGGCAAAAAGCGTACAATCTGATTCAGCAATTCATAACGAAAAAAAAAACTGTGCCAGTTGTAAAACAAACAGAAACTGCAAGGTCAGCGCTGATGTTAAGCAAAACAGTTCACTACTAAAAACAGGCTGGTACGAAACGACACAAGAAAAGGACCGTGAAAATGCTTTAATAGCTACAAAGAGGTATTATATTAAGTTACGAACATCAACAGACTGACGTGTTTAATGGTAATTAACTATTATGCCGTTTTCATACAGGGAACAGGCATAGAATGGTACCCACCGTTTACCCGATGCTGTTATAGGACGCAGCGACGTCCTATAACAGCATCGCTCGTGCACTTCCTAGGTCCTTCCTCCGTCCATCCAGAACTGACGTTAACCCTTAACGTACCGTGTTCAAAACAAAACGCTCGCTCCCATGTGGTCAATTCAGTTTACCGCTAACTTTATCTAAATATCAAGCATATGACTCGATGAATCAAAATTTAATTTATGTCATCTTGTAGGGAATTTCATTAGGAATAGATCGATATCTATAACATACATGGATTATTTGAAAAACATATCATTATTAATTTTTTCTGGAACCATGCGATTTCTGATATAGAATGCGAGACAGCATATGAGCAACTGACACCAAGTATGAACTTGTCTCGCCCCGCCGCGCCGTGGCGCTATAATTTTATATGATAAAGGCACCTAGGCAAAATGTATAGTACGTTCAAGACAACGAGTACGTATTTATATTTGTCCCTTTTGGTAAAGTGTTAATATTTTCACAGTTCTGATATTATTAAGTTGCGTGCTGCGTTTCCGTCCACAGTCGGTATTATTACGTACCTATGAGAAAAGGCCAAAGATATAATTTATAATACGTTCAAAAAAGGGAGTAAGTATTTGTCACTTTTGATAAACTTGTAATTATTAGCAAAACAAATTCTACCTTAACACGAATGAAGGTGAGGGCAGTCTTAGAAAATATTTTTTTTTGGGATGAAGGAAGCAATTTTTTGCTTTTTTTTTATTACGAAATATTGAGGACACTTCAATGGAGGATTAGAATTTTTTTTATAATATTAGGGTCCATAGGTTTTAAGAAAATCAACTTTAAATTGGCAGTGGAAACTCAATTGACCACATGGCAACGCGACGGTTAACAATTATTTAATTTAACTTACTAACTAACCATCAACCCGAAACGAAAAGTCTATGAAGCCTGCGTTCTGCCAGTTAGTACTTATAGTCTTGAAACTGTTACATTGTCCAAAAAAAGTGCCGAGAAACTACGAGTGACCCAAAGAGCCATGGAAAGATCCATGTTAGGAATAAGCCTAAGAGACAAAATCAGAAACGATACGGTGAGAGAAAAAACAAAGGTCACTGACATCATCCACCGGGTGGCGACTCTAAAATGGCAATGGGCAGGTCACGTAGCCAAAAGCTCAGATAAAAAGTGGACAAGACTGCTGACTTGGAGACCGTGGACGGCGAAGAGAAGTGCAGGGCGACCGCAACTACGGTAGAAGGATGATCTAAACAGACACGTCGGAATAACTGGATGCAGTCTGCACAGGACAGAATGACATGGAAGCAAATGGAAGAGACCTTTGTCCAGGAGTGGACGGGAATAGGCTGAGGAAGAAGAAGAAGAAGAACTAACCATCACGCCGTCTTCCCGAAGGTATTTATCTGACTCCTCACATGGCCGACATTCAATATTTGATTTATTTGATCATTTTGTAAGTACCGATGTTTAAGGTTTTTGTTGGTTTTTTCATTTGTGTTTTTTGTATTATTAATTGTTTATAAAATGTTTTTTCATAAGTTGTAAAAAAAAATTGTATTTTTTTATAACTTCATTAAATAAATAAATAAATAAATTCATACATAAAATATTATTATAATAAATTAAATAATATAATCAACAAAACTATAAACGACCCACAAAAAATGACAGTGCACAATTACAAAAGACATTAAAAAAAGCTGGCTTGATTTTTTTAAATACGTTATTAGTTTCAAGTAGTGTTCTAACAAATTCTACAAGACAATTAATTTTAAATGATTACACATTACACTTTAAGATATGTTTTGTTCCCCTTGTTCATTAATTGTTTAATAATTTATATTTTATATATTGAGTTCTGAAAATGCCTCATAAGAACGGGTTACCCCAGTTGAGAGGTATTAAAACCATGTACTTGGTAAATGCGAAATGCGAAATGATCTGATGATGAATGTTAATAAGTCCAAGGTAATGATTTTTGAAAAGGAAGAAACCACGACAGTCTGCAACATTAGCGTGAATGGTGAAAACTTGGAGCAAATAGTTGAGTTTGTGTATTTAGGTAGTATGTTTACAAGAGATGGGAGAGTGGAGAGGGATATTGAAAGAAGGGTTGGGGCAGGCAACAAAGTGAATGGTGCACTTAAAGTTGTCATCGCAAACAAAACCTATCCAAAAAAGCTAGAATGGCAGTGCACAATGGTGTTCTTCTACCGACCCTTATGTATGGAAGCGAAGCATGGAACTGGCAAAGGAAGGATGAAAGTAGAATAAATGCAGTAGAAATGAGATCTCTTAGACGAATATGTGGATATTCTGTGTATGATAGAGTGTCGAATGAAAATAAAAGAAGTGAATGCGGTGCGAATGATGGTGTCATGAACAAAATAATGAAAGGATCATTAAGATGGTTTGGACATATTGAAAGAATGAATGAAGAAAGAATGGTAAAAAAATTATATGGTAATGATGTAAATGGAACCAGAAATAGAGGAAGACCGAGGAAAACGTGGCACGATCAAATAAATCAAATATTGAATGTCGGCCATGTGAGGAGTCAGAGAAATCGACGCGTGCATGACACGATGTATGAATGTTGAGGAAGCGAGAGAAATATGTCAGGAAAGAAAGGTGTGGCAGTCCATTCTTTCTGCCTACCCCTTCGGGGAGACGGCGTGATGGTTAGTTAGTTTTTTACTTGGTAAATGATAAGAAAATTTTACAAAAAGTTGATTAATATAATTCAACATCACAAAAGCCAAGCGGCACAACAGCAAAAAATGCATAATATATCGTTTACGTTTTTACACAATTTTTAATAGTGAGTAATTTGTACGTTTTTCGAGACGTAATTACGGCGCGTGTTTGGCCTACTTAATTTTTCAGTCCAATTGATTGTCATTTCGGCACGTAGCAAGTTTACCGCACTCGAAAGATTCCACACACGATGCGTAATATATTTTTTTTGTAATTTTCCATCACGCGTTTGACGATTGTAATTAGCGCCAGTCTTTGTTAATTTAAACCGAAAATTAGGATAATTGCTGTCGAAATGGGATCACTGTTTACACACATAACGTATGAAAATACTGTATATAACAGAATAATTACTCGATTATACTAATACTCAGGATTAAGACTTGGACTTGGATCTTCTGGATTACAGAGGTTCAGCTCTAAAATAATAATAATAATGGAACTGGCAAAAGAAGGATGAAAGTAGAATAAATGCAGTAGAAATGAGATCTCTTAGACGAATGTGTCGATACTCTGTGTATGACAGAGTGTCGAATGAAAATATAAGAAGTGAATGCGGTGCAAATGATGGTGTTACGAACAAAATAATTAAAGGATCATTAAGATGGTTTGGACATATGGAAAGAATGAATGAAGAAAGAATGGTAAAAAAATTATATGTGAACGATGTAAATGGAACCAGAAATAGAGGAAGACCGAGGAAAACGTGGCACGATCAAATAAATCAAATATTGAATGTCGGCCATGTGAGGAGTCAGAGAAATCGACGCGCGTGCATGACACGATGTATGAATGTTGAGGAATCGAAAGAAATATGTCAGGAAAGAAAAGTGTGGCAGTCCATTCTTTCTGCTTACCCCTTCTGGGAGACGGCGTGATGGGTAGTTAGTTAGTCTCTATTGAAATACAATTAATCCTTAAAAATGATTAACCCGCAATGGGTAAAATCCAGTATTTGTATACATTCAAAAACAAATTGTAGAAAGAATATTATGGTATGTTAAAACTTATAAATTCACTTACGCACGTATAAATGAATCCACAATAGGCTACGGAGGTGAGAGTCATGAGCTTGCTTTGCATAAAACAGAAATAACAACAGCGGTAAGAAATTTAGGTGATAAATTCGGGTCATTTCAAAGGCGAAAAATAGCTCACTCACACTGTTTACTACCGATTATAATTTGATTGCATTAAAATACACGAGTGGAAATTTTCGTCATAGACGACATAATTAATTTTTTCAGAATTTTCTAACCATATCATTAAAAACTAACTAACCAGCTCGCCGTTTCCCCGAAGGGGTAGGAAGAGAGGCTGCTTCCTCCACATTCATAGATCGTAACATGCACGCTCGTCGATTTTACCGACATTGCATGTGGCCTCCATTCTGTATTTGATTAATTTAATCAAATGATTTTACTGAAATCTCTTGATGGAAGTTAATTTTAAATAATAATGAAATAAAACGATGTTTTTTTTAACTGCTTCCACTTTTGTCTTTATTTCGACAGCGACCGGTTTCGCCAGGCTCGCTGGCATCGACATACTGGTGACACTATTGTTAACTCAGTCCTTTATATACATACAGATCAGGGGTGGCAAACATGAATCTATAAAAAAAATTCAAATATATATGTAAAATTTACTGAAATTTGTATTGTTTTGTATATTTGAAGATTATTTTTTTATAGAATCATGTTTGCCACCCCTGATCTGTATGTATATAAAGGACTAAGTTTACAATAGTGTCACCAGTCTGTCGATGCCAGCGAGCCTGGCGAAACTGGTCGCTGTCTAAATAAAGACAAAAGTGGAAGTAGTTAAAAAACATCGTTTTATTTAATAATTATTTAAAATGAACTTCCATCAAGAGATTTCAGTAAAATCATTTGATTATCTTAATTTTTTTTTGTTTTCATTATTTAAAATGAACTTCTACCAAGAAATTTCAATAAAAACATTAATTACCCTGATTGAGAGTGTGAAATTATTACTTTCATTGATAATTTTCTTTAAATGCCTCGTATAATGTCGAGTCTCACTTGACATAGTAGTTGGGGTAAGAAATACTGTGTCGAGCCACACTCGACATTGGAATGGAACGGGTTAACGGATTTAATATAACCCCAGATAACGAGGTACGAGATGTGATTGTTTTCATAATTGAAGATGGCGACGACGTGCGCGGCTAATTGTACGGTCTAGGGCAGGTCCAAGATCTGAGGTCAGACTCAGGCGCGAGGATCTTCGTGTCGGAGATTGGGAGCCGACGCCCGTCACCAGTTAGTTACTCGGGCGGCAGCGCGATGCGGTGCCTCAATTGGGCCGAAATGCTCACTAATTTGTCGCAGTGTGGCGACCAACGGTTCGCTACGGAGACTATGCACTCAATCCGCCACAGATAAAACACTTTTTTAAAGGATTATATCCGCCACATACCCGAGGCTGTTATAGGGCGAAGCGGCGCCTTTTTGACAGCCTCGCTCGTACACTCCCTGGGCCTGTCCCCGGTCCATTCGGGACTTACATTTAAAGATTAAACATTTATTTTATACTGTCATCGTATACAACAGTGTTTTTAAACCGTATTGAAAGATTTCCAGCCAGCCCAAAAATAAATGTACTTATATATTTTATTGCAAAAAATTTCCTAATACAAATAAATGAAAGCCTCGGACGGTACAAACCTTACAATCAAAGGCGATATTTTGAACCTTTTGAATGGGCTTTTATTTTATATGAAGATAATGATATTGAGTATTGTAGGTTTAGACACATGGAAAGAATGAATGAAGAAAGAATGGTAAAAAAAATATATGTTAACGATGTAAATGGAACCAGATCAAATAAATAAAAAAATTTAATGTCGGCCATGTGAGGAGTCAGAGAAATCGACGCGCGTGCATGACACGATGTATAAATGTTGAGGAAGCTAGAGAAATATGTCAGGAAAGAAAAGTGTGGCAGTCCATTCTTTCTGCCTACCCCTTCGGTAAGACTTAGTTAGTTATATCAAAAAAGAAAATAATATGTACAACTGACTCACTCCCTCAAACTATTTCTATAATGTAAACGATTCTTTAATAAAACATGACTTCGATCTGTCGCATTTGGCGTTTCTCCCTGGTATAACAAAAGCCTATGTACTCGTATCAGCTTTTGGCAACCAAGAACACCAATGTGGGCTGCCATCTTCACTTTATTTTTATATAGATTTTTGTTTGCAACGGCAAATTTAAGTGCACCATTAACACGACGACAGGAATTAATTGTATCTCAATAGAGACGAAGATGCAAATTGGAAACAGAATATGGTTGATCGAGGTGTTTACAGGACTTATGACCTGTCATTGGTTGGGTTAAGCGCACGCTTTATGTAATACAACATTCCCCATTCCACCTTTTTTCTTATGACCACCATGTCTGACAAATTTTTGGAAGTTGTATATATGTTAATCTGTAAGACCACCCTTTACATGGTAGTTTTTTTTCAATCTACACACTAACCGCCATCTATGAAGCATTTATCAGAAGATCTTTTTAACGCAATGGAAACAGAATAACTAACTAACTAACTTACCATCACGCCGTCTCCCCGGAGGGGTAGGCAGAAAGAATGGAACGCCACACTGTTCTGTCCTGACATACTTCTCTCGATTCCTCTACATTCATACATCTTGTCATGCACGCACGTCGATTTTTCCGACTCCTCACGTGACCGACATTCAATATTTGATCGTGCCACGTTTTCCTCCATTTCTAGCTCCGTTCACGCCGTTTACGTATACGTATATTACCATTCTGTCTTCACTCATTCTTTCCATGTGTCCAAACCATCTTAATGACCCTTTCCTTATTTTGTTCATAACACTTTCATTCGCATCACACTCACTTCTTATACTTGCATTTATCACTCTATCATATACAGATTTGTCACACATTCGTCTTAGAGATCTCATTTCTACTGCATTTATTCTACTTTCATCCTTCTTTTGCCAGTTCCATGCTTCACTTCCATACATAAGGGTCGGCACAAGAACACCATTGTGCACTGCCATCTTAGCTTTTTATGGAAACAGAATATGGTTAGCCATATTGTTTCCAATTTGCATCTTCGTCTCTATTGAGATACAATTAATTCTTGAATTGATAACCCGCAATGGGTAAAATCCAGTATTCGTCTACAAGTATTTGTATACATTCAAAAATGTTGTAAATGACAAAGGGTTTTATATATTGGACACTTAGCAAGAAAAGGTGGTCACCTCGCCGGCCACCACAGACACGCCGGCTGGAGAGGGATTCAATTGAAAAATTGTCATCTGTTAATTCGGTCGGTGTGGCTCTATTGCGCGGCTAACTCCGCCTGGATGCCAACGCTACATGGACCAACACGGGCGCGAGATCAAATCAAAGCCCGAGGCTTGATCCTTAGGTTTATCTCACGTAGACTTGCCACTCCTAGGTCACGTGATCGTAAAAGAAAACTGTTAAAATATAAAACGCTGTTTATGGTAAAATATTTTATTTTTTATTTTTCGCGACAGCTGTTTCGCCAACCAATGTTGACATCATCGGGTATTACAATATTTTTTCAACTGTTAAAATTAATGTTCTTAATTTTTATCTTGACATTGAAACAAATGCACATAAAGGTTCTAACTAACTAACTAGACACATACTTACTTGGTTTTACTTAGAATTAATTTATATAAATTGTGTATGGACCCTTATGTATGGAAACGAAGCATGAAACAGGCAAAATAAGGATGAAAGTAGAATAAATGCAGTAGAAATGAGATCTCTTAGACGAATGTGTGAATACTCTGTATGATAGAGTGTCGAATTAAAATATGTGTTATGATAAAATGTGCGAATGATGGTGTTATGATAAAATAATGAAAGGATCATTAAGATGGTTTGGCCACATGGAATGAATGAATGAAGAAATGATGGTAAAAAAATTATATTGTATGTTAACGATGTAAATGGAACCAGAAAGAGAGGATGACCTAGGAAAACGTGGCACGATCAAATAAATCAAATATTGAATGTCGGCCATGTGAGGAGTCAGAGAAATGGACGCGCGTGCATGACACGATGTATGAATGTCGAGGAAGCGAGAGAAATATGTCAGGAAAGAAAAGTGTGGCAGTCCATTCTTTCTGCCTACCCCTTCGGGGAGACGGCGTGATGGTTAGTTCGTTAATTGACGTATTCCATATTCTCGTATTTCACGAATATTGTACGTCCGCGCCGCTTATGGAATACTTCACATCTCCAATAATATTATTTACTTTTCAAAATCAGACGGCGACGCGACCCTTGCAAGGACGTTTGTCCATTTTTCAGCGCATACCCATTCCTTCCGCGGCGAAATAACGAATCCCGTGGAGCATTCCGGAATAATACGCTCAGAGAATGCGCTTTGAAAATTCTGCCCTCACAGACGCTTTGCTATTCCGCCTTTAGATGCTGCTCGCAATCTTCAAATTCCTCCTGAACATGTCTGGTATTTTGGTTTAAGCATACTATCGTTTATACTATCGATTGAATAAAAATACATTTTTTACAAAATGTATTTTTATTAAAAAAAAACACACAGGGAATTTGTGTATTTAGGTAGCATGTTCACAGCAGATGGCCGAACGGATAGTGACGTCGAAAGAAGGGTTGGTGCGGGTAACAAAGTGAATGGAGCTTTAAAATTAGTTATTGGAAACAAGAATTTATCAATTAAAGCGAAAACGGCCGTTCACAATGGAGTTCTGGTCCCAACCCTAATGTTTGGAAGCGAAGCATGGAACTGGCAGAAGAAGGATGAGAGCAGAATAAATGCGGTAGAGATGAGATCCCTAAGACGTATGTGTGGTAGAACGATATACGACACAATTTCAAATGCTGATATAAGAAAGGAATGTAGAGCGAAAGAAGGTATTATGAACAAAATTATGAAAGGATCGCTGAAATGGTCCCTGCGTTGATCCTGGTATGCCAGCGAGCCTGGTGAAACAGTTCGCTGTCGAAATAAAGACAAAAGTGGGAATAGTTAAAAAAACATCGTTTTATTTAATTATTATCTTTTATTTAAATTTTTTTTTTTTACTTTTTTTTGTACCCGATTTGAACCCATTATATTGATTCCCATGACATGTGATAGGTAGCTAATCTATCGCCATTTTATTGTCATGTGAATTCTACACTAGACCAAAGACAGTGTGACAATCACACTGCCATCGCTGGAAATCGAACCCAGAATCTTCGATGTGGCAGTCATAACTCTTGTCACTCTGCCACGAATGTCGTCGATCATTGTTCAAGAATTAATATTTATAATTACAAAAGTGCAATATTTAGTTTTTTTTATTTTAAATAATTTAAATCAATTTGTTCATTGCATATACAAGTTTGATGATCTAAGCAGAAATAAATCTTATAGAAACTCGTAATCTTGACACGCGCAGATACGGAAGTGGCGAAATAATGCGGAAAACGACACGCGACCAAGTTATACGCGCTTTGAATACACTCAGTGCGCCGGTATTGCGACAGTACATTGCATAGTGATTTAATAATGTCTTGTAATTCTAGGCTCGGATAGGAAATAGCAGATTAATTTACACGAAGGCGGAAAACTCTTCTTGTAATAATGTAACCAACTGACTAACTAATCATCAAGCTTGATCGTTGTATGGAAGCGAAGCATGGAACTGGCAGAAGAAAGATGATGATTCCATATGTCCGAGCCATGGCAGCGATCCTTTCATAATTTTGTTCATAATACCTTCTTCCGCTCTACATTCCTGTCGTATATCAGCATTTGAGATTCTGTCGTATATCGTTCTACCACACATACGTCTTAGGTCACCTCATCTCTACCGCATTTATGCTGCTTTCATGTTATTTAATTGTTTTGTATTAAATTCTGTTACGTAAAATATTTGATGAAATAAAAAAATTCAAGTGTTTGTGGTTGTATATTTTGACTGTCACTAAGAAATTATTATAAGAATCGTTTTTGTGCCATTTTTTTTACCTTAATAAAAATATTCCATATGACCATTCTGAGTTTCCTTAAAATTCGGGAAAACATTTCGATCTGGCAACCCTAAATTGCATTACGGCGCCCTCGTTTTGCGCCATGATAAGCTTGTCGATCTATATCAATGTTCAAGAAACAATAAATAGAAAGAGGTGTCATTCCTATTGCGGGAATCTAGGCGCCTGTGGGTAAACATCCAGAAATACCATCCCCTATTTCGTGTCTCTGAATAGACTCGTAAGAATGCGAGATTGTTCCGAGACAGGCGCCCATCTCTCCGCGCACACGGCGACCTTGCATAACGACCCCCGCGTGACAATAGAGAAGAGGCGGGTAAGTGTATGATGAATTGGTGACATCATTTGAAATATCAGAAGCGAACCGTTCACACGAGGAAAGGATTAGCGCAAGGGAATCTGGTTGCACCCGAGGCAAGGGCGTTATATAATTATAATAAAATAATCAAAAGTTTTTAATATTTTAAATGCTGTTTTTTTTTCTTTCCTATATTACCATCGCCGGGGATCGAATCCGGGATCTTCTGTACGCCAGTCAGGGCAGAGAGAACATCTAATATTAACCACTCTACGTATTTAAACGTACGTGATACGTTCACTGTGACTGTACCATTCTGCGCTATCCCGTATCACGTACGCGATTGAGAAAAAGTAATGTACCTAAAATGTACAAACTGTTAAGGATACGCCAACAACACTCGAGTACAAGTCTGCATAAATATGATAGTTTTATAAGGGGCAGGCGAAGTGTGCGGCCGAGTATTTGACGTTTCGTAATTTCAAAAAATAAAATTAATATATAATTAAATTTCATTAATAAAAAAACCTGCTTTTTGCACTTTTCTCGGAAAATAACCCAAAGGTAGGGCGGTTAATATTATATAATCAAAACGTATAGTTTTTTAAACCAATATAGATGGAAAAATCGAGAAAGATATCGAAAGAAGGGTTGGAGCTGGAAACAAAATAAATGAAACACTCAAAGAAATTTCCGCAAATAGGGATATATCAACTGAAGCAAATATGGCAATTCACATTGGAGTTCTAGTGCCGACCCTTATTTATGGAAAAGAAGTTTGGAGTTGGCAGAATAAAGGTAGGATAATTAATGAATGAAAGGAATGTAAGGCGGATAATTGCATCATAAATAAAATTAAGAAAGGGTCACTGAGATGGTTTGGATATATGGAACGAATAGATGAGAGAAGAATGGTTAAAAAGATAAACACAAATAGTGTGAATGGAAAAATAAGTCAAGGAAGGCCGAGGAAGATATTTCTTGACAAAATTAATCAAATAATGAAATTTAGTATTTCTCAAACAATGATGTAAAACTCCAAATTTAATAATTAATACGAATGAAAACTTCAGTTTTCTAGAAGTTTTTTTATATTTTATGGGAATGACAATTTGATAATGCCTTAGAAGGGCGAAACATGTCAATCCCATAAAATATAATAAAACTTTTAGAAAACTCACGTTTTCATTCGTATTAATTACAAATAATGAAAGACAGACATGTTCGAAGTAGAAACAATCGAAGAGTGTCAGGATAGAACAGTGTGTCCGTCCTCTGTGCCTATCCCTTGGGAGAAACGGCATGATGGTTAGTGAGTTAGTTAGTTTAATACTTGACACCTTTGTACAGAAGTTCGCGAATAGAGACATGTATTTTATGTGATCCAATCTCGCAAAGATCAAACACATCGACCGTGGTCCAGCGGTGAGGATTATTAAATTACATTTTGCATTTGTTTCTGCATGTGATGTATGGACTAGCGATCAATAAAGCATTATCCATTCAAGAACCGTGTATTATAATGTTCGCACGTGCACACGTGACCGTTGTCCGCTTGTACAATTATTTACAAGAGTAAATTCCATCACGTATTAATGAGACTAATTCAAGGTTTCAGCTAATTGCATAATGCATAGAATGCAAACAATCCTACAGCGATATCTAGTTTGACTCGAGTGTTTGATCATTGCTTCAATACTTTATTTTAATCAACTTATCAAACGCTAAGGCATTAACACTGTGGAATTCCATAGTAATATTATTTTATATGGAAGAGAAACTTGGAGCTGGCAAAATAAGGATGAAAGTAAATTTAATGCCATAGAAATGAGATTACTGAGAATAATGCGCAGAAAAACGATATACGATAGAATATCGAACGACGAAATTAGGTTGAAACGTAAGACATCATAAGTAAAATTAAAAATGGATCCCTGAGATGGTTTGGACATGTGGAATGAATGGACGAAAGAAGAATGGTTAAAATATTGAATACAAGCAGTGTAAGCGGAAAGAGAAATTGTAGAAGACAAAGGAAAACATGGCATCACCAAATTAATCACAATACTAAAAGCCGGCCACATTCGAAGTCGGAAAAATCGACGAACGAGATGTATGTCAAAGACAGAGCAGTATGGTGGTTCATTCTCTCTGCCTTCCCCTCCGGAGACACGGCGTGATGGTTAGTTATTAATGAAAATTAACTTCATTTTCATTTTCAAAAGGTGTCTGTGAATGTACACATTGTTTTAATTCACAGACACCTTTTCAGAAGCAAATGAGTGCCGTCGGTGGAGTCATGCGTGTACGCTTATTGAAAATATAAGCATTTTGTATACATTAAGTTTAAGCGGAAGCAATTACTGGGGAGCTCGGAGTTTCCAGCGATTTCGCAGGCATCAACAAACGGTGAACATTAAAAGCGAAATTATTTACAAAACACATGCGCGTTCCTGATAAGCCGCCACCTCGACACGGTATTGCCGGGCTTCGTGGATGTACAGAAATACACAAACGATATCAAACTCGTATATAAACCTGTCTACAGCACTGTAGTCAACAAAGTTTCTTAAAAATTTCATAAATTATTAACGGATTTAGAATATATATTATATATACATATTTATTAATGAAAAATTTCTAGAAATTTTATTATATTTATGTGATGGCATGTTTCGCCTGTCTAAGTCATTATCAAATGTCGTTGTGTTGACATTTGATAATGCCTAATTGACATGCATACACATACATTTTAATAGCACTTGTATAAAACAGATGCTTTCATTCGTATTAAGGGGGTATTCTAGTGTAGAAAATTGAAAAAAAAAAAAAAAAATTGCATATTTTTAAAGTTTAGACCTTTAATAATATGACGGTAAGAGGATTTTCTGAAATTCTGAATATTTTCGAAGTTACAGTTATTTTCTTGAGGCACTTACTAAAACGGTCCGGCCGGACGAATGAACGATAGACGGAAGGCAAACTCTGATTACCTGCGAAGAGTCCACATTATGAAATCTCTTGTACCCAATAAATCATCAGAAATCGACTTCATGGAAGGTCGAAAATCCTGATTCCCGGCGATGGCAGGGTGTTTGTCACGTTGTCTTTGGTCTGGTGAAGAATTCACGTGACATTAAAATGGCCATAGATTAGCTACCTATCACATGTCATAAGAATCAATATAATAGCTATAAAAAAATTGTGAACATTGGGTTCAAACGACCTGCTGTATAAAAAAAATCATTAGATTATAGCATAAATACTTGTTTGTTCCAATGACAATTTGAATAAATTCTTCAATCAAATTTTCAAGTTTTTGCTGGTGTTGGATTGTGATAAGTGCCTAATTGAAATGAAAAAAGTGGAATAAAAAATTAAATAAACACAAATTAATGTCCGGATCGTCCAGCTGACGACAAGTGCACCATCTAAAAGAACATTATGTGTTAAATTATTTTTATGTGTTATTTTATTTTATATCATTGTATTTTGTATAATTTGTTTTAGATTTATTATGTAGACGTTGAATGATTAAAGTGTGCGCGGGAGATGCCTATTGGTGGCGATGAGGTTCGCAACCCATCACACCGCGTCTCTCGCGTTGGCGAAAAGAGAAGAATGGAGTGCAGCATCGATTAAAGTGTTGCAGTTCATTCTTTCTGTCTACCCTTTCGGGGAAACGGCGTGATGGTTAGTTAGTTAGTTAGTTTACTTGTTATAAATTAATGATTTGATAAAAAAAATTTACCGACCGAGTCAGGGTCGTATTTCTTCTTTTTGAACCGAGTTCATTACGAGTCTCACCCGTGTTCGTTAGGATAAGGGTTACCAAACATCTGTGGAGAGCGTGATCACAAATGTTTGGCGATAACAATTATACAATTCACGTGGCAGGCCCTGTGCTACGCGGACAGATGGAAAAATCGATTAATCCCAGTGGACTATAGATAGTATTCCATATTCAAATTTATGACACAAAAAGAACAGACGATAAAAACACCCCGACAACGAGGGACGCCCACACACCAGTAAAACCGTTGAAATTATATTGTCATCCTAAAACCTTATAATTACATTAGAACTCGGTTCAACCACGAAAATAGCGACATCTCGGATTAAACCAGGGAAATGGATACTTCACGTGATGGGTATGTTTATCAGAATTTAAAATTGCCTATTCTCTGGTAAAACGAGTAATGCTTATAAAGAGCAAATTGAGTCGGTCACATCTTCCTCGCAATAACCAAGTTCGACGGCATCTCATTGGTCATTTTTCGGATGCATCTTCCATACATAAGGGTCAGTACAAGAACACCATTGTGTATTATTCAACAAAATAATAATAATTCTCCATAGTTATTTTTTAATGCTCATGACTCACCGTTCTACCATTCTATTTGTCCTCGTGCACACTTTCTCCCCTCCATTGTATATTTCTATTTTATTTTTTCAAATCAAATCAACAACATTTTGACGGGGTGGTCATAAGGCGGAATGGGGAATGTTGTTAAACGTGAAGCGATCGCTCAACCCAACTAATGACAGGTCATAAGTCCTGTAAGCGCTTCGGCCACCACCTTCTGTTCCCAGAAAACAATTTACAATTTACATCTTCGTCTCTATTGAGATATAATTAATCCTTATCAAATCAAATCAGTTTATTTACTCAAAAGACATTACAAACAGCATAAATGTTTAAGGCATCTATTGAGTACAGGTCAAATATTATATACATACAACATAATACCAGGAACGCATTAGTGATGGTTCGACATTAGGAAGACAAGATACTTTCTAAAGTGTGTCTAGTCATTTGACTTTAGGCAAGTGCGGAGTTACCACCCTATTATCCCATTCCTTAACATATGAATGAAGTGGCCAATGACAGGGCTTTAAAACTTCACCAACAATTTCTGAAGGTATACCCAATTTGAACGAGGCATAATCTCCCCTCGACTTAATTTTGAAGACCTTGAACGCGGCCGTACCAGTACGGCAGAGTTCTTGGAATTTATTGTGTTCTCTGATTTTATGTTTTGTATATTCTGTTACCTTGACGAAGCTCCGGCGGAAGCGAAACCGGTTGGTGTTTATGAAGAATAAAGTGGTTTATATACAAATTTTACAATTGTATTATATTATTAATGTCACACCACAAATCAAGTGCCTCATACGAAAGTAATAAATATATGTCTTGCTATGTTTTTGACAGGAGCGTGAAATACGTTCGTATAGAAAAGAGACGTCGTATCAGAAAATATTATCCGACATAACTTGTAGCCGAGCCCGCACGGGCGATGGCTTGTTTGTGTTTGTACTCGTACAATAATCTCTAATTACGGTCGACTTTATGGTGGGGCCGCCCGTTGAGGAAACACCTCTCGCTCTGATTACCCGATCTATGACGCTAAGCGCGGAAATAATCCTCACGCACACACCAAAAGATATTTTAGATCACAGAGTCACATTGTGGTTTACATGGACCTCATATGCTGTCTATGGGAGCGAGATAAAACTTAAAGAAAACAGAATAAACTTGGATCTTCTGGCTTACAGAGGTTCAGCTCATGTGGCTATTCCTCTTACGTCTGATGGGAACATTGTTGGAAGGTGATTTGATGGGTTCTTAGTTTATGCGGGGGCATGATTTGTGTGGCACGGAGTGTTCCTCTGAAGGAAGATCATGCTGGACGGTTTTCAAAGAACTATAAATCTGATCTTCGAATTGCTGAGAGCCCTAACATGTGGTTATCTACGCTTCGATCAGCAAACTCCTCGGCAATAATAGGCAGATTGTTGAGCTTCGTCAGGTTATAAAAGACCCTGATTAAGCTCCGGGATGAGGGAAACCGGTTGGTTGTTGTAAAGAATAAAATGTAATTGTTAATGCAAAAACTTTGTTTTATATCACAATTGTATTTATTTTACTTTACGACAGCTGTTTCACACTGTTTAACACCTGATGATGTCAACATTGGTTGATGAAACAGCTGTCGTAAAGCAAAATAAATACAATTGTGATATAAAACAAAGTTTTTGTATTAACAATTATAAAATGTTAAAATATCATAGCTTTTCGGCCAAAACAATGTACTAAGAATAAAATGGTTAAAATACAAATTTTAGTGTATTATAACAACAAGAACAACAACAAACCTACACGCCGTTTCTCCGCAGGGGTAGGCAGAGAGAATGGACCGCCACACTACTCTATCCTGGCACACCTCTCTAGATTCCTCCACATTCATACAGCGAGTCATACACGCACGTCGATTCTTCCGGCTTCTGACATGAGCAACCTTTAAAATCTGATTAATTTGGTCATGACATGTTTTCCTCGGTCTACCTCGACTCCGTACTCCAGTTACATCGTTAACGTATGCTAATTTGACCATTCTTTCTTCACCCATGCGCTCCATATGTCCGAACCAACGCAGCGATCCTTTCATAAATTTGACAAGTGTATGATTATTATTATAATTAATAATGTCACACCACAAATTAAGTGCTTCATAAGAAAGTAACTACGCATACAAGAGAGAGCTTACTGACACTCCGCTCATTTTGGCACCTCCATCCAACACTTTCATACATTTATTTATTAGTTTTTTTTAAATAACTAACCATCACGCCGTCTCCCCGAAGGGGTAGGCATAAAGAATGGACTGTGATTTTTTTTTGGTCTTGATTTTTTGTAAATGCACTGTCCCTCATACTATGGCTAACGATCTCCCTGTAGTGAACGGACTATACCACCATTGTAATGTATCGTATCCGCCATTCGAGTGATGGTGTGCTCGAGCCTCGTTAGTGCGGATTCCAGTGTGATGGCTTTACCACTCGACCGTGGTGGGTTGAGAAACCGAACGGGAAGCAACTCGTGGCAATGTGATGATAACATTACTCTGATGCAATTGAATATAGTCATTCGGTTGTACGATTATCTTCAATTCTTTACAATATTACCAGATTGTAGTATATCCAGTAAAGGAAATCGAATATGAATCCAATCCAAGTATATGTCAACGATATGAATGGAGTACAGAGTCGAGGAAGACATGCAAAATTAATCGCATTTTATGTCGGCCATGTTAGATATCGGAAGAATCGACGTGCGTGTATGACTCGCTGTGTGAATGTGGAGGAATTTAGAGTGTGTCAGAATAGAGTGGTGTGGCGGTCCATTCTGTCTGCTTACCCTTTCGGGAAACAGCGTGATGGTTTGTTGTTGTTGAATAGGAATCAATGTGAGCAGTCAGAGTAATCAACGTGGTTGCGTGACAAGATGTAAGAATGTTGAGGAATCGAGAGATGTAGGTATATCATGAAATAACAGTGTGGCGATTCATTCTTTCTGCATTAACTTTCGGCAAAACGGTTTGATGGTTAGTTGATAGGTTTTTTTAATTCTTTCGTATGAAGCTCTGCAAGTGTATGCGGTGCGAATGATGGTGTTATGAACAAAATAATGAAAGGATCATAAAGATGGTTTGGACACATAGAAAGAATGAATGAAGAAAGAATGGTAAAAAATATATATATATGAACAATGTAATTGGAAATAGAAATAGAGGAAGACCGAGGAAGACGTGGCACGAGCGGTAGCCGGCCCTTCATCCTGGAACAATCTTCCAGCAGACCTTAAGTGCATTGAGAATCAGTCAGAGTTTCGATCGAGACTCAAAACGCACCTTTTCAAATTATCCTTTCCTGAAAAGAAGTATTGATCGACTGCGTTGGGTGCAGCCCTCATTCTTAATATGTTCATTTTTTAACTAGTTCATAAAACGGAGCATTTTCTTCAGCGCCCTTGAGATGAGTAATTCATAAAAATGGCGCTCTATAAATTATCCAATTTATTATATAATATATTATTATATACAACTTTTGAAGAGTTTGAGCCTCATTGATGATTTTCCTTCAAGTTCCTCGATCCTGCGCCTTTTGCTCCCGGCAGTCCGATTCGTCCAACCTTGCCAGATCAGCAAGAGCATTATCAACCTGTGTCTCGAGGAAGTTAATTTATGTTAACCCTATTTGGTAATGGGAAATATCAATTTCGATAGAGATTTCTTAGAAGGTCCCGCCCACCGAAATTCCGCGCAATCTACTCCATCTGTACGAGTAAACAGAATAGCATATACACAAACTTGCTAGATTCTTGCGGCCGCAATAGTTTAAACCTTCAAAACTTTTCTGGTACGGTACACCTAATAATAAAACTAACTTACTAACCAATACAATGTCGAAACATCTCTCATGCGTTCTTGGTATAATATTGTACGAGTATATATTATATTCAATCTGTACTCAATAGATGCCTTAAACATTTACTTACTAACTAACTAACCATCACGCTGTCTTGATTGAAAATGAATGGATTGCTACACTTTTCTTTTCGGACATATTTCTCTCGCTTCCTCAACATTCATACAACGTGCAATGCACGCGCGTCGATTTCTCTGGCATTCAATATTTCTGCTTTCTAGAAGTTTTATCGTGTTTTAAGAATCAATATAATAGCTAAAAAATAATCAAATAAAAAAAAACACAAACGAACTCACTAATAAACACGCCGTCTCTCCGAAGGGGTAGGCAGAAATAAAGGACTGCCACACTATTATTTCCTGACATATTTCTCTCGATACCTCAAAATTCATACATCGTTTCATGCACGCACGTCGATTGACGTGGCCGACATTGAATATTTCGAATTCCATCATTCGCACCACATTCACTACTTATATTTTCATTGACAGTATATCATACACAGAGTATTTACACATTCGTCTTTCAACTGCATTTATTCTACTTTCATCTTTCTTTTGCCAGTTCCATGCTTCGCTTCCATACATTAGGATCGGTACAAGAACACCATTGTGCCCTGCCATTTTAGCTTTTTTGGATAGGTTGTTGTTGGCGATGAACGCTTTAAGTGCACCATTAACTTTGTTGTCTGCCCCAACCCTTCTTTCAATATCCCTCTCCACTCGCCCATCTCTTGTAAACATACTACCTAAATACACTTCAATTCATTTTATTTCAAAAATGGTTCATTTTTGCATTGTGACTTAGATGACATAATTCATCTGAAATAACCTCCCCTATAACCTCCTAGAAGGAATGTACTCTATAACCAATAACCTTGTATATATGTAATAATTGAAAATATTATAAAAAAAAAAAATACAAACGTAGTCAGTTTTAACACATGTTAAAAAGATTTAGTTTGGAACGTTTATGCTTCTATTATAACAAATATGGTTTTTGTTTGCGATGACAACTTTAAGTGCACCATTAACTTTGTTGTCTGCCCCAACCCTTCTTTCAATATCGCTCTCCACTGTAAACATACTACTCAAATACACGAACTCATCTACTTGCTCCAAATGTTCACCATTCACGCTAATGTTGCGGAGTGTCATGATTTCTTCTTTTTCAAAAATCACCTTGCACTTATTCACATTCATCATCAGATCATTTCGCATTATTATTATTATTATTATTAAATAGGGACTTGGCAATTTGTAAGTAGCCAAACAGCAGGAATCAGACGATATAAAATAATACGCGATGGGGCATTGGCTTCTAGGAAAAGGACGGGGGAATGTGGCGGCGTCCTCTTCTCGCGAATGAGCGGCAAAAGCGAAAAAAAAAAAACAACATCCTTCCATTTTTATTCGATTTTTGAACGGATCTACTACATACGTGACGGCCCGAGTTCCAGCGGCGTCGCATAATAAATTCGCAAACCAAATCAATCAAGAAGGAAAAAAGTTAAAGGGACAGAACGCTTAGCACGTGATAAGGGATTAGGGGCAGTCACAAGTATGAAAAAACAAGTTTTTTCAATATTATTTTTTATCAGTAATTTATTTAATTTTATAAAACCAACAATACACAATTAAATTATGTTTTAACTTGATTTGACCCAAATTATAAAAAAATATAAATTATAAATTTTAAAAAATATAGAAATTATACATGAAGTTATCGCCATATCTGTTGGACCTAAATAAAAAAATTATTTATTTTAATAGTTAACTAGTGCCCGATCGAAGCTTTTCTATTTCGTTTGAAAATTAACAAAATGTCGGTCTCTGATAATTTATTTACGGATTTTTAAGAAAAAATGCAACACTTAATCGTTTACAAAAAGAGAACAAATCCTTCGATCAGGCACTAGATTAACTATTGAAGTAATATATTATATTTTTTTTATTTGAATTATTTAAGATGAACCAATAAGAATTAATAAAGATCACCGCATTTTGAAACAGGGTCCAAGTAATATGGCGATGAATTCATATATAAATTATATATTTTTTAAATTTGGGTCAAATCAAGTTAAAACATAATATAATAATTTTATATTGTTGGTAATATAAAATTAATTAAATTACTGACAAAAAATATATCGAAATACTTGTTTCTTTCATACCTCTGACTGCCCCTAACTCCTTAAAGAGATTCAGTCTACTCTTATGTAAGGAAGTGAAGCATGGAACTAGCAAAATAAGTCTGAGAGTATAATAAATAAAGTAGGAATGAGCACTCTTAGACGAATGTGTAGTAATTCTTTATATGATAGAGTTTCGAATGAAATTATAAGAAGTAAATGCAGTGCAAATGAAAGTGTTATGAACGAAATAATGAAAGGACCATAAAGATGGTTTAGACACACGGAAAGAATGTATGTTTAATGAAGAAAGACTATTTAATATAATTTTATTATTTAACGTGTTTTATGATTTATTATTTAACACGATGTTGGCATCATCAGTTGTTACAGTCAACTATTGTTCGATCGTATTCACGCCACCACACTGCAAAACGGGAGGACGAGAATTTCCTGGCCAGAGGGTAAAGAGGTCGAAATATGCAGACGTAAAGATTCCAATGGAATGCCGACTGGAGAAGACATGAGGCAAACAAAAAGAACACATCCCCGGATTTAGGATCCGTACGGAAGAATATTAAATATAATGGTATATTTTTGTAAAAGCTTTTACAAGATTGCACCGCCATAGAAGCGACTGCGAGATCTCAAGGTTCTTAAACTTTGGAGAATCATAATTATAAATTTAAACAATATTTGAATAACTGAAGACTACAGGGGAAAAACAAGGAATGTCAGTTAAAATTCAAAATAAATGTAATAATGCCATCTAGCGGCATTTGTACGTATCTATCAACAGTAAAATTTTCATATTCAAAAATCATGTGTGTCATCGACTATGGCCAGATAATCGATTGCTAATTGCTAAGAAATATAATATATAGACTTTGATTAGCTTTATTCTCAATTTATTCAAATTAACCTTCTACTGGCATTCCTTGTTTGTCCCCTGTAGTCTTCAACTGATATAAGAAAGGAATGTCGAGCGAAAAAGGGTATTATGAACAAAATTATGAAAGGATCGCTGCGTTGGTTCGGACATATGGAGCGCATGGGTGGAGAATAAATGGTTAATAAAGAATACGTTAATGATGTAAATGGAGTACGGAGTCGAGGCAGACCGAGGAAAACATGGCATGACCAAATTAATCAAATTTTAAAGGTTGATCATGTAAGAATGCTCAGAATTCTCTGGACAGACATGCTTACCAATAACGAAGTCCTGAGGCGAGCTAGAGTTGACAGGGAACTATTAATAACTATGTGACAGGGCACATGAAGAAGAAGATGATGAATCGACGTGTGTGTATGACTCGTTGTATGAATGTGGAAGAATCTAGAGTGATGTGCCAGGATAGAGTAGTGTGGCGGTCCATTCTCTCTGCCTACCCATGCGGGGAAACGGCGTAATGGAATGTTTGTTGAATATTTTTTTGAAAACGTTACAATTTTTTCACTTTTCACAAACATGTTTCGGTTCACAGACGCCCTTCGTCTGTGTCGAAATGTTTACAATATTAAAAGTGAAAGTAATAATTTGTCATCGTAAAAAAAATCCTTTATAAAAGTTTAAATGGCAGTGCACAATTTTGTTTT